>CM021104.1:627028133-627476928 GCA_007115665.2 Sequoiadendron giganteum
TGCCAAGGAGGAGGAACCCCTATCCGAGGTATAGGCTTGGAAGCAGCTCACTGGAAACAACAAGGAACGATGGCCTTTCTAACAGGATTCCCGAGGAGGTGACGACACCTGTCCAAAGTCTAGGCTGCAAGAAAGACCATTAAACAACATCAAACGATAATGATTGATGACAAAATATCCAAGGAGGCTACGACACCTGTCCAAGGAGGAGATTGAAACAATGCACTATTTAAAAACAAGACTTTGAATAACTCAAATAATTAGATCAATCAAGCTTGCACCATCTGATTTATTTCTTGAAGGTTCTTCAAAGAATGTTGGCTCCAGGAGCAAAGGTACCTAAATCAGTACAATTTATCAACCAACTAACTCATCCAAGAGGAACGAGATAAACAATAACTCAAACAGTATACAGCACTTTGTTGGGCAAAATAAAGGTTAAACAAATAAAGAACCTAAGGCTCTTATTTATAGAAACTCAAAGGAGTAGGCAACCCTAAAATCTCCTTGAGTTAACAAACAGTTCTTGCCAATCAGCAAGATATTATTCCATGTCTAAAAGTAGGTGAGCAAACAGTTAACTGGAAATCTACTTCAGTTAACTGAAACTAAACAAAAGTCAAACTGGAAGTCTACCTCAGTTGACTGACACCTAACTAAAAGTGAACTTATGTTACAAATGTGTCTCCAAATAGACATCCACCTTTTGAGGAAATCTGAGATCCACAAACCGTGGGAGTCAAATAGACATCCTAGATTAGTGGGATCTGACATGCATGATCTGTGGAGATCTGGAGTCAACTTGGAAAGGGGCATCAAGTTGACTTCAGTCATCATTAATGCTATTTGGAGGGTAGGACGTCCTCCCTTGGTGCTTTACACCTCTTCACCACTGGTCAACAAAGTCTCTATCCAGTCATTGACCTCTTCGGCCTCCGGGCAATTAATGCTCTTCAAGATGACTATGTGGCGTCTAAGCATTTCTTCACCCGTCGTAAGCTGCTGATGATAGGTTATGCATTGGGCAGCCGCTTCATCTAACTGGACAGACATGGCTGCAATTTTGGCTAATTTGCAGCCATTGGGATCTTCAAGGAATGAAGATCGGATGACATCCTGGAATCGTGTCTGCACGGTTTCAAGTTCCACATATTCTCCTCCTTCCCGCTGATATTCTAACTCCGGGAAGGATATTACCAACGTTCTTGCGAAGTTGATAATATTGGCGACGAAGCGCCTATAGTCAATCAGCTCCACAGAGTTGGCATCATAGGCTCTCACCTTGTATGCCACCTGTTCTTTCCACTCAAAGAGATGCTGTTTATTTTCTGTGGTCGTAACTGATTCATATGCTTGTTGCAAATCAGCAACTGTCGCCTCCTCTCTCGGCCTCTCTTGAGCTGCCTTTATATCTGATTTTTGGATTTCTGATCGAAGTCCATGTGCTCTGTCTCTCAGCTGATATGCTTCTGTCAACACACACCGCCCTTTGACAACAAACTCATCCACTTGACGTCTCAAGTGTTTACCGTATGTAATCAACTGATGATGGTTCCTTTCAGCTGGGAGATCCAACAGTCCTTGCGGCAAAGCCGAGGAGTTTGGAGTGTCATGTATCAAACTAGAAATGTACAACTTTAGCTGACGGATTTCAGCCTTCAAGGCTGCTTTGTCTTGTCCATCTTTTGTCATCCTTTCGTTGACACTCGCCGAGGCAATTCCAAGAAGGTCTGCCTCCACCTGTCGAGTGGTCTTTCCAAGGTTCACCTTTGAAAGCGTGAAATCCTCAACCCTCACATTATGTATATCTTTGTCTTCAGGTGGGGCAGCAGTCTCTATGATAACCTCGTTCTCTGCATTCTTTTCTACATGCGTCTGCTTCTTCAACTTCTTTACCGGCATGTCTTGTGGGCCATGATGGAATTCAGAGAAGTCAAGCTGATAAGAAGGCCTCTCCCTCTTCCTCCCAAGCGAGCTTTCCAGCCAGATAGAATCTCGGCTAGCATCGCTGGGAGGAGGAACATAGGTCCCCTGAATGCTAGAAGAACGAGACTGTGCCGTGGCAATGTCTCGTGGTGGCGAGTCCAAATCAATAGGACTTTGTGACCTCTGTGATGGTGGTGAAGCTGGTGGCTCTGTTTCTATCACTGGCACCGCTTCTGCTACAACTTCTTCTACAATGGTTTCCGCCTCTACAGCGATTATTTCAATCACTGGTTCTTGTGTAGTTGCAGCGGTCTCAACTGTCTCAGGCAAATTGGTGGCTGTCTCCACCTGTACCTCTTGCCGGCTTGTGCTGGCAATTCCTTTTCTCCCCCATGTGCTTCCTGACATCCGCATTCCTTCTGGAGGAAAGCTCATCTTCTTCTGTCTGGGTTTCCTCCTAGACGTGGAAGGTAGTGTAGACTGAACCGCTGGCGGCTCTGATCGGGGAAGTACTACCTTCCTTGTCCTTTTACTGTCCAGGTAGAGTTGACTGTGTCGAACTACTCTACCCGTTCTTTCCTCAATAGACGTACTCTCTTTCGCGTACCAGTCTACCTTGCCGAGTGGTTGTGAATCCACTAGACCCGTGAAGAAGGAAGAAAGAATAACTTCTCCTTCGTCTTCAGATAAGCCCTCGATGTCTTCTGACATGAATTCTGCAATCTGCGAGAGCTTGAATCTGCTATGGTTCCTTCTTCTCACTTCGAACTCATCCTCGCAGTTGACCCAAAAATCTTCCATGAAAGGTTCATGTGATGATCTTTGCTCAAGGTGAGCTGCGAAGATGCCTCTGGGGTCATAGGATGGCCTCCTGTCGATGAGGTACTTGAGATTAAATCTCACTATTTCTTGGCTTATCAACCTTGCATCAGCTGCTGTTCTGCATCTGTAGAGTCCCATCTGAAGAGGAAAGTTCACTGCAGCCTTTTTCTTTACGCGAAGGTAAGAGTGAACATCGGCCAATTGCCTCAGGAATTCCATGAACACTACCCTATCTGAGGGGTAACGTGGCATCATGGCGGGGTGGCCATTATAGCCATACACGCGTATGTAGGTGAAAGTGGGGAATTGTATGAACCAATCCGCCCAGTCCACCATTGCTGCCTTAGCTGCTGGTGAAATACGCACGTGCATCTCATGGTCTAGCTCGTGCACGGTGTGCATAGTAAAAAGGTCATTTATTCTTTTGAAATGTCTTTCCGCTAGAGTGAACTCCAAGCGAGGAAAGTATTCTTGTACCTTTTGCACACCCAGGGTTCCCACAGTGTTTAATGTTCTGAAATCGCCTTGGAAGGCTATCAGGTAGACCAGGTATGAACACATGTGGAAACGGTGCTCTTCTAGAAATCCGGTGAATTGTTGGTGGAGTGTGTCACTGATCAGGGAGGCCCAGTCGTAACGTTCTTTTCTGCTGATTATCTTGCCAATAATGTAGAACATCCACGGCTGGAAGGATTTTCCCTCCTCTTGTCCAGTGACTCTGCTGAGTAGGGTGATTAGCACTCCGTACTCGCCTTTGAATTCTCCTCTACCAACTACTCTGGGCAAACTGTTCCTCTTTGTTTTCAGCCAATGTTCAGCCATTATAAGCGAACACTTGTCTTTTGAAGCCTCGAATGCCTTTTCGCATTCTGTCACTGATATGACCTTCTTGGTAGGGCATGGTGGGATTGCAAAACAAGTCTCTATGTCTACTGGCTTCAAGCTGCAAATCACCCTCCCGTCAACTGACAGGATCTCTCTTGTAGTCGGGTTGTAATGCTTAGTGCAAGCAATTACAAGCTCGATGCTTTGTAAGGTGATTGGAATAGATGCTGCTTGAAACAAACCGGATTCTTCGATGTTCTGCAATGTGATTTGATTCATGCCCTCCAAGTCTTCAGAACTGACCTCTGGATTTTTCTGCCATAAGTCTGTATCAGTCGTTTTCAGGTAATCATGGTATAAGACTGTTTTGGTCTTGTATTGTACCTGAGAGTACTGCATTCTGAAAACCTTGAATATTGACTGGGCACTTGACCCTGTTCTGACACTTTTCTGGAAATGCTAAAAATAGCCTCGCCGGGGGTAGTTTTTACGAAAAAATCTGAGACATGGGTTTTGTTAAGAATGATTTTCTAAACAGACCCAGATCGTCAGAAATTCGAAAAAACGAGTTTTTCTTTGACATGCAAGAGCCCTTCGGTGGCAGAGGCAGCAAGGGCACCAGAAAGTGATTTTTCTCGAAAAAATCTAACACATGGGTTTTGTTCGTGCTTCAGAGCCAAACAAACCCAGTTTGTCCGTTTTTCAATATTATGACTTTTTCCGGAAACCCTAAAAAATAGGGGCAGCAGGGCTACTTTTTCTGAAAAAATCTACCATGTGGGTTTTGTTGAAAAAGCTGTGCTGATCATACCCAGTTGGTCAGATCTGTGAAAATCTGTCGTTTCCTGTGACATGCAAAAGAAATATAGACAGAAGTAGAGGAAATAGACAGAAGATGGATTGGAAGTTATAAACTGCCACTTGTAATAATCTGTCTCTGGAAACAATCTTGGGAGAAGAATGCTTTTACTGCCAATTATCTTCAAAAATATTGAAGATCCGTTCAAAACCCCTGCCAGATCTTGAAAACTTGTTCTTGGGAGCTACTTGATGTTTTATCCTTCAACCTGCAAAAAGAATAATGAGGAAAAGGGACGCCTAGCATGAATATAAAGCAATTAGGGTTAAGATCCACAAAGTATGGAAGATAACTCATCATTCAGTCCTGATTTGGAGTTCCAAAAGATGATTTCCACTGATTGTGGAGTGTTTTTCTCTTTTTTGGCTCCAAATTTGCTAACTCAAGTCAACATTTCTGTTTGACTTTCCTTTAGGCGTCCAACCTTGAATTTGATCTTTTTTTCCTATTTTGCAAGCTGAAGTGCTCCTGTTTGATCTTCGATTCAGGTTGCTCAGTTGATCTCGAGCAGTATCTGACAGTTCTGTTGTTGAGGCAGGATCAATGTGATTAGATATGCCTGGGAGAGGTTAGCTCAGAAAACTGAGTTTAGGCCTCCAGAAAGAAGGGCGCCTTTTCTTGAAAGGGGCGCTTTTGACAATGCCTTAGTCAATTTTCACTGACTCGTTCTTCGTTTGACCTTTTCAGACCCTCTTTGCTTTGATCTGACGTTCCCGATGTTTGATGAATCAGATGATTCTGCTTGATGATGTGTCGGGTAGCTGGTTCAGTCTTGTTCACGATGCCTGACTTTGCAGTGGCAGCTGGCAAGTTTTGGGCCTCCAAACTAAAGGGCGCCCCTGGCCAGCAGGGGCGCTTTTAGCTTTTGCCTAGTTTTATCTTGGTTGTGGACTGCCAGCCTTTGACCTTCTTCATCAGTCGATTGATTTGTCGGAAGTTCTTGCTGATAGTCTCGCTGACGAGATAGGTCATAGCTGAGAAGGTCGTCTTGGGAGGTAGTGAAGATTCCGGCTGAATCTGGACACCTTTAGGAAAGGGCGCCTTTCCTTGAGAGGGGCGCTTTTAACCATGCCTTAGCCATTTTCTGGCTTATCTTTCCAGTTTTTTAATTTTGGCTTTTTCTGCTTGATCTCGTCTCGTGATCGTCTGGTGTGTCTTGTGGACTTGCTGTTAGATTGATCGCGTAGCTGGGAGGAAGCTGGAAAGATATCATGTATAGAGTTGCTGCTTATGGATTCATCTGGTGTCTGCAACTGAGGGGCGCCCCTGGCCAGCAGGGGCGCTTTTACCTTGAAGCTCTCTGATTTGGCACTTCTGTCATCAATGGATCCTCCATACTTCGCTGACGGTCGGTCAATGATTGCTGAATCAGATAATCTTGCTGATTGTTTCGTTGTCGAGCTAGTATGAAAGTGAAGAGGACGACTGTTTTGACACTGCCAGATGTTTTGATTTGCCCTCTGAGGTTCAAGGGCGCCTTTCTTCAAGAGGGGCGCTTTTAACCACTGTAGACTATGTTTTGCCTTGGTAGACAAAACGTGCACCTTCCAGACTTAGCCAAATTTTGGCCTTTTTCCGTTTTGAGAATCTCCTTCGTTGAACGTCATCATTTTTATCTTTTTCCGCCATGGTTTCTTCGTTGAAGCTTTTGAGGTTTAGCTTTCAGCACCTGGTACTGGCCAATCTGCCATTAATGGCTGCGGAGCTCCTAACTTTGTTCCTGAAAAATAGAAATAGACCCACCAGAGTAAAACATATTTTTTGATAATTCTGACTTGATCAGTGTGATCGTGAAGGCAATTAAGCCTATCAGAATTATTTTCAATCATTTCCGGGAAGGTCCTATTTTTTAGGGTTTCCATAAAAATAGGGGTGTAAAACCCTAATTTTCGTTTTTTCAAAATTTTAACCATAGGTTCCTTGACAGAAAACCACAAGGATTTCATATTTGGTTTGACCTAAAACATACTTTAGATGGCATTTTTACGTTGTTTAGCTCAATTTAAGTAGAATGCCAAAAATTTCATTTTGGGTATAACAGAATGTTTGAGACTATAGACTTTTTAAAGATTTAAAGTAAATGATTGATTAAGCTAAAAATCGTGGATTTCTTCACGGGAAGAAATCGCGTGACTATGAGAACCAGAAAACAATGGAAACAATGGAGAATGAACCCGCGCCCAGCTCGCATATCTTAGACTTGGTCGTAGATGTTTGTACGCCACCATCCTGGACGCGTGGGCAGAGGAAAGCCAAAAACGTCTGTATGTAACCCTTGACGTTTTCAACAGCAAACTTAAAACGCCATTTGTTCATACAGTCTGCCATTTTTGAGGGCATTTTCAGTGACTAAACCTGTAGGTGGATGCTTCACGAATTCGTCATGTGATAGTTGGAACATTCTTTGAAAATATGTTTGATTCATCACTTAAATTTGCTGAGTGTCTGGTTATTTGTTTGCCACTGCGCATTTTGACAATGTCAATAGGAGAGGTGTCGAATTCTCATGCCTACAATGTAGTAAACATGAGAATTCGAAACCTATATATAGGTTCACTCTCATTGCTAAATTCACCATTTTCCTTTGCATTGGAATTACAAATTTCATTGCTGTTGCATTTTCTGTGTGTTGCAATCCCTCTTTGCTGTTGAATTTTGTGAGAATCTTAGTTCACCATCACTGCTGTTTGCATTTACTGTGAGTTGCAAACCATCATTGCTATTTAGATTGTGAAAGCCGTATACAATTTTGTGAAAGCCATTTATCATCTTGCTGTGACTGTATTGCTGAGAGCAACATTCCCTCATTACCGAAACTGCATTTACCTGAGAGTTGTATTTGTTCATGCTGTGAGAAGTAGCTGGTAAAGGCTGTGAAGAACGGTGGAGGAAGAGCTGAAGCTACCGATCAAACTCATTTCGCAGCAAGGAATTCAGGCATGAGAAATGTTTTGAAGAATTTTTGTCATTGATTTAAAAATGAGTTATTTGTTGCTTGATTATGCTTTGCATTATGTTGTAGTATGAAATGAAAATATTAGAAAAGCCTCTATTGTTCTAAGGAATTGTATTGAATTGGGAATAGCTTAAATCTCATTAGAAAAGGCTTATTGAATTAAGAAATAGCTTAAGAGCTTGTTGAATTGGAAATAGCTTAAAAGCTTGTTGAAATGAAATAGTTTGATTTCATAGGAGAGTTTGAAAAGGAATAGCATAAAAGGGAAATGTTTGATTACTTCTTAATAAAAGTACTTTATGTTTTGTATTATATGAATACTGCTTGAACTCCTTAAATAAAGGAAAAGGAACTAGTTATTAAATACTAGGACGAGGGTGGATTCAGTACCAAGGTAGTCTAAAAGCTTTAGAGTTAAATTGGTTAACTAGAGAAAGCTATGTACTCCATGGATAAAGATTTCCATGTTAGGAGGTACCAGAGGGACCCCTTGTTACTCCATTTCCTGTTTAAGTAGTTGAAGTAGGAAGTCTAGGGTGATTGACTACCCACGGAAAGGACTCAACCTACGCGTAGGATAAGGCAGCCTTAAGTCAAACGGAACCTGACTTAGTGCAAGTGATAGATGACCGTCAGTTTAAGTACTGCCGAAATGCTTTGGCCAAAGTAGTGTAGTATACCTAACGTCCACTTAGACTGTGAGACGAATTACACTGTCAGTTCACAGTAATCCAGGTTACATGCTAGATTGAGATTGTGAGGGCACAAGGATTTAGTTATGTAGGATTACACACTATGCTCAGTTGGTCATACAGAATCGGTTACCCAACCAATCTCTTCGTAGAAGGGAGGGCCGTCTACTTAACAGTAAACGTGCGGGGGACCGCAATATAAGTCCGTGGTTGGTGGAAAAGCACCTGAGTGATGTTTCTCCTCCACAGTAGACTTCTGATGAACCAAGGTTTGAAAGGGAAGATCCTGGACAGTCTTATTCCTATTTGCTCAAAAGCTTCCGAGCTATGTTTGAAACTTGTAAGATTCTTACCTTGCTTTTTAATTGAAAGAAAAGTAATGATGAAAGCGTACTCTGTTATTTACTTGGAAAATAGAACAATGATGTATTGTGTCATTTATTTCTTTATAATGAAATGTTCAATTAGAATGAAAAGAATAGTTATTTACTTTGTCATTATAAATGTATTTCCTTGTATCTTATTAGTGAATGTAGAAAATTTTTGTTTACCCGATTTTGGGGTCGTTACAGACGAAGCCACGCGAACCAAAGATTAGAATAATGACTTCCGTAGTGCACTTCCCAGGTTGACCCGTTCGAGGGAATTATGGTCCCAATATTGGATGCCACAGTGTAACCGATAAGTTCCTAGGCGCCTTTGAGAATAGTATTGGACCAGATCGCGACCTGGAAGAAGGCCAGAATGGAGCTCGGCCAATCCTTTTGTTAATCGCTTCTTCTCAATAATCGTGATCCCTTCTTCTGTGCGCGGGTAGAGAAAAGTCAGGCTCCTATATGGTGGAACGACTTTGAATGGCTCATGTGACAATGTCAATTGCTTCCGCTACCTCCAATGGTGTCATCCGCTTTCTGCTAAAGATCTTGATTGCTCGCTATTGCCCGATTTGGAGGTGTTAGCTGTCGGACCATGAACTTGGGATCTAGAGACGCGACCAACCTTTACTTTAATTGCCTCCTCTCAATGATATTGACTACCTCACAATATAACTCAAATTCATATCTGCTTAATCTGATCAAGCCTTTTCTAAACCCACTTTGATACCATGTTAGTTTTAGGATCAGATTTGCAATAAGCAGAAATCACAACACATGAACAATGAACACAACAATTTGCCCTGGGAAAACCCTCCTACTCGAGGGAGAAAAACCCAACAACAAATATATCTCATATATATCATATAAAAGTGCAGAATATTGCTTTACAACCAGACCCTTCTCAAGGGCGGATTGATACAATGAATTAATAGCATCTATCCTTTGATGCAAAGATAAATATGTTTCTTCTTGAAGTCGATCTGCTGCTACAAGATGGTCTGCTGCTCCTTCTTGAAAGAATGTGGAAATAAGAATGACTTGATTGATGATCAAATGAAATGATCATCACCTTCTATATATACAATGTAAGGTGCCTCTTCACAAGCAAGGCAACTCTTCACAAGGGTCAGCCTTATAAATTTAAAATAATATTTATATATAGCAAGTCTGACTTGCCTTGGAATTATTTATTCATCATTTATTATTTTGATTTTGAGAGAAGGATATCTCCCACAGCTATAACATCAACAGTTTCCCCCAAGGTTAAGCCCACTTAGCTTGCAACCCCATTTGCAAAACCTTCAGCAAGTGTTGTGCCTTATGAACCATTCATTATAGAGCCCCTTTAGCTCATCAATTGATAAGTAGGAGGTAATTTCCACGTGTCAAATTCTGATATTGCTATCAGGTTGAACATTGTTCATCCCTTCCGCCTTAGACAAAACCCTAAGGTAAAATTCATTTCAGAAGTGAAAGATCTTTCGTAGCTAATATTATGTGATCCATTCAAGGTCACAATGTGCACAAAAAGGATTGAAAGGTGGATTCATTCAGGGTTCATGCATGTGCTTAAATGGTGATTGCAAATATGTATCAAAGGAATTTACAAGGCAAATGGATATTCGATGTTGGAAAAATCATCCAAATATTTTATTTGTATACATTTCAGTTGTGAAATTCAAGGAAAATATGTACTGGAAATATTTTTAAATACAGGGAAATTCATTAAAGTTATAGTGCCCTAAAAATAGAGCATAATACCATAAGTTACTCCAGCCGCACTTTCTTTAAAGGTTGAGATAGATAAAAATAAATAAAGAAAGTGTGGAGATTATCTCTGGATTTTTTTAAGGGAGTTCATGGGCTTTAACTAATCACAAGGAATAAAAACTGATCATATAAAGAAAAGAAAGAAAGAAATTTAAGATTGTGATCAATATAAATAACTGCTGAGTGAATTATAGCAAAGAGAATTGCTGATTTGGCAGCATGAAGGAAAATAAAAACTTTTGAATTCTCCTAATGCCACTAGGTCACCTAAAATCCAACGCTCAACTTAATGAAGTATTATAAGCCAAAAGAAAAAGTATCGCAGCTTTTTCTTGGGAGTTTAGTGTGAAGTAATAGCTTTTATAAACATTGAATAAAGTCTGAAATTGCTGACTGGGCTGTATAAAGTCAAAAAAAAGATATTTTCTTGATGACTCCTAATGACAATAGGACATTTCAAACCCAGAGATCAGCTTTATGTTGATGTTTTAAGCTTTTAAAAAAGTAATTGCAGTCTATATTGAAGGATTTGGAGCTTTTTTAGCAGCTGTACAAGTCTCAAAAGGGGAGTTAATTAATAATCAGATGTTATTTCTGATTTATTTCTAAGTTTTGACTGAGTTATCAACAGCTACCAATTGGTATCATCAGAGGCTGGAGAAATACAGAGGTCTGATATACAAGGACAGCTTTGAATACAACCTTGTACGATGCCAAAAAGGGACTGATTTATCAAATTTCTGACGTATATGAGAATCTTCAAGAATTGAAGGTTAGCAAATTTACCTTTCAGCTGTGTATTTGCATGACAAACTTTTATCAACAATTAAATTGTTGAATGCCAAATGTTTGTAAAAGTGTCAACGACTATCTCCATGTATGGCAACTATTTGTGATTATTCTTGTGATCAATATTGATAGTGCAGCTGTTCTAAACCCTTCAAATCAGGTTTATTGATAGATTTTATGATTTCCAAACTGTTTGATGAAATGTCTATGAATTTAAATTGAAGTATATTCCAGTTTGTGGAAAAATTTGGTAGGGGTTATTACAAAGATCATAAAATTGCTGTGGGGATTACTTGCAGTTGAAAAGACTAGGAAAGGTGAAGATAAGATAAAGACTCGGGATAGGATGGTTTCAAAAATTGAAGGGATTTATTTCCCTTAAAATAGTGGCAAAATATGTTCAAGAAGCCACAAAACCCACAATATTGGATTTTTCACAACTCCCATCCTAAACAGGTTAAATTCTAGTTCTAATCCTAGGTCTGATTTCTCTTGGTAATTAACCAAGTTCTTCAGAATTACCGAATTGTTTCCAAAAACATCCTAGAATGACTGTTTCTAGGATACTTTTGGGAAGGACCCAACTAGGTCATTACCAAGATGATCCAGCCACAAACTTTGTTGAAACTTTAAAAGAAGTGAACAAAAAAACTAACCTAGACTAATGCAACCTATTTCTAAGCCTCCCTCAAACCTAACCCAACCACATCTAAACCTCTATTATTTTTTGTTTGTTTAATATTGATTATGTGCATTACATTGATACTATGGATTTTTTAAATATTTTTGTATTTGGTATATGGGGGTTTCAAGACAAACCATAACTAGAGCCCCCCCAAAAATGACATTTCCTGCACCCACTATAGTATCCATATCCATGTTCCAGCAATTTAAAAGTTAAAACAGAAGATAAGGCTAAAGGAGCTGTGAAGCATTGAAAAATTCTACAGATTTTATAAATATGTCCAAAACTGATCCATTCCAAGGATTAAAGGTTTGTGATATTGTTTAATGGTGTTGGTTGAAGGTATGAAATCTCTTAATGAAAGCTTGAAATGGTTATAACGTTTATTACTGGGGGTCTCGAGAAGGCTCAAGGCATTATTGGTTTGCCATATGTTGTGGGTCATGAGTAATATTGCATGAATGCTAACTCTTTTCTTATATAAGAAATTTTACTCAAATTTTGAGCTGTCCAAGTATGGAAGTCCAATGTTATATATAGAGGTATTTGAGATTTTGTATGTTGATTCAATCCTTATATTAGGGATCAACACATATAAGAAATGTTTATACCATTCTTTAATCTCATATTCTTGACGATGACCTTCAATCTACTATTTTCTTTAAATACCTACTTTATAAACTCATTTTCCTAAATCTCCTCCACAAAACGACTCCTCTCTCAACATTAATGATTTCACTCACAACCATTCATCCTATGATTGGCTTCCATGCAACTACTTGTTTCCAATAAATTCCCCATGTCCCTTTTTTGTTCAATTTTTGCATCTGTGCAAATTTTGATTCCAACTGATTCTGTATTGATAACTACAACATGACTTTTGCTCCACCAAAAAAATTGGACTCCCAAGTTTCACAATCATTTTCATTTCCTCCACTTCTAACATAAGCCCATATTGTGTGACTCCTACTTCCTTCACATATCACTTGCTTCATGGCACCAGAATAGTTTAAGAGAATCTGTTCAAAGGACAGGCAAACTGTCATGTTCTTCATATGCGGTTTGAGCAGAGATGCAGATCACTAAAGCAATCCAGCTCATGCAAGGGAAAATGGATAAGATGTCATAATCTCATGTATAGTGTCATGATCCTGAAATTGCAACACTAAAAGCCCTAACGTTGAAATACAAATAAATAAATAAAATGAATAACGATATAAATATCAAAAAAAATATAAATATAGATCTTAGGAATTTAATATTATTATAATATAATATTATAGATATTGAAAAATACATATATAAAAATAATGAATTCAATTTATATATATTAGAAAACATATAATATATTAATATATAAACATATAGACAAGGCAGTGATTAATTCTTACAAGGCTGTGATTCCCTACATTAAGAGCAGGATTATATATAATGAGCAAAAAGGCAGCGAATCATTGAAGAGTGGCAGCAATAAGTTTAAGACAGCAGCGATTAATGTTTTAAGGGCAGCAATAAACTTTAATTAAAGGCGGACCTTTATAAGCAGCATTAACAAAAAGCTATCTCCTTTCAAAAAGACACGTCTCTGTGTAGAGACATGAGGATATAAAAGGAAGGAAAAAATATGCAGATCTGAAGGGATATATGGAGATCTTAAAGAGGCAGATGCAAATTTAGAAGAGGATTATGTGAATAAAAGCAGAAATATATATAGGAAAATATGTGAGAAAGATTATATATATATATATACTCAGATGGAAGGAGGAAGAGGAAAGGAGGATAAATTAAACATACACCAACAGACTTGCACTCTAAGGCAGATATTAATATATATAAAGGCATATAGAAAAAACAGTCAATAAGACATCTGAAAATATATTTTCTGAATATAGCATTCAAACATGAATAATAATCAGCACTCAGATAAGGTAACAGAATGGAAGGTAATCAGATTCAAAGCACGGATATATAAACAGTGAATAAGGACAGGAATTTGAGTAATACCTGAGTATAGCAGCAGACATAATCAGATAAGTATATTATTGCAAGAATATGTAGTTATAAATATATGTATATCTCCTTTTATATTTATATATATATATTCATATAAAATATAAATATACAAATTGCATACGATTATGCAATAATGATGCTTGCAGCAATTATTAATCCTTATTAGTCATATAATTGAAACTAATTCTGTCTCTTTAAGCAATATCTTTTGAACACTGAGAATAGATCGATTAAGGAGAAGAAACATACAGATCAGAAAGACAAAGAGAATCAGACCCATTTATCACAACAGATTGCTATTATCGGATATATATACATAAACAGGAGTATATAAGATCTATCCTATATTCATGTGTATTTTCTGCCAACTACTGTTTACATATGTGTGCATATGATTTATAAGATAATAAGAATAATTAATGCATCATTTCCTATGCTAGAATTGGAAATGCGTTTAACTGTCTGAAACCCACCCTGTGGGAAGGGCCAGGGGTGGAGTGGTAGAGGCCAGAAGCCCACTTGCGACCTCCACTCAATTCCTCAAGAAGGAAGGGCCAAAGGTGGAGTTCTAGAGAGCCAAAAAGCCCACTTGCGACCTCCGCCCAATCCCACAGGATGGCAAGTGTCTTCAGGGGTTGTGACATTGATGGGGAAAGTAAGTACAAGTCGCCAAGGGGGAGGGCTGTGGTATACACCCTCTTAGGCTTGGCATACGGCTTCAGGCGGACCCATCATGTCACTTCTCCCAATGTCATAATATGTTGCATTATTGGTAATTTATAAATGCGAGGCAATTGTCTAATCCTAACAAATATACATATACATATTGGGGAATGTTGTTCATATGGTGAATGTAGGTTTCAATCCAAGATTACATCATTAAGGATTTATTTATTTGATAAGGTGAAAACCCTAACCCTAGTTTGTAGAATTTGTGATCAATAGGCGAATTCTAGGGCAAATTAGGACAAGGGACATTACATATAGTGAACCAAGAAAGATTAACAAAAGCTTCAATCATGCATGAGAAGACTAAAAAAAGAAGCATTTGTCCCAATTATGTTTTAGAATTACATCATTAAAGGAAAAACAAGGGTTTCATCAATGATCAACAATGCATAAAAGCAACCAAGCTAAAGAAAACATATTTCCATTTCCATTTTGGACATTTTTAAAAGGTCACCAAAGATAGTAAGTACCCAGATGTTATTCGACCAAAGCAGCTCCCCAAACTAATGATTTGCACAAAAACTCCTACCTCTTTGCTCCTTGCAGCATTTCCAATCTACAACCACCAACCACAAACTAGCTTAAATAACAAAGTTGAACTGATTGCATTAGAACTATTCATTAGGAAAGGAAATGAAACTACATAAGCCTAGGAGATTTTTAGGTCAAAAAAAGAATGGAAAGTATTTACTAGACTAAAATTATTCTTTCCAAATTCTTCACGAAAAAGTAAGTATCAATTATAGACAAAGAGATTAATGGAAATTTTAATACATTTGAAAATAATTTAGTTCTACAATCAATCTTTTTGGACAAGAAATCTGGATAAAGACTAACTACAAAATTATAAGAGATTCAATCTCTTGATTATAGGATTCATACACAAATTTTGTCTTCCAATTAATTTTTAATGCTTCCAATGAAGACAAGCCAACTTTTGCAGATTCAAGTTATACCTTCACTGGTATCAATTTTAAAATTAATTATTTAACTTTTATTTTCTTCGATGAACTCTATCTATCCTAATAATGGACCACTTGAGGCCCAAAGCACCGATGATAAAAAGTTCTTGCACAATTTTACCCTAGAAACATGTTTCTCTCAATAATATACTATGATTATTAACTGTTGAATAATTTATGTTACCACTATTTGTCAAGCAAAACTCTTTCGTTGTGATTAGGAAAGTTGGCACTATACTACAGTTTACTAAACTACATGATTTAAACATATTGATGACAAATTTGGCACATTATAAGCTAACTCTATTCTCCTAAAAATGCCGACCATCTACCCAACTATAAGTTAACTATCTAATACAAATACAATGGACCTGTAGCCTTACAGAAATTTCCCACTTTTACCATACATCAATTTTTTTCACCATTATGGACAGAAAAGAATAATAGCATAAGTCAAATTCAGTGATTAGGATGATTGTATGACTACATCATAATATCTTAAAGCTCTATGATTCTAGAAACGTAATATGTTAAAGCTCTAACATGCCCCTGCTGACTAAACGGCTATTTTGGAGACTTTATTTCCTCTTTTCCATGGATAAATATTAGGGTTGTTTTAAAGCAGCTTTAAAGGCATTATTTTATTATTATTTTCCCTTTAAAGCTATCTCTATGAGCTTATAAATAAAGGCTTAGACCATGTAGATTGTAATGAAAGTTGATGCCCAAGCTTATGCTGTAGAAATTATCATTAGATGTTTGAAGTTATCGTGTCCATGTGTAGTGAAGCATAGGGAATATAAAGCTTATGCTGTGCAAAAATCTAATTATTATCGTTAAACTTATTTTTGTGATCATGTGAGTTAAATTGAATTGAGAAACCTTGTTAAGCTTTGCATTGATGCTTGATGCTTGTTATTTCATTAAAGTAATAAATTTGCATATTGTTTTAGCAATTTATCTTCAAGAACCATGTCATGATTGTTCATTTAATCATTTCATGTTGATGTAGAATATTGATCTCTAATTTAGCCAATAGCCAATATGTATTGGTGCTTATGCTTAAATTTTTGTTTACAACCAAATATTGGTCTCTACTTTTAACCACTTGTGCTCATTTGAGCTGGAACAGTTTATCCTCCTTAATCTCAAAATCTCACTATGGGGCTTGATTGTTGATAGTCAAGTGCTGCATTTGGGACAAAAGCATGGTCAATCAAATACTTATAATTAAATGCCAAACCCCCAATAAAGCCTTGATAGTGTGCATATTTGTTAATTTTGTTAGTTTTAAATTCAATTAGACCTCAAGGAGCTTCTCCTTACAGTTTGAAGAATGGTTTAACCATATGTATTGTTCCATTTTCTGTTGTGTGTGTTGTACCCATATGAAGAAAAAATTGTATTGTGTGAAATTTCAAGTTGTCTTCACTGAAAGGCTTGAGGACTCATCTTGTTTGTTGTGTCTTGTTGTGTCGTTTTGTCATTTTTTGAATGTTTACAATATCATGGAAAGAGGCTCTTGAAGACTTTCATCTTGATGGAAGGAAGGAGATTTTGAAATCTTAAAGTTGGCTAAGTTATGAAGACATGTGTGCACCTCACAACTAGAGGCAAGCCTCACTAAATGGCCATTTGATGAACTCAAAAGGTTTTGAAGTGTCATTCAAGCACAAACCTGAAGCTAAAAAGCACACCTTAGCACATACATGAAGATTTCAAATCATTCCTAATCACCATACTCAAGGGCTACTTTCATCCAAATGTATCCAATAAAAGATCAAACATGTTGATAAAGGAAGATTTTTTGCATGCACATCAATGGGGGATGCATTTCAAGAGGATTTTTAAAATGTTTTTATAGTGTTCAAGCACACGTCTATCCACACAAGCACCTCCAAACATAAAATTTTATTTTTAGTTCTCACATTGTAATGTCCACCTTTTGTATTTTTTGCTATTTTTTGATCTTTTGTATTTTTATAAATTTTGACCACCAAACCAAACTACAAAAACAAATAAAAATTGAAAACAAACTGCTGGAAACACTTAATCAAACCCTCAAATGCTGATCAACACATCACATGCCAAATCTGAACCAATTTGTGGCAAATATAATTGTTGGTACCAATGTTACAAGACTCAGACTCACCTCAGACTTGGCAAACTGATTTTTGACTCAAACTCGGACTCAACACCTAGACTCGATGCAAACTCGGCAAAGACTCGACAAATGAAAAACCCAAGAAATTTGGATATTTTTAAGGATTTAAAACGTGTTTCATGTACCCTTTAAAAAATAAACCTTAAAGACACAATAACCTCATCAAATAGAAACTACTATGATAACACACTCAAGCATACATTGATCACATAAGTATAAACGCTAAAGGAAATAACACAATTAGATATATAAATGTTGTCAAATGTATACAATACTCATGGAATATGAAATCCATGGCATCAAAACTTCCAAACAAATATCAAAAAAAAAAGTTATAAGTTTATGGCTCAGAGGAACCTACATCACTTAGCCCTCCTACGTGGGCATCTAAGATAGGTCCTAGATTATGATGCAGCTATGATCTTTGCCTATGTCTCAGTTACACCCACACCAACATCCAAGGTGCCTGTTCATGCTCTATCCTCCTCTGCCATGGCTACTACCTCTGCCTCTCTATCCACCTAGTCAACCCAATCAAGGTTCTCTTCACTAAGGATCCTCAACCTTAGTGATCCAATCTGATTGTGGATCAACTGCCTTTAGTGTGATAGGTGATAAGTTAGTGACCAAAATCTATTTATGGCGAAGGCGAAGGTTGTAATGAACATAAACTAGATCATTCAACCTCTGCACTGACAATCTATTGTACTTTTTGGAGTGTATGTGCTCAAACATACTCCATTTGCACTCACAACCTGAAGCACTGCATGGTTGGCACTTGGCTCAATACTCGAACTGCAATCCTCTAAAGATTTAGTACCTTAGCACTAAATCTTTCCCATCATGCATCTAAGATGAGAAAAAGAAAAGAATTCAATCTTAGTATCTTTAAGTTTCAATATTTAATTGTAGACACCTAAAAAATGACTAATGCATTTTTATCTTGTCATTTCATCATTATTCTTATTATTTTTTCTATCTATATTAATTAAATAAATTTTTAATTATTTAATTAAGCTAACATTTTCCTCTTTTCATTAAATAATTTTTAAATTATTTAATTTAATAATCTTTAATTAAATAATTTTCCTTCCAACATTAATGAAAATTCAAATTCAAATTATCTTTGATTTTCTATATTAATTAAATAATTTTTAATTATTTAGTTAGCTAACACTCCTCTTTTAAATAAATTAAAATAGTTTATTTAAATTGAATATTTTCTTCTAAAATAAATAAATTAATATTTCTTTCTTTCTCCAAGCTATCATTTGAATTAAATACATTTCCCTCCAAAATTCAAAATTTAGGTCTTACTCTGTCTTGAATTTTCCTATCCATTGATCTTGCAAATCAATCTCCACCATTGATCAAATGTCAAGTGAAGCATATAAATAAGAAGCTTTCATTTCATTCAAATCCCGTAGCATTTTTATTGTCAAAATCTCCCTAGCATTTTTATTGTCAAGATCTCTCTAGCAATTTTATGATCATGATCTATCAAGCATTCAACTTCAAGAATTCAAGCATTTTCAAGTATTATCAAGCACATGTATCATTTATCTTTGAGCATTTATCATTATCATTGCATCATATCATTATTGTTCTTTCACAGTTTGTTACTTTGAAGAGCAACCAACAATGGATCAAATCAAGATCTTGGGTATGATAACTTTGCTTGTTATCTAAATTCTATATTCTAAGCCAAGATCTTGAAATTCATTGAGTGATTATGAGAGTGCGAGTTTTGCATTGTTGATATTTGTGATCCACATTTTCATTATCCACATTTATATAATATAAAAAAGGAAAAGATTTAATTTTTAAACTTATATTATTCTCTTAATAAAGTTTTACCTGGCTACAATGTCAACCGAGTTGCCTTGCATATATCTCGTGCAAAGAGATCTCCTTGTCTTAGTCTAAAAATCTCAATGTCAGTGACTATTTGTGCTCTAGCACCAAAATTAGTCATCATTCACTCTATGATTGTGTAGAACCCACTCAGAACCTCCTCATCCACCTTGAAATCAAGGCAAAATTGGAATGCCAGATTGGGGAAATATGCAGCTACATGTAGGAGCTTATGAAGTTGGAGGTGCCATTGCCTATCAATAATTCCCAAATGGGGTGATACTTGTCATCAAATCCCCCATAAATGCATCTAATGACCTCCTTGTCCCTATCCATGCCCTCATATATGTAACCCATTGTAGGCTTCTCCCCATCAGCAACTCGTAGGAGAATCACTAAAAGCTCTATGAATTGCAATTATTGTGAGACATTAGCATAAATAATAGTAAACAAAAATAAGCCAATAAAATAAAAATAGGAATGAAAATATAATGTAGAATTAAATTTACTTGTATGATCTCCGCAGTCGATACCTAGAAGCCTTACTCATCAAAAAATCAACTTGCCACATCTTCCCCTGCATTGGACTTAGCATATGATGAGAAAGTCAACTCCTCACTAACTAACATGCGCATCAATGCTCCCTTTGACTGCAGCAAGGATTGGAATGTGATGAAATTGGTAGCAAACCAGACCATTCTAGGACGAGCCAACTCCTTTTGCCTTGTTAATTGCCTCATTAGGTTGAGGATTTATGTGTGATTGTATATGAATTTACAAATATTTTTTGCTATCTCCACACATGCTTTGATCCATGCAATCTTTCATCCTCCAATATGAGGTCAAGGCAATGAGCAACACAAAGAGTCCATAATAATGATAGGTGCCTATCCATCAGTAGTCTACCTGTAGCAACATAATTTGTTGCATTATCTGTAACTAATTGCACCACATTCTCCTCACCCACATCAGCTAAGACTCCCTCCAAAGCTTCACAAAGGAATTTAGAATTTTGGTGTTCCCTAATATCAACAGATTTGATGAATACTATGCCACCTAAGAAAGAAACAAAATCAACGATTCAATAAAGCATAAATTAAAAATCTTAATCATTAAACCAACGCATTTTAGGAAGTAAAATTGTAATGTCCGTTACCCGGTTTGCCCTAAAATTCATTTGTAGATTAGGTTTAGGGTTTCTTCTTTCCAAATGAATGTTCTTTTTAATGAAGTAATCTTGGTTTGAAATCTGCATTCACCATATTAACAACATTTCCACATACACATTTATCTGTTAGCATTAATATCTAGATATCCAAAATATAAGCATAATCATAAATGCAATTTAACAAGCAAGAGTGTCATGGGTGGATCCGCCCTGAAGCCCTCATGTTAGGCACGGGAGGTTGTCTACCACAATCCTCCTTTCCCAACGGCTTAGTACCTGCATTCTCCACTCATGACAACACCTCGATAGACACTCACTCTATTAGGAGAAAGGAACCATAAAGTCCATAGTGGTCTCAAGGCCCACCACCCCTCCATGGCCGTAGCAGAATCCTTAAGTGGGACCCCCACCCCTCCATGGCCGCAGCGGAATTCTTAAGTGGGGTTTTTAGGCACCACTCACCCATGGTTCGCCCTCCCTAATAGAGTACAAGTACGGAGAAGACAATCTTTTAGCAATCGAATACATTTACCTTTATTCAAGATTTATTTCATACCTATCATCAAATATATTTTCATTTATCAAGGGTTCTTTAAGTTCATCATTTTCTAGAATAATTTTCATTATGATAAGATCAAAGAAAGCATTCTATCAATAATTAGATTAGCCATATCTATTTCTTATATTCAAAATATGCTAAATATTATTGCTAAGTGAATACATCACCTGAGTTGTTATATCTTTCCATGTTTCCTTACTTGTCTCCTTCCTTATACTAAATTGATCATACGACGAGGACAATTCATAAATATACGTAATCTACTTATGTTTATATTAAAGAGTCGTCATTACTTATAATTATATATATATACTTCATATACATATATATATATATATATATATATATATATTTATTCTTTTACTTATATCCATTAATATTCATATACATATGTTTATATACTTATTCTTTCCTTATTCATATATAGTCTTTATCCATTGCATATTATTCATTATAAAATTTATCTATATCTAGGCATATATACTTGTATGCCTATTAAATGATATGTATATATATTAAATGGCTCTATATTCCAATACATAACAATCATTGTTGCTGCTGTTCTGTTTTTCAATGTTTTTCCCTCTTGCTTATTTTCCTTCCTTCTATTTATACCATTCAAGGTAGGTGACTTATGGGGGGAATGTATTGTTTGGTGAAAGAAGTGACTTTTCATAAAATACATCCCTTTGTTAGATTTAATTGCTGCCTTTATTATCACAATAATATCTATTTTTAAAATAATATATTATTACTATAATTATGATATTTCAGATTTCTATTTATTTTATTATTTTATTTTGATGTTTTATTGAACATATTTTAACATTAAAGTATAATAATAAAATAATTTGCTAATATCTTATTATTATTTTATTCTAATGTATTACAATCTTTGATGTGTAATGATTATAATATTTATTTATTATTATTATTTTTGATGTTAAGTTATTTACTAATAGAATGTAATAACAATAATTTGCCTATATATTATTATTATATTTTTATATTGATATGATACACATTTATTTTATATTTTAATATTAATAATGCTATTTATTTTATTTATTAATTTATTTGTATTTTAACACTTGGTCTTTATAGTTCTGCTATTTCGGGGACATGACAAAAATCACCTAATGAAGAAACAAGAAAATTGAGCAATGTTCTATTTCTTTTGTTTGTCCAACCATTAGTCATAATGGTGCAACCCTTCTTCCTCCATATGTGTCGTTGATCCTCTATTGTGACTTTCACATCAGCCACCTTTTGTGACAAAATGGGGCACTTTATCTCCTCATCATTAGGGGCTTTAAACCCCACCTTACAAACAGTAATGACATCAACCATGTTTTGCCAATAAGGAGACCTAACACAAATAAATTAAATTAATAAGTATTATAAAATGGAGAATTTGAATTTGAATTTGACATAGCTCTAAATACAAAAATTCAAGAGACAAGGAATCAAGCTATACATTTTAAAACAAAAACAAAATTACTTGGTTGCATAGAATGGAATGTTGTAATAGAACCAAAAGTCTCCAATTGCACTTTTAGTTGCATTATGTTTATTTTTGTTCCAACCCATGCTCTCAAGTGACAGTTGGAAACCCGGAGTAGTGTGTGGAAAAATATATGAATCCAACCTAGGTGCACGAACTCTAGGCCCAATGCTAACATTGCCACTACCACTACCACTACCAACACCCGAAGATGGAGGAAATGAAGGAATGGAAGAAGAGTCTTCAATTCCACCAATGGCTGCCATCTCCTCTCTTTGCCTCTTTTTTAGTTATTTTTGCTGCTCAAAAGTTTCCAATTGAACTTGCACTTCACGCATAACCTCAATAGGAACTTTTGGGCATGGATTAACATCTCGGCCCAGTATATGTGCAAGATAATATTTTAGTCTATTAATGCCTCCCCCAAGCATAGTTGTTTTGCAATGATAACAAGTTACCTCTCCTTTATTTTACCTAGGGGTAACAATGGCATGTTTCCAACAAGGGTCCCTTCTAAATGGAGTTCGAGACATTGTGATAAAGGGAATTTATAAATCTAAATTATACTGCAATAACACATAAATAAAAAAATAATAACATTCATGGTTTATAATTAAACTAATATAAAAAAACCTAGGGTTTGCAACTATAAAACTATTTTTTTTACGAAAACACCTAGGGTTTGTTCTTTGTTCCTCTAAAACAAAATAGAAAAAATAAAGAAGAAATATAGAAGAGAAATCAAATTTTGGTTAAAAAAAACAAAAAAAAACCTTCAAAATACAAACTTACCTCTTAAATATTCCTTGAAATCAATGGTGAGCTCTTTCCAATCCTTTTTCAACTCCTCTAGATGCACCAAAAGTAGCTACAATCCTACCCAAATGTGATTCAACCACCGATTTTTGCTCAATCTCCTTGTTGGTTTTCCTTCAATGCAAATCAATTTTGGATCAAATCTATTATTTTTCCTCCTTTGGCTTGAAAATGAAATGGAGTGGCTTTCAAGGTGAAGGAAACAAATATAAAACAGAAAAGTTTAAGTGAATTGTTTTATTTATGATTTTTTTTTTTTTGAATTGACCTAGCCACGACTGAGTCTCCTAGTCAGGACTCACCTAGACCCAGCAAGTCTGGGGAGTACTTAGGATCCAGATCTCCCAGGCTCATTGAGTCTGGCTAGCCTCAAGACTTGCCAAGTCTAGGTGATTCTCGGTGAATTCTGTAACACTGGTTGGTACAACCCTAGATCACTCAAAATACTCAAATATGAATTTAGAAACCCTCACAAGGCAGATTTTATTAATTTGCAACTTCTAAAAATGTTTACAATGCTGGGAACATGTTTGGAAACATACTACAGATCTGAAAATGATACTTCTACTCACAAAATCCTCCTTGGATGGTACAGCTGACTGATCCAGCAGTAATAATGAGATTTGCAGACCTGTACAGACTGGTACAGCTGCAATATGAGAGTTGTATGGCTGCTACAGGACTCCAATCTGCCAAATAAAATCATGTATGACCTTACCCAATGCTGTCCACTCCAAAAATGAGTCTAAAAATGCAAATCACCCCTCCAAAGTGATGATATAGATCCTCTATTGACTGCTGCAGACCTATACAGTGCCCAGGAACATTAAATATAGCTGGTACGGCTGGTAATTGGTGCTGCACTGCTGAATTAAAATGTATGGAAGCTGTTAATAGGTCAAAATGATATTTCAATGTCTCTAAAAAGCCTCCTTTTTCTGGCACTAGCTGGAAACTCCAAAAATGCTGTCAAGGAATGATGTAAAGATCCCCAAATGCTGCAATATGTGATACGAATTGGCTGTATGGTCTCCACAATGGCTGGCACACCTCCAATCAGCATAAAAATGAGCCAATCCACAACAATAAATGATGGATAACTCTTCAAATCAACAAAATCACCCTCCAATAATCACAAACAATAATTTCCTTGCAAATTCAAGTCAATAGGACCCCCTAGAAAACAAGAGCCAAGAGGGTTTTCCTCCTCCCAGATCCCTGAAAATAGCCAAGGGTTTCATCCATGGATGACAAATTCAAATGCCAAATTGAAATCTTCATCTAAAATGAAGCCAAGTGCCCCCTATTTAAACATTTCCAATTTGGACCCTTGGTTAAATTTCCCTCCATTTAGTATTTAAAAAAATACTTGTTATTTTATTTTATTTTAGTATTAAAAATACGTTTTAATTTAATATTAGTATTTAAAAACTTTTTTTATTTTAATAATAATATTATTTAAGTTGCCCCTTAAATTAAAAATTATTGAGCCCAACTTAAAATAATATTAAAATTTATTTCCCTTGCTTTGCCCTTAAACCTATGGGAAATAAGATTGGGCTAGTGGTCTTCTCCATGGCATTATTTCCAAAAAGAGAACATTACACACATTCACATCTAGGGATAAAGGTGCACCAATACATTGCAATCAAGTGAGCAAGCGCACCTAGGAGATCAAGCATGTACCATTACAAAGGAGTTGATTTTTTTTTAATCTAAGTTAATGTATAGGTGTGTGCCTAAGAAAGAAGACACTTCTCAAATAAGAAAAATCAAGCATTTAATAACTTCCATCGCAAGTGCACACACCTAAAGGCTAAGACTAAGGGTGCACCTAATAAAGGGCAAGAAAGGATTGGTTTGCAGAACCCATTGTCAAGTGTGCACTCGGAGACAAGCGCAAGCCTATGTAAAGAGAATATTTTGTGTCAAAATTTGTCATCTATTGTTGGGTTCACATTTGATTTGGGGGATGCACCTCATAGAGGAGGCAAGTTCATTTTGAAAATTCAATGTTCCATTGTAAAGTGCACGCGAGTAAGAAGCACACCTATATATAAAAAGAAAAAATAGTTACTGAAAAACAATAGCATACAGGTACACTCTAGGATGCAAGCATGCACCTCACCATAAGGTTTTATCTAAGTTACCGGTTCGGTTTTGGGTTCGGGTTCGGGTTCGAGAACCCGGTTCGCCGGTTTGGTAAAAATTTTTTTTGGAGTTGGGTTCGTTTTGGGTTCGGTAATACAAAAACATATAAAAATCAGAAATATATACATATTTGCAGCAGCAATTAAGTTCAGAATACACCACCATATTAATAGTCAAATAACATAGCAAAAATACACCACCACTTTAATACTCAAATGTCATGATATAGATTCATTTGGCATATTTTATTGCTTCCTCTTCAAACATAGGATTTGAGGAGAAGTATGTATCCAAATTTTGGATCTAAGAACGTGTTGTGCATTTGTTTGAGCTGTCAAAAGTAGGTATGCACAACTTGCCTAATCTTCATTGTAAGTCCTAGCTGTGGGTTCCTCTCTCTTTCTTGGGTTTGTTTCTTAGCTGCAATTGGCAAAAATTTGTAAGAGACATTGTTTCATGAGATTATTCCTAAGAGATCTATACTCATTTAGGTAGTCCAAATAGCTCTGCCCTACATTCTTTTGTCCCTATGAGCATCTAGGTCTTCCACTCCGTCCAAAATTTAGGCATTAGGGGTCTAGTTACTGATCCTATTATTGTTCTGGTATTATTATTATTATTGCTGTTGTTTGCAGAGTTAATTGCATCACTGTTCATATTTTTAACATTTGTGTCAATAACTTGGTCAACTGTTGCTGTCCCTGTATAAGTGCATTTAGTTGCTGCTCTATATTAATGTCCTCATGTGAATTTCTTTTATCTTTGTTTGCCATAATTTCTTCTACTTCCAAATCTGCAAATGGAAATCCTTCTGTATTTTCCAAACATTGAAATTGTGGCCTTTTGAGTTCTATCTGATAGCACTTGTTTATTCTATCACTTGGATGCATATATGGAGTGTATTTTGCATCAATCTCTTAGAGACCCAACAGGCTGGTAGGAAAACTAGCTTAGATACCGGTATAATATCCCTAACTGATTTTTTTGTATGAACTAAATAAATGCAAGAAATTGATTTACTTTGGTCTAACGGCTAACCACAATTCATGCAGCTATAAAAAAATATTAATGGTATTCAATTGAAACTCATCTCAACACAGCTAAACATGAAGATAACACATATCTATTTCATGTGTTAGAGGCAAATATTAGAGTTAGAGGGAATAAAATAGTCTTTAAAAGTCAACAAACAATCAAAAAAATAATTAAAAAATGCAAAAAGGCATTGGAAAAGTCCACCTGGGCGAGAATTCTGCCTGGGTCCGAACCCTGGTCAAACCCACAGTCAGGATTCCAAACCCTGGCCGAACCCACAGTCATTTTTTTGAACCCACGGCGAATTTGGTCGAACCGGACCCGAACCGAACCCGAACCGAACCCGGGCTTCCCAGGGGCGAACCCGGTAACTTAGGGTTTTATCAAATTTTAAAAAATATGTTATCACCTGGAGATGATGAACACCTATATAAAAGAAATCAAAAGTGCAAGTTCAAAGTCCATTTCATAGTGTATTGGTGCATGTAATGCAAAAGTGCACACCTGTCAACAGATTTATGATCAAAGGAAAAGCTGCAAAATCATCAAAGTCATCCCAAAACTGCCTATACAAAAGTATATTTTTAGCCATCACTATTTTTAGATAAAAGAATATTCTTGTGTTTGCTATTTTTTGTCAAAGCTATTTATAAACTGTGTTATTTCTAGCACAAGGGACGTGTGCTATTTTTAGCATTCGCTATTTATAGCCTAAGTTAAATATTTTTTAATCTCTTGTCATATGAGAGATGTGAGCATTAAATCATTGTGTGTAATAAATCCAATCTATAGGTCAACTGGAGATTGCATGACTTTAGTGTTAGTGTTAAGAGGATAATATTTTGTAATAAAAATTGCATTTCATGCAATCAATTATTCTTAGAGTAGTAGTAGTAGTTAGATTTTTATTTATTTCATAAAATAACATTGTAAGCAATATAAATGTTTTTTTGCACTTAATTTAATCAATGCTAATTATCATGTTTGCATATTGTTGGATTTGCTATTCATCAAGTATTCAATGTTATTATCTTCTGGGATTTGTTATTCACTCAATGACATTAATTACAACTATGTTTCTTATAAATGTTTATTGGGATGTCTCATTATATGTGCAAAGGGTTAAATTGCTCAAGCAAATTTGCAAACTTTGTATTGCAAGTTAGCTCGAAGAAAGATAGTGGCTTTGTACTGAGTTCTATTTTTAATTTACCTTAGTGTATGTGTTTATGTCTTAGTCTATTCAACTCCATAAGTGCACTTGCATTGTTCAGTCTCTGTATTTAGCTAAACAACACAAGCATGCAACAATTGAGATTTCTTTTAGTCATAAGAGCATAAAACCTTTTTCCTTGTGTTGAAAGAGCATCTTAGCCAGTTACCCTAGGAAAAACTAAAAAGACACACATGTACATTTTAGTCAGCATGAAGGTGATCCACCCAAAAAAATCATTGTAAGGATTATAAATTTTGCAAGTACATATTGACCTGTTTTAGTTTAGTTTTTATTTTACAGGGAGCTTCCCCTTCTGAGGTCATTGAGGGATTGCCAACACCACCTAGAAGTGTAGAGAATCCTCATGAGACTTCTTCAAAGAAAAGGAATACTTTTCTAGCTAAGTAGAAATCCTCCTCTCCTACACGAAATTTGGCATCGGCATCAAAATATTTTGTTACAGCTTAGATGTCTCAAATTTCCTCAAAAACTTCTAAAGGGAATGTTCCAACAATAAAAGCTTTGTGCTAGATAAAATGGGCTTTAGTCACCCTCAGCTGATGCAAATTCCATGGAACCATGGACGATTGTCCAAAAGAAACAAAATAATGCAACTAGAAAGGATTCAACTCCACACGATATATGTCCTCGATCTCATATCAAGTTGGGTAACAATATGTATGTCCCCTTTTGTGTTATCTAAAAGTTTTGTCTTTCAGTCTTCTAAATTAAGATATTCAATAGATCTGGAGTCAATATTTTTAATGCTAAATTCTCAATCCCGTTAAGAGCTACTTCCAAGGCTAATAATGGCTTGATTATCAGATCAGTTATATACATTTATATAATGTTTTAAATGATCTGCTGTTAAGTATATATACGACTCATGAATTGCTCCCTTTAAACATATTTTAATCTCTAAATCTGTACAGTGCCTTTCAAATCCATATATATATATCTCCACTATTCGATAATATTGTGAATATGAATAACAAGATATCACTGCTGCAGAAATTAGAATGAAGTCATTTGGAATTGTTTGATGTTTCCTTGTTCAGAATGTATTCATATATTTCTAGCTTTATCGATTAGAATATATTTACGCCAAAGGCGTCCCCACGCTTAACATTTGCACCCCATTTCATATCCGACGATGCAGAATGGTGGAGACCCAATCGCCTGTGATGGAATGCATCACAGTCGTTCGTCATTTTCGTTGGCTATTTTCCCCGCTCCTGCAAACTCTTTGTCGCTGGTATTTACCTTTCATTTCTCCACTTGGCAAGGGCGAAACTGTAGCAGTAGAGCAGTTATTGCAGAAGGAAATATCTAAGATAAAAATCACAACAGTTATTGCAGAAGGAAATATCTGAGATAAAAATCACAATAGTTATTACAGAAGGAAATATCTCCATCTTTACAGCACGACACATTTTGAGGTCAGTCGAATGGCCCTTAAATAGAATGGCTGAAACCTAAAATTGTTTTCATTGCAATATTAGAACTCTTAGAATTGATTTAAGCTGTTAGGAGAAACTGATTTCCTCTTTTTCTACAAAATACCCGTCGTGGTAGGGTTTGCGCTTCTTCCTACTGGACTATTGGACTGGACAAGGCTTTATCTACCGACGGAGTGGGTCATAGGTATGGTCCTGGGAACTCTACCACTGGGTTTTTTCAGCAATGCCTGTTTATTAATTGCTCTCCTGTAATTGCTTTGTTTATTATTGTCTGCATCATTGTGCCTCTTGTATAATTGACAAAGGTCCCTAGTCGCAGCCCTATCCCTTGACAAAGGTCCGCATCATTGTTTTGAAATGTAGAGCGAACTACGCTGGGGCATTCTTGTATGGTACAGTCGATGCACCAATTCGTCTTTTTGAAAGGAGTCTTTCAATAAGCACGTGCATTGTATGTTCTATTTGATGTGGCAAATCATCTACCTGAGATAATTTGAACAGATATGGGAATGGGCATTTCTTGAATGGTATGTTTGTAGTAGCAAACTATCCATTTGTAGGGAATTATTTAACAAATATGGCAATGAACATTCTTGTATGGTATATTTATTTCAGTTACCATTTACAAAGGTTTCATTCAAGAAACAAATAAGCCATCAACGATTTGGTCACCAGGCCTCTTGCTTCATTAGGCCACCAATGGGAGGAACCTATGTGGTGCTAAGTATCTGTATTCGAACCCATGGAATTTACTGTGTGAAATTTGGGGTCAACAAGCCTTGCAGAGGGTGATCTTAAGATTCTTGTTTGATAAATGTTCAATATTTATGTATCCTGAAAACAAGTAATCTAAAGATTCTTGTTTGATAAATGTTCAATATTTATGTATCCTGAAAATAAGTAATCTAAAGAGATCAAATCATAATCTGAACAAGCCTTGGTATAGTTTATCTTCCACTTCTGTAATTTGTTTGTTTAATATTCTCTCATTTTATGCATATTGTCTTTTGATGTAAATAACATTTAACTGACCAGAGTAGCATAGGCATTGATAACATGTATTGAGTAATACTACAGCATAAACGATGCAACAAGTGATAGAATTAAATAATCCTCAGAATCATTATAGGGACATTGGGGATTAAATTTTTACTTGGAGAAAGAAAGCAATAAAAATAAATAATCTGATGACCATAATCATGGTTGACTTCAAAAGGGAGCTCTCAGAGACTCAAAATAAAATAAAACCAGTGCAACAGTTCAAATTTTAATAAACTCCTGTCAAAAGATTAGAAAGGATATTTGGCAGATTACTGAACTGGATCGGCTTGATACATCCCTTCAAGAAGTTATTTTGGCTCTTGCTGAATAGCTATTACCACTCCGATATATGGGATAGCAAAAATGCTCTTGAATGTTAAGTCTTATAGAGAAGAGTAGATTTATGATGATTGAATAGAAGAGGTAAATCTTAATGTTTTGAGAGATAATTATTATAATATTTATTCTAGTCTTTGTAGGTAATGACAAGTTGAATTGTTGATCAATGTAAAAGGATTCTTAGATTGCAACAGTTCAAATTTTAATAATAACTCCTATCAAAAGAGTAGAAAGGATTAGAATTTTGTCAGAGTCTGTTTTTGGGATTGCATAAGGTGTTTATATATTGCAGCTTGATCAAGATTATTCTGTTTGCAAAATACCAATGATAGGAAAAAGCCTAGCTATTTAATTTAAGTTAACCATTTAATTTTATCAATGGTATGCTTTTCAGCTGCTTGGTGAACATACTAATTTTATTGAAAAACAGGGGACAAGACACATGAAAACATAACTTTGATAAATAATTGAAAGATTCCTCATGTACCAGCTCCATGTTATGTATCAATCTGGGATGTTCAAGTGAAGAATCGTTTGGATTTTCCCAACTTTATCTGTTCTATAGTACCTATACAAACCTTAGAATGACCATCGATTTCTTAAGGGCATTGGGCATTGAACAGTGGGTTTGTTTTGAAATGTAGAGTGAACTAGGCTAGGGCATTCTTGTATGGTACACTCGATGCAGCAAGTCGTCTTTTCGAAAGGAGTCTTTCAATAAGCACGTGCATTGTATGTTCTATTTGATGTGGCAATGAACATTCTTGTATGGTATATTTAATTCAGTTACCATTTACAAAGGTTTCATTCAAGAAAGAAATAAGCCATCAATGATTTGGTCGCCAGGCCTCTTGCTTCATTAGGCCACCAATGGGAGGAACCTATGTGGTGATGATTATCTGTGAAGATCCCTGTAGACGAGGAGCAAATAAAGAGAAAACTATGGCAGAGGGAGGAGGATATCGTTGCTCACCACATTGACAAGGAATGAGAGAATCAGCCCATGGGTATTTCACCTTTCTTGCTTCTTTCTGACTTTCCATGGATTTTACTGGTAATAGTTTAGGTTTTCTTTACTCCCATTAAAATCATGGGTTTATGCTTTAATTAGGCTAGCAGTCCAATTACAGTGGGTAGGGGGAGATAAACATCTAATCTTATATTTATTCAGAAAAGTTTAATGTATTGTTGGATATTTTTCCTTCCATTAAAGTGACGGGCTTATGCCTTAAGTTTCATCAAGGTTAGGGTTAATAGTATTGGTGTGAGGGTTCTTTGATCTTTTTCAGGAAAATTTACTGACAGGATTTAAGAGGAAAGTAGCAATTAAACCTCATTTAGTATTTTACAGACTCCTCATGTAGACCAGCTCCATGTTATGTATCAATTTGGGATGTTCAAGTGAAGAATCGTTTGGGTTTTCCCAACTTTAACTATTCTGTAGTACCTATACAAACCTTAGAATGATCATCGATTTCTTAAGGGTATTGGCCATTGAACAGTGGGTTTGTTTTGAAATGTAGAGCGAACTAGGCTGGGGCATTCTTGTATGGTACAGTTGATGCACCAAGTCGTCTTTTCGAAAGGAGTCTTTCAATAAGCACGTGCATTGTATGTTCTGTTTGATGTGGCAAATCATCTACCTGAGATAATTTTAATGTTCTTTTGAAATAATAGAACATTCAAATGAAATTTGTAATTTTTCTCATCTTGCCAAATTAATACCATGCTACTATAATAAATGTGTCTTGATCATGAATGCCCCATTATTTCCTTCCTTTTTATTTTTACATTGTAATAAACAATGCTATCAACATGATGAATAGGGAAAGAAAAAATAATAATCTGAATAGGCCTTGCTATAGTTTATCTTCCACTTCTGTAATTTGTTTGTATGTCTCTCCATTTACTTTGCAGTATTCTTGCATTAAGTCAATGCAAGCCATTATCAAGAACTTTACTGTTCTGTTGTGAATTAAACATTATTAATCATCCATGTCGGAAAAGTTTTCAAAGCATCTTCTTTGTGTAGCTCTTGTTGGTGGTTATTCAACTTTATAGCTTTCTGTCTCTATAAACTACATACTGTTGGAGGTCTCTTTCACTTTTCTCACCGTGCTTGTACCTGAAATTATGTGATGTGGGATTCATTTAATAGTATAATACTCTTGTATATTTCTAACATATCTGTGTTGAAGACATCTGACAATTTCCTGAGCTAGAAAATGTTGATTTTCTTAACATTGTAGTTCTCAATAATCAATCTATAATCTATAACCATATTCTAAGTTGAATATGGTTCTGAATGTGTGGGATCAATAGAGGATTATCAATAGGCTTCTAGCTATTTCAGCCAGCCTTATTGTGTTCTAGAATTAAGTCAAACTGATTCGAAAACTAGGGTTCAATAAGTTTAGAAACCAAGTGTAGACAGATTGATTATTCTTATTCTAATATATAAAAATACTTTGACAAAACTTTGCTTTTCATTTGAGAAAGTATTCCTATTATGCAATTGAACTTTCATCCACTTTTTGGCTCCATTTGTTCTTTTGTGTTTTTATTTTCTTTTTCTTATTCAGGGGAAAGCGTGTTTTAGAGGTAATAGTTATTTCCTCCTTTAAAATAGTCCCTTTTTCTATTTACTTAGTCGAGGAAAGACTAATTGATCTGACCATGCCTTTCAATTTCCTTTGAACTGGGTTTTTTAAGGACTCTTTATGATGCTAATCTAGAATAACAGTCCTGTTGTGACCTTTTTTTCACACATCGCCCCATTCAAATGGGGACCCCCAATTTTTGCTCCATTCTGGTCTTTTGGCTTTTGTTTTGCGTCTCTCTCTCTCTCTCTGATTTCTCTGTCCTTCCGGGGATGTCCCCGTTCTTTGACCTAATCGGAAATTTTGGCTAAATCTGTGAAATTAGGGTTTTGTTCTTCAGGGTAGTTTGAAGTTGAATCAAGTTGATAAATTGACAGCTAAGCTTAACATTGCTTTCAAAAGGCTTCCAGCAGGCTCCCACTGAATTTTCATCATGTTCTGACGACTTACTATTTTTAGTAAGTGTTCAATCTGTGAGCTTTTCATCAGGATTTCGGGATTCTAACTACTTCAACACATTCAGGCAGCTTCCAAGGGCCTACACATGAAATTTGAGCTGATTCAGACAACTGGCTATTTTTAGCAGTTCTGGCTTCACGAGCTATTTTCAGGGCTTCAACATACAATTCTCCGATAAATGACAGGAGAATTGATCTGGGTTTTTCTAGACCTTCGCGATGGTGTAACATGCAAACCGAGATGGTGACTTTCAGAGTTCAGCCTTCCAAGGCTATTTTTAGGGTTTGCATGCAGAGTTCTTTAATGCATGTCCGGATATTCCATGTGGGTTTTGCGAGACGTTCGCAATGATGTGACATGCAAGCAGAACAGATCAGTTTTCAGGGACTTACTATTTTTAGCCAGTGCCCGCATGTCGACCAGTTTTCTGGGTTTTTTTGGGTTTTTTGAGATCCCACGGGCACTGTGACATGCAAACTCGTCCGACATCCGGTTGACCACTTTCCGGACACTTACTATAAATAGCAGTGTCATCCCAGCAGCTACCCACCACTTCAGTTCAGCAAGCAGAACAACATATAGCAAAAAATCAAGTCAAACGGAGGTCATTTGAGGCACATGCAAGTCAGATTAGGGTTTCCTACTTCGGTGCCTAAGAAGTAGGGTAAAAGGCCATAATTTCGAAAAACGAAGATATCCCATTGCGATCAGCATCCTTCAGGCAATCTACTGGTAAAATTTGGGCGCAATCCGAGCACTTACTATTTATAGTAAGTCACCTCCAGAACGCGGCTATAAATGGCAGGTCAGAGCATGGGACAGGCAAAACAAGTTCATCAAACTACGAGGATCATATGGTGAAATTTTTAGGCAGAACGAAGCTGTAGAAGTCGTAAATCAAGGGACTTGCTAAAAATAGAATGCAAAAGCAAGGGCAGGCAGAGGCATGGAAAATGTGAGCTTGACCCTCTAAATGCGCCCTTGATGGAATAATCAAGGCAAAAATTCTAAGTCAAAATCAAAGTTCATCCTATGAAATGCGCCCTTGATGGAATAATCAAGGCAAAAATTCTAAGTCAAAATCAAAGTTCATCCTATGAAATGCGCCCTTGTGCTGGAGGTGGCTAAGAGAAATTTTACAAGGCAAAATTAAGAGCTCACATGTGTAAATGCGCCCTCAAGTGAAAGCTTCCCAGCTAAAATGCGCCCAAGGGTAAGGAGATCATTAGAAAAGTGCTACGGTGTAAAATTGGAAGTAAGCTATGTCAAATGCACCCATGTTGGAGGATGCCTAGAAAAATCTAAGGCATGGAAAGTAAAAATGTGAGCACAAGGGTCAAAATGCGCCCTCAAGTAGAAGTGGACCCCTTGAAATGCGCCCAAGTAAGATGAGAAAAACGCCTAAGGCACAAGAATGAAAGTAACCCCTTCCAAATGCGCCCACCTTCAAAATAAAAGCTCACACATGGGAATGCGCCCATAATGAAGATAAAAGTTCAATGTCTCAAATGTGCCCCATGATAGATGAAGGCCAAGAAATACTCTAAGGCAAGATGGAAGCTACCTAGGCAAAATGCGCCCAAGGTAGCTTGCTGGTTGAAATAATTTCTAAGGCATGAAAATAGAAGTAGCCCCCCCTAAATGCGCCCTTAGAAGGAGTATGAGGTAAATAAGTTTAAGTGGAGAAAAGTGAAGGTGGACACCCCTTCCATATGCATCCAAGGAAGATGATAGAAGGAGATGTCAAAGGCGTGGGGAAATAAAAGTAGAAGACCTCAAATGCGCCCTCAAGCAAGGCCACTCAAAAAGTATTCCAAGTCACAATAATGAAAGCACAAGGTGGTAAATGCGCCCAGCAAGTGAAGCTGAATTGAGAATTTTCTAAATATGAGGGAAATGGAGGCTCATGGGGTAAAATGCGCCCATCATAAGGAGGAAATGACAAGTTGAGAAATCTCTAAGGCATTGAAAATGAGAGTTCAAGGAGGCATATGCGCCCAGGGTAAGGAGGAGATATAAGACTTAGGAATTTGTCTATGGCATTAAAATAAAATGCCACTGAAGGGAATACGCCTGGAGAGAAGGAAATGTTGAAGGAATTTCTAAGTTAGAAAATGGAAGTAGAAGACTTCAAATACGCTCCAAGGAAGTTGGGACTTGAGAAAAGTTGCTAAGTGTAAGGCAAAATTTTAAGGCGTGAAATTGCTTGGGAAACGAAGGTAAAGGTATGTGTTATGAAGTGTGCCCAAGGATGTGATATTTAAAATAAATTTTCTAAGGCATTTTCTAAGGGGAAATTAGAAAATACGCCTGGAGGAGGTGGTATAAAATCTCTAAGTGCAAGGTGATATGCTCCCAGATGCAGGAGGGAATTTCTTCAGGGAAGCATGAAAATACTAAGGCAGGAAAAATGGAGATTACAGGCATGGAATTCCTCCAGAGTAAAAAAAAAAAAATGGGTGAACCTTAGCAATTTTATTATTTTCAAAATAATAAAAATTAAATGTACCCCTTCGTTTGGATACACATGAAAACGATGATTTCTGAGGGGAAATTTCTTCTGGGTATTGGATATTTCTCACTGGGAGATGATTTGAGGTTCTTCCACACCTTGCTCGTGTTGTTTCGGCAGGGATTTTGGCCTAGCACCCGTTCAACAAAGTTCCTAAGGCTCAGATGGATAAATTTTCTAAGGCATCGAAAAGGAAAGCAGAGGGGGTCAAATACACTCACGGGGAAGAAATTTGTCTAAGGCATGAAGGAATTTGAAAATGAACTGAAGCTCGAACATCAAGCGTTCAAATGCACCCCCCAAGATGAAATATCTTCTAAGGCACAAACTCCAGGCAAGGTGGTGGATACGCCCATGATGAAAGTTTGCTAGAAAAGTGATGAATTCTATCAAGATTCGGAGATCAAGCGGTCAGAACATGGAAATAAGGTAAGTAAAGTGAATTTAGATTATAAAGTGTTCTGATACTCTTCTTTTGTTTTGCAGGATGAACGTTGAAGCCAAGGCATGAGGACTTGATGAAGCTAGACAACGTTGCAACTTTGGAAACGAAAGTGAAGATTTGTCTAAGGCACTAAGAACGTGATGCAAAAAAGGCAAATGCGCCCACGGCAATGGGCTAAAGAAATATGAAAGTTGCAAGGAAGAAGTGCGTCCTAGAGTCAAAGCAACAGGAGGGCCGAACAGGAGGAATTCTTTGCTCATCACTTTCATATCAACCACATACTCGCCTCTCCTCCTAACGCAACAAAATTGGCAGACAGACAGTGGGAACGCGTTTCTGGACGAGAATCTTCTAGAGGAAGAAAGTGGGCATTAATTGCAGATAATGGTTCCTGCAAAGGAGTGGAGAATATTCTATGCATTCATTGCCCCACTCCTCTTTGTGGCGGTTTTTAGGGCAAGAACCCTAATTAGGGCATAAGTGGCTCGATCTGAGCCCTTTATTGTAATTCAATCTAAGCCGTCCGTTGGACTGGGCCAACTATAAAAGGGGCATCCCCCCTCATTTGTAACTAAGTAGACATCAGATCAGAGAGTGGAGTAGATCAAGAAGTTAGAGTAGATAGGGAGATAGCTTAGAAGTTAGCTTAATTTGAAAAGGAAAGAAAACTTTCCCTTTGAAAGTTTTGTAAGAGGTTGTTGTGGAAAACTCTCATAATACAAAGGTTTATCATTGCATGGTGGTTTTATCTTTTATTGTGAATAGCTAGCAAGGCCTTTTCGTCTTTCCAATCCAGATTGATAGAGTAGAATAGACTTTATTTTATGCAAGTAGTTGTTAATTGTGGAGTGTGGCGTCGTGGTTTGAGCATATCTTCTTTCATCCATACAACTAGCGGGCTTGTTGATGGTAAGTTCGCCTTGTGTGGTCAACTGGAATATCAGTACCTAACTTTGGTTGTGATTCGTGTGTTCATTTGCATCGTTGTGACGGAGTGCACATGTTGAATCACAATTTGAACATCTTATTCATCCTTTGAAGATTGCATCAGCTTTGTCAGAGTTGTCCGAAGGGAGACGAAGCGAAGTCTGGTTTGGAGATTGTTTAAGCCAATCCTCGTCCTCCACCCTTTAGGAGTAGATGGTAGCATCCCTAATCCTTATATCCTTTTACATTCAGCATTCTCCGATTAGTTTAAGAACCCGAGCTTCATCGACGAATTTCCCGGAATTTGAAAATCCTTTCCTCGAAGTTGAACGATTACGTAAGTCCCCTTGGAATACCCAGCATATTCACATCAACCAACTGAGTCTATTCGCAATAAAAGGAACCTTGGAGTTGAACGCATGAACTTTCACGCAATCTTAGCATGCGGAATACTTTGATCAAGAGGGAATAGAGTGACCGTTGGACATTTTATTCTGTGTTGGTGTTGTCATAAAAAACACGTCAACAAGTCCTTGTTGTCTCCCATATGTACTGAAGCTTGAAGATATTAAGCAAATCCAATTTTAGTGCAGAGAAAAATAATTACCTTCACTTTCCGAGAGACACTATTCATTTTAAGTTTTTAACTAAAATTCAACTTCTTATTCTCTCCCAAAAAATGCAAACCGTACAAAGAATCATTTAACAAGATTACCTAAAAAGCAACCTCATCTGGAAGTTAAATTAGATTTCATTTGTTAAATGGCCGTAGGATTCTGATTAAGTCATATTCATCCTTAGGAATCACAATTTATAGCTCTTCACCATAGATGTTCTAATTTTCTGTCCAAACTTCTCTACAATGCCTATAAAAATCTGTCTTGGGTCATTACCAACTATGTCAACTAATTTCAAAGTCTGTATCAAGGCTTCTAGAATTCTAATTGCAAATACTACTTGTCAGTACTACCAAAAATAGATCCACCTAATATTCTGTGAGACATGTAAATCCCACTGTTTCAGAATGATATTAACCAAATCTTTATGTTTGTAATCCATTTACTATAAAATTCATGGTAATCTTTCAGTGTTTTTCTTATAGTATGGTGCTGGGGAGAAAATTTTGCATTTATTGCTCTAAAACCCTGATATTTGTAGATCTAATTTTTTGCTGGCTGTGAATGGATGGAAGCAATAGGAAGTGTAGTTTTGGAATGCAGCATATTATTGACAAATGCAGTACCAAATACCTCCAACGGATCTCTTATTATTTGAGTACATATTTTTAGTAATTGTACACTAATTAATTGAAAAAACTTAGTGCTTTTGAATATTTTGAATTAAATGTCGGCATATTGAAAGTAAATGTAATAATTTTGTTATTGAAAATTTGTTTGGGATTAGGATTACTAAATATGCATGTTCCATGTTGTTTTTGGGGTGGGGGTGGATCCCTATTTGCTTCTTCATGTACAAACTTTTATAATTTAAGTGTGCAATGAAATTTATGTTTACTTGGTCATTTTTTACTTTTTCGTTTTTGTTTCAGCAAAACCTCTCAATTCCAATATACTTAGACCCACTTTTTGTTTATTGTGAATAGATTGAAACAACAGCTATCAGCAGATTGGTTTTGGTTTGTCTTACTTTTAAGCGACTTCTGCCCATTTTATCTCTTCCGCATCATTGGCAGCAGGACACCAGTAAGTCACTTACCGCATCATTCTATGTTGTGTTGTATTCCTTTCTAAACACTTTTGTTGTTACCTATCAAATTAGCAGATTTTTAGATTCCTATTTGCTTTTCCACATTCATATTTCCAGAACTTCTAAAATGAATTTTTTGTTTACTTTAGAACACAACAAACATAGTGGAGATCTAGATTATTTCTTAAAAACACATCATATTGATAGAAATTAATGAAATCAAAGAAATATAAAGTGTTCTATTTCTTTCTAAACACTTTTGTTGTTATCTATCAAATTAACAAATTTTAAAAATATTGAAATGAATTTCATATGTAACACATATGTTACATTTCTCTGCCTGTTTTCACATGTGATATTGATTGAAATGCTTGTTTTAAGCCTTGTTTTTAGAGTGCAACATATAATACTCCCTGCTTCTAAATTGTTAATTCCTTTATAATTAAATAGCATGTTTCGGGCATTCATTTACATGCTTACCTGTATATGTTTTACTCCAACTTATACATATATTTCATCCACTCATGCCAAGTCATGGCTACACATTCAGCTACTCCTATGCAACCAAGCCTGTCCATTATAGTGCATCCAACACAAGCAGTTTCAGAGTCATCATCTACTATTAATAAGCCAGACTCAGTTCACACAACCATTCAACATCTTTTTGCAACTGTAACTAATAGTTGCCACGACATCGTTGACATACTCAAACTTGCAAGCCAAATAGAAAGTCCTATTGAAGATTTCGATGTCGAGATGCTTCCAGCCTCGGTCTCAACTTACCAATCTAGCTGTGCAAAATTAGAGGGTTTGTGCAATTTCATAAGGGAGCTAAAGTATGATCAACACTATAATATTGTTGCAGCTCCTACGATAATCGCTACATTCCAAAGTTACCTTGACACCTTTTAGTCCATTATAAGTTTTAAAATTTTGGGCCTATACTATGCCTACTTATGGCTGCAATGTAATGAAACAACATAGCCCTCTATACTCGTGTCTATTACGCTCTTCCAATATAAGTTTTGTAAATACTGTTTTCAACACAAAGTGTTGCAAATTTTCCCTGTACTATTTTTCCCCAAAAGGGCTCCAATATTACAAATATATTTGTTTACCGTTCACATAGATAGTGTGATTTCAAATTTCATTGATTGAAATGAATGTTCAATAAATAATTAAAATACTTGTTTCCATAACAAATTTTTAGGTCTTTCTAAATCTTAAAAACTAAACACACAATACTTCGACATATATTGTTTTTAAACATAACACTCGGAATACGTCTTGCACTATATAGCTTGCATAAAGCTTAACCCATTCATAAACCATTGGTTTTTAAAATGTGTAGATAAACTATTTGACAATATATTATCGATTGTATGATTCCCTTCTTTACCTTGCAATTGTGGTTTCCCCTATTAACATCGCTTATACAATTAAGCAGCACTTTTATTTGACGTGTCATAAAACCCAATTCTAACACTCACAACTACGTCACCGGCACAAAGCTTCAACTACCTTTCACCTTCTTGATGGCAACTTTGACTGCAAATGCCGTTGAAGATATTCTTGCAAGCATGTTTGATCTTCACCCTTCATTATAGGTCACGTCGATAAACACAATACAACATGCTCATTCAACAGATGTTAAGTACCGGGTTGAACTCTCTGATGGTGTCCATACCCATCCTACTTTGCTTCCTACTCAGTTCAACAATCTTGTTGTTGAAAAAGCGATGGTCATTGGGTCTATTATCCACCTTACAGAATATACATCCGAAGTTTTCGACAAATACACGTACATCCAACCTTACTCTATTTTTTAATATTGCTTTCATTCATTGATGTGATGTTCCTAAATCATTTACATCATTAAATTGCAGGGCTATAATTATCAATAGTCTTGAAATGGTATCGAATAAAGCACCACTTGTTGGCACTCCAACTCCTCTTCTGCAAGCAACAAGTCATTTGCCATCTACTAGCTCCCAAGGACCGTTTGGATTACAACAGGATGCAATATCAACCCAAGAACCAACCATACCCGCTTTTGAGATACTTCCCATCAAATCTTTAACCCCATACTATAAGCGTTGGTCCATTGAGGGTAGAGTATTAACAAAGAGTCCAATCCATGAGTTTCACAATGCTAACCAAGAAGGAAAAGTTTTTGGTTTTGACTTCCTTGACAAAGAAGGCACTGACATACATGTCACATGCTTCGATGAATTTGTTGATGAATTCTATAATGTTGTGCACTCTAATTGTGTATACATTATTTGTAATGGTCGCATACAAGTTGCTAATAAAAAATATAGTACCTCAACGAACCCATTTGAAATTTTCCTACACAAATCATCAATAATTACTCCTTCACCATGTGTAGACTCTACAATCCCCATGCATAGCTTGCAAATCAAAAGCATAGACTCCCTACTATCGCTACCTATTAATTCCATTGTTGATGTTCTCGGCATACTTTTGTCTATCTCCCCTGCATCAACAATCCGTAAGAGAGATGGGACTGAAACAGTAAAGTGCACTGCAACAATCACAGACATGTCATGCTTGAGCATTGATGTTACACTTTGGGGTCGTCATTGTCAATTTGAAGGTAAAGAAATATCTACTTTGTCTCTTCTACCAACCCCTCCCATTATCTTGATCAAATGTGGACGTATAACCTCCTGGTGTGGAAAAACTCTTGATACCATATTTACAACTACAATTGTCATAAATCCAAAACTGTTAGAAGTGTCTACATTGCACGACTGGTATGCCACTGTAGGGAGTGAGACACCCTTTCTTTCACTCTCAATAGATCATCTTTCTTCCAACAAGTTTGGAAATCCAATTGAGATTGCATCGATCAATAGTACAAACTATCCTGGAAAAGCAAATGTTTGTGTAAAAGAAAGCATATCAAAGGTCCACTTGGAAAACTTTTACTACCTCTCTTGTCCTCTTTTGGTAGGCAAAAAGAAACCCAATAGCTTTCATTGCCCAAAGTGTTCTATTGATCTCCCTGGATGTGACTTTAGCTACATGGTCAAAGTGGACTTGGACGATGGCATAGGTTCTCTTGTTAAAGTTATTGCATTCGAGGGACCCGCAAACAGCTTGTTTGGAGTTTCCGCTGAAAATCTTCAACTTCTTATGACTGAACCTGATGCAACTAAACACATACTAGATCAAGTTCTTGGGCACCGGTTTCTCTTTGAAGTGGCCATCACAATGAATTCTTTTGCTGGGAAAGAAGTACAAAGCTTTGTAATTACATCAATTAAACCTGTTTAAAGTTTGCAAGTACCTCTTATTTTCGACAATACTGTATAGTCATTGCTTATGTAGTACAACTTTTGTTGCTGTCCATACCACCATATGTAATGATGCGTGCCTAAAATAACAAATGAATTGAACAAAAAGTCTTTTTTGATATGACAATGTTGTCTAATGCACATGTTTTGTAATATGATTATTACTTCATCGGTATTCTTGCTAATTTAACTCACCTAACTTAAACGTGTTATTTCAATTTTCTCATTATCTAATGCAAAATAATATTGCATTGGTTTGTTCCTCAACAACCACTACCATGGAAAACCAAGCTGAAAGTATGGAAGCACAACGGTCTCATCATAACCATCTAAAACAATTATGGTACCATGCAAATAAGGATTCTATTAATAGACGAAGTAGAGAAAACCATCAAAGTAACCTTGCAAGCTCCTCCACACCCCTGCCTTGTCTTTCCAATTACCCTCCCCCAGTGCAACCCCCACCACCTCAAATGCAATCTACATTTCACCCTTGCTCTCCCTCCCAAAACCTCCATCCTCCACTATTTCCTCAAAACTATTACATCGCTAGAAATTCTTTCCGATTAAAGTTGGACAACCTATCAAACATATCAACATGCCAAGTATGCATCGAACAATATCCAGGAATAAGGATTAGGCCATTAAATGGTAGTAGTGCTTGTTCACGATGCATTTCTGAAAAAAATGGCAATTGCTTCTCATAGTGGAACAACATGGACCCTGGAGAGCAGCCTACTTGTTTACAGCGCCTATCTCAGATTGAAGAAATGCTTATATCAAGAGTTAGCCCTGTTCTCCAAGTTACTTATGCAAGAGGGGACAACTAAAATACAATGACCATACTATTTGTTTTCCTCAAGATATTACAATAATTGCCAGTTACTTGCCATGCCATATACATGACTTGGATATACTCATAGTCAATAAGAAAAATATTAACTCCCAACATTACAATTTCTATGTTTGCAAGCACATGTTCACGAAGCTTTGCAATATAAGATCCGTTATGACCCCTACTACAAAGATGTCCAATTAGATAAGACCTCTCTCTTATCCTTGCCTATTGCCTCCACTGACATCTCTGAGCTTCTAAATGCAACAGTCTCAACTTCAGACCCCCCTGATTTTGGCTTCATGGAGATGGATAATATAACTGAAGAAGACTTGCAAGAGAATGCGGAAGCAACAACTTCATTTGTCGCAAACCTGCCCCCTGCACGTACTGAAGTGCAAGAATTGCGAGCCCTGTTGTAGTTAGGGGAGGGACGACCAACTCCTACTATTGATTGGCCACCAATTTCTCTTACACCTCTCAATGAATACACCACTGAAGGCTTGTTTGTTATGGCATTCCCAACATTGTTTCCAAAAGGTAGAGCTGCTTTCAATCAACAAAGTATGAAAGAGGTCAAGCTACATGAATATGCTCTCCATCTTCTTTGATACCATGATAATAGATTTGGCCAACACCCACGATTTAGATACTTCATACTTAATATTCTTATGCATCACCGTAGCTAGGCCACAGCTTCCGTATTTGTTCAAAAACACTTCGAAAGTAGACTGCCAACAACAATATTTGACTTGCGCCAAAGACTCAAGGACCTCCCCGATAAACATCTTGCAGACCAGGTTATGCGGTTCGGGTCAAAAATTCGTGGTACCCACCCCTTCTGGACTCTTCGCAGGGGGGAGCTATTAGACATGGTTATTCAAGTTGGTTGTCCAAATTTATTCTTCACCCTTAGTGCAACAGATACTAAATGGCCAGATTTACACAATGCCATGCCATCAGCTGCACCTACAAATCCTTCAACAGCTACTCAGTGGAGGATCCAAAATATAGTGCAAAACCCACACCTCTGTGCACTTTACATGCATCACTGATTTACTGCATTTCGTGAGGAGGTTTTGGAAAAGATTCTTTGCACAAATGACTACTGGTACAGGTAAATTCACTCCACAATCTTTTATGTTTACGTCTTTCATTCACCATTTGCTTACTAATATTTTTTGTGTCTAGGTATGAATGGCAACACCGTGGCTCTGCACATGTCCACAGTTTCCTTTGGCTCAAAGACGCGCCAGATATTGCTAGATTGCAATGGAATAACCTTCAATCAGTACAAGAAGCAATCGACTACATTGACAACTATGTCTCTGCTTGGAACCCACGTCCCAACCAAAGCTCAATTGCAACAATTCCAAGGTTCTCCTTAAACAACCCCTACCTAATGGATACAAGAATGATTATGTTGTCCACCCCTTCAGATGACTACAATGAATTGCTCAATTGTGTTCAACGCCATACACGTTGTACCTTGCAAACATGCTTGCGGAGAAAAGGAGGAACTGTTGAATGCCGCTATAAAGCCCCTTGGACCATGCAAAATAATTCAACACTCTCAAATGAGAGTGGGCAGCCAAAGCACACCCCTGCTCGTAATGATGACCGAGTTAATCTTCACAACCCCACTATCCTCTCCATTTGGTACGCAAATGTAGATTGCCAACCCGTTCTCTCAATAGATGCAGTGCTCAAGTATATCGCGAAATATGCAGCTAAAACAAAAACCAAATCTGAAACATACCATGCAATGCTTTCTCGTATTTCAACAACTTTTGATCCTGACAAGCCAGCACCAATAGCTTTTAGGAAAATTCTCGTTGACAACCTTGTGGATCGCATTACTAGTGCTCAAGAGAGTTGCCAGCTGTTGTCCCTAATTTTTGATTTGCTAAAAATTGGGATAACCAATGGAAATTTTGATTAAATTTGAAGGTTTTCTTCTTTATGGCACGTACTTCGAGGTGCAAAGATTAGCAAATCTCAATTTTTAAGTCTATAGTCCTTTGGGTTACCACTTTTTACACATTCTCGCCTGTTTTCGTGAAATTCTAAGTCATTTTTAGTGTGTTTTTTATCCAATTCGGGTTTTTCTGACATCACTGCAAGTAGGAGTTTTTGAACTTAATTGCAAGTTACTTTAAAAATGTCTTTAATAGGAACTTTTTGAGATACTTGCAATTATAGGAACTTTTTAAGTTCATTACAAGTCATTTTTCATAAAATACTTGTAATTGTTTGAAAAAGGTCCGATTTCCTTTAAGTCACTTGTAATTGTTTGAAAAAGGTCCGATTTCCTTTAAGTCACTTGCAAAAGCATGAAAAAGGTCCGATTTTATCTAAAATTGCTTGCAATTGCATTTAAAAGTCCCGATTTGCTCATAAAGTGTTTTTAAATGTTTGAATTTATTTAAAGTGACTTGCATTTGTCTTTGAAAGATCCGATTGACTTGCAAAGCATTTCAAAAACTCCAATTTCATGTTGAGTAACTTGCTAAAGGTGTGTAAAAGTCCGACGCCATTCTTCATTGAAGCAATTCGAATCCTATTTCGCCTCTCTTCCCTTGGGGATCTCATAAATTCGTTTGCTTGAAGATCAGGTTTTCAACTGCAAATAATCGAGCCTTTTTCATTTTCTGAGTTTGCAATCACGCCTAGGGTTTCTTCTTCTTGTTTGTCTGCAATTTTCGTTTCAGGTATGTGTCTTCTTCTTTTCTTTGTCTTTCTTTATCTTATGTCCTTGTAAATCGTTTCCATATGTGCATTTTGTTCACCAAATGGCTTTGCTAAAAACGTTTTGACCAAAAAGCGTTTCTCCTTTCCACGCCTTCATGCTTTTTATTTACCAACGTCATTGTCTTTCCATATGCATTTACGCGCCCTTTCGCAAAAAACGTTTCTTCTTCATTTTCGCCATTCCATCATGAACATATCTAACGCATGATAACGCATTTCTCATGACTTCATTCATTCCACTTCATATGTTATCATCTTCTTTTCGGCTGAAAACGCGTTTTTCTATTTATTTAGAAAACGTTTTTCTTTGCATTTCATATGCCCTCATTCTTTAAAAATGCCTTATACCAAAATGCGTTTTCCTCATGGCATTCATTTTCTTCATTTCATCCCATTTACCATTTCTGAAAATAGAAAATAAACAAAAATAAATAAAAAATGATAATGTTAGTGAAGCAAAGTAATTCGGGTTTTTATTCACCCATTGCAAGTCGGAGATTTTAATGAAATACGCAAGTTCAAAAGTAATGTTCTTTTACTTGCAATGTCTTCCAAAAATCCCGACATTCACTTTCCACTTGCAGTCGGCCTTCAAAATCCCGAAATGCTCTTAAAGTGCCTTAAAAACGGACTTTTTATCCTTGACTGCAAATACAATTTAAAAAGTTGTGACTTGCACATTGTAAAGTTGCAGTCTAACTTTTTCATTTGTCAAAAAAAAGCATATGTCCTTTTCACTCGCAATCGGCCTCCAAAAACCCGAAATGAGTTATAATGCTCATTTTTTGACCTCAAACAACCAAAATACCATTATGAGTTTGAGCCTTCCCCATGTCTACGCCTGTAAACGTTGATGATGTCTTGACCTTATGGAACTTTCATAGCAGTCTTGCAGATTCTTGTTCAATGACGGAGGAACCTTCTTCTCCACCGAACAAAAAGATGAAGTACAAATATGACAAATACCAGAATGAGATTTCACCTTCTCATGTTGTCTCAAACATTGAAGAAATTAGAGACACGAAGATTGGGCATGTTGATATGTCCGAGTTTTTGGCGAGAGCTGAGAAATCAACTTCTCATCATATGCAGTTGCTGTTTAAAAGTCATATTCATCTAGTTGCTTCCTTTCCTGTTGCTATCCTAGAACCAGAGTTTGTCCTTGCGTGCGCAGCTCATTTTGACAGAGAATCCAGAACCATTAAAGATGATGATGGGAATGTAGTCATACGGCTTGATCCAGAAACCATTCATAGGGTTTTTAGAGTTCCGGATTCACCCATATATTCAGATATCTCAGTAAAGAGTGCTTTAGATCATTATGAGCAAAAGAAAGAAGATTGTAAACAGCACATCAATACCAAATGGCTTCTCAAGCGTCGAGCTAGTGTGTCTCGGTGGGCTAAGTTGTATCGATCTGACTTCAAGGAAGAAATTAATGATACCATCACTCTCTTGAGCAGAATCATGGGGTTGAAATTCTCTAATGTCTTTGAGAAGTGGATGTACAAATTCATAGTGGTGATTAGAAAGGCACAACACCCAATCTTCTGGGGTGAAATAATCAGTGATAGCTTATGTGAGCAGCTTGCACAAGTTCCTACCACGCTCACCTTCTATATGAATTCCTATATAGTTTATATAGCAGCTTCATTAAGACAGTTTCCAGGCCTTTCTACCATCAGAGATAGATCTCTAGTCCCAGTTTGGGAATACTATGATCAGCTGCCTTTGATTCCTAGCAGGATTCATTACAGAAGAGTTCAAGATGCGTTCCTTGGCTATTTCATGTGCCTTTTTGACAAGAACTTGCAAAACAACAGAGTATTAGATGTTGCTTGGAAAAAAGTCAATGAATTTGGTTGCCTTTTTCTTCAGTTTCCTACTTTTACCTATATGAGGGTTGGCTGTTTTGAAGATCAGCCATACATGTTGCCGAGGTATCCAACTGATAAGATCATTTTAATGGAGCTAGCAAGACAGTTGATGACAGTGCATGCACGGCAAGCTTTGCAACATAAAACTGGAGTGAGTATCTCATCTCATAAACCATTACAGATTGGGAGATACTCCTTGACAAGTACTCCAAAGGCAAAAGCTATGCAAACCGAGATTCAGGAGGTTAAGATGAAAAGATTCAAAGCTAGAGCAGATTTTGATTACAGAGGCATGAAGGACAAGATAAAGAGGGCCTTCACTCATGTGCATCGCCTTGAAGATATTTGGGCAGATCTCCGAACAGAGAAGGATATCTATAAAATGGACTATTGCAGGCTTACAGTTGAGCAAGTTATTGATTTTAATCTAACTTTGATTCCAGAAGGAGTAATTGATGATGGGCTGATTTTAGACCCAGAATATGAAGAACAAAGAGTTGTTGATGCTTCTATTCCAGCAATACAATGGTCTAATAAAGAATCAGTTTCTATCTTCAATAGATTTCAGTCAATCTTGGTAAATACTAACTCTTGGCTCAAGAGTATAGGTGTCAAGACCATTAAAATCAGGGTTAATAATGAAGATGATTCAGCTGGTCCTGTTGGATTGAAATCAGAAGTCAGGGATAAATCCAAGGAAAGTGCTTCTTCTTCAGGAACGATAATCAAGCTGAGAGTCAACCGTGCCGTAGAACAACCTCTGGAGGAACCAACATTAAAAGGGAAGGAGGTTAGAGAGACGCAGATCCAAGTCATTGATCAGCAAGAAAAAGAAGTTCTTTAGTCTCCTATTACTCTAAGTATAATGTCCCCTCAAATTGATGCTGCACCTATATCAGTAATGTCTCCGTTGTCTCAGATTGATAGTGATATTGATTCATTTTCAACGGTTTATGTTCCTCCTATTGAAGCTGCTCTTCATACATCAATTTCATCAACAGTGACTGCTTCTATAGAAAACATGCATGATAATCTGGAGAATGTTTTCGATGCTAATCCAATGTATCCAAACACCTCCCAGATAACACTTCCAGAAATTGATACATCTGCTGCAAGCTTTGATTGTTTCATGGCTAATGCTGATCACAATGCGCCATCCAGTCAAGCTTTTGTTGCGATTCAAACTGAGACATCTCCAAGAGTGACAACCGTGACTCAAAATGAATCTGTTGCTATTTCAAATACGGTTGTTGTTTCAAATACTGACACATTGGATCTTCCTCCATGGTTGAGTTCAGTCACTCTAAAGAAAAAGAAACAGGCAATCTCTCCAGATGTATTTGATTTCCAACAATTGAAGAGTTCAAAGCCAAAAGCTGCAAAGAAAGCTAAGACCATCTCACGGGTAGTTGTGGACAGCAACAAAATGAAATATGCAGAAATAGTTGAACCCCTTGCAGACAAGTCACCAGAAGAAATGCAAGTTTCTGATTATAAATTCACAAGGGTGGATTTAGGCAAGCAGACACATGCTGGTATGATGCAAGACACTCAAAATTCAGTATCTGTTCTAACACATAGTTACAATGAGCTTCTGGCAAAGAAAGAATAGCTGAAAGAGGAGAATTCATAGCTTATCTCAGTTATTCAGAAGATTGCCAATTCTTCAGAGCAAGTTAATCCTTTAACTTCTTTCACTTCTGAAGAATCAGTCAAGCAATTGGAGAAAATTGCACAAAAAGCCAGAGCAGTTGATTATTGGGTAATGCAGCTGATTGATCAAAGCATACCAGTGATTGAAAAGACATTATAGGTTTTGAACAATGTCAGAATAGCAAAGATAAAACTGAATTAGACTTTGGAAGTTTTTAAGCAAAGTTTGGATCCACTTGAAAAAGATTTGAAAATTTGGCATGAGATAGATCAGATCAAGTTACAGGTTCTATGCAACAATTCAATTCTACCAAGCAAAGAAAAATATATAGAATTTGAAGAACTCATGACAAATAAAACATTGGTTATTCAAGATCTCATCAAAGATGTCCAAGCTACTCTAGAAATGAGTGATGAAGTTCAGCAAGACATCCTTTCAAGTTATGAGAAAATCCCTTGCAGAATTCTAAATCATGAAGGAGAATTACTTGCAGTTGATATGGTCACTATAGAAATGGCAACAAATCTTCGTCAAGAGCTGGAATCAGAACAATTTACCATGGATTCAATCCACAAGTTGGTTAACCATAGAATGATCCTTGATAAAATGCAATCTGTTTGTGAAGAACATAGACTAGCGACGATAGGATATTTTGATGTAATCTTGAAGACTGTTGTAGTTGCCAAGAACACACTAGGCCCTGACCTAGCTGAATTGCAAGAAATTATCAGCAGATTTCAATCTTTCAAAGCTAGGATTGATGTAGAATAAAATGTTTTATCTTTATGCATTTTGTTTTCGACAAACTACATGTAAAAACAAATTTTGTAATCGCAAGTGTTTCTTTCACTTGCAGTTTTGTAAATTGTAATTACATGTAATCTAATTACAAGTCAAAATAGTTTAAGACTGTAATTTTGAATAAGTCAATTGCAAGTAGTTGGTGGTTGAGAGAATTTCTCAAATTAGTTGGGATCCTCCCACCATTTTCTCATGACCTCTCTCCTATAAATACTTGAGAGGGTCCTTTGTAAAGTTATCTTTTTGGCAAGCAAGAAAACTCTGCAGAATTTTGTACTCATAAAGACTTTGAGCTTTATAATTACAAGTTGTTCATTTTCAAATAATATCAAAGAGTTGCAGATTTCAGACTTTGTTTTGAATTCTCACTTTGTGCCCATTGTGTTCTTATGTCATTTTGGGGCATTGCTTTGTGATCATTTGAAAATTGAGAAAGATTGCTAGGGAGAGCTTCAATTAATATATTTTCAGACTTTGTGCTGTCAATATTGAAGATTGAATTCATAAATTAGAAGTTAAGAAGAATTGCAAGTCTTTGTGCTCGTGACAATTCTCATTCATAATAGTTAAATAGATACATCATATTTTCAGACTTTGTGCTGTCATATGCTGTATATTATCATTAGAATTATCTTTTAAAAAGAGTAGATAGGATTGCAGATTTTCAAGACTTTGTGCTTGAGGTTGTTTTCCCGTCCCGAAGGAAGTGACGGAAGTCTTTGAGCTTTCAGGAAACTTCATTTCCTTTCTACTGATTTTATTCGCAAGCTGCTGTTATAGTTTATTTAAAAAGTTCATGCTACTTTTCTACGAAGAGAAAAGAGTTTAATCTCTCCTGAAACAAGAGGAAAGATTATTGTTTCACCCATATTTGTTTTTAGTTATTTAGATAGGGGGAGCCTTCCCTTAAATAGGAGAGTTTAACTCACACACTGTGTTGAAATCACCATTTTGCTAAACCTCCTAAGTTTACAAAATATTCAACCAACAGTTTTTGGCATCTCCGCTGGGGAACGAACACATTTGAAAGCCTCTCGCTTTCTTTTGAAGTCTAGTATCCTTATTCTCTACTGATTTTCTTGGTTTATTGTTAAGTTTCTACGCTGGAAGACATTCGTTACTACGTTCGACGTAAGAAGGGACAAAGTTCTCAAGCTATTGGATTAAGTTGGGCTGAACAAGCTAGATTTGATCTTCTCACTACCATATCCCCTCTTTCGCGAACTACAAGTTTTCCTCCATCCAAAAAGAAAAGCCCCATCCCGAGTGAACTTTCAGCGTTTTTCTTCAAGCCATTAATTTCAGTTGTTCCTACTATCCAAGCAATGGCTCACGGTCCATGGGGGGTAGCGTTTGGTCCTTTAAATCTTACCCCACCTCTCCATGCTCTTCCTCAAGGCTCACGTAAAAATCTACCCAAGTTTCATGGAGATGGTAAGCAGCACCCTGATGAACATATCAAAGCATTCTCTATGGCGTGTGGTGTTCTAGGCGTGGAACATCAAGACGTTGTTGTACGACTGTTTGTAGAAACATTGCAAGGAATTGTAGCTGACTGGTTTTACAATCTAAGAGCTAGTGATATCACTAGTTGGGATACACTTAAGAGTAAGTTTGAAGAGCGTTTCAAGCTTGCCGAGGACAAGCACGCATTGTTGGCTCAGCTGACACAAATGAAGAAAGACACACATGAGAACATGTGCGAATTTATTGCTAAATTCAATAAATTAGCAAATAGAATTCCCACTGCTTCTCAACCCACTCTTGCCAATCTCAAGTGTTTCTTCATCAACACTCAACTACCGGAAGTCAGTTTTCTGCTGAGAAGAGCTGCTCCGAGAAGTTTGTCTCATGCTCAAGTCCTTGCTACAGAGATTGAAGATGATTTGATCTTGGCTGGGAAAATCCGGAAGGATCCTAATCGATTCAAAGGAAATTCCTTTTCTGAGTCCTCTACTTCAGGCTCTATTGATCCTATGGTGCAAAAGTTAGCTAATGAACTTCTTGCCTTGAAGAAGCAAGTTTCACAAGCTTCTTATGTTGCTCCATACAAGGATATTCCTAGAAAGGCGTATCCAAATTCTGCTTCCAACTATGCTGCCAAAAATCAAGCTAAATTGCCTCCTCCTCCCGAGAGGCTTGCACTTGAAGCTCCTTCGAAGAATTCAGCTGTTGGATATTATGAAATTGATCGAGAAGAACTTTCTTCTGATGATTTTCAAGCAGAAGATGAAGCTGTCTTTAACCAAGAAGATGGAGAGGCAGCTGGCGACTCCACTATACGGTATATACACTATGACAGTTCAGCAGAAGCTGAAAATGTTGGAGGCCAAGCGTATGCTGTAATGACACGATCCCAAACTCGGTTGGCTCAACAAGATGAAGGAGCAAAGGTTAAAAGCAAAGTTCAGTTACCAATTACCATTGCTAAAAAGGGGACACCGCTACCCACTTTAACTAAGGATTCACCCAAAGCTCAAGTAAGTAGCTCTCCCATTGTTCCTTCTAGTGTAACTAAGACCAGTGTGTCAAATCCTAAATCAATGACTGAAAATACACCATTTATATCCCTAGCAAATTCTTTTCAAGCTTTTGATATCATTGACCATGCTAGAAAAACCAAAATCCAAATGTTTGAAGTTGAGTATCTTCAAGCTAATCCTGACCAATTTGATAGATTGGTAAAATTTGTGAAAAATAAAGATACTCGTCCCAATTCAAGCTCTACTGAAAGTACCCCTGCTGATCAAGAAGGTAAGAATTTACCCAATAATTTGATTACCATTCCCTCTTCAATTCCGGGGAAGATAGAACCTTTCTATATTTCCTTACTTATCAATGGTTTCAAGTTGAGCAATTGTGTTATTGATTCTGGTGCTTCGAATAATGTTATGCCGATTAAGGTGGCCAATTGTCTTGGTCTAACTCTTACCAAAACTTTTGGTAGTTGTTATTCAATGGATAACAAACAAGTGCCCTTAATTGGGCAAATCAAGGATGCACAATTTGCTTTTGCAACATTTCTTGATAAGAAAATAAAGATGACAGTCCTGGTTGCTGATGTTCCTGCTTCGTATGGTATGTTACTTGGGCGTAATTTCTGTAAGGATGTAGGGGGTGAGCTTAATATGGATATGACTGAAGCCAGGATTCCCATCAAAGGCGTTGTGCACAAATTAGTTCCTAAAAGGGAAACTAAGTATACAGTGGTGAAATCTGATGATCCTCATGCTCAGATTCTCTTTGAATCAGCTAGTTTCGGGAATTACTATCTCCATATTGATGAAGTTTCTGAATTTGCTTAAGACTGGTCTTCAGCTGATTCTTCAATTCTCTCAGCAAGTGAAGGGCCTTCTAATAATGGAGAGGATTTAATACCAGCTGAAACTCCCTTGATAATATGGTGGAAGATGCCGCATCTTCAACTACAGAAAATGATTTTCAGATTCTTCCTCAAGTTGAAGAAAATCAATCTTCTCCTATGGAAGAAGAGAGCACTCTTTCTTCTACTTCAGAAGAAGGAGATTCCAGCAGCCTTTATATCGATGACAACTCTAACGACGTTTGGACTCTAGAGTTTGACGGCAGTTGTGCTACCAATGGATCCGGTGTTGGTGTGGTTCTCATTTCTCCAAATGGTGAGATCTTTCTATATTCTTTCAAGTTGCAGTTTGCAAACACTAACAACACGGCGGAATATGAAGCTCTCTTATTAGGCATGAGCGTTGCGCTCAAAAGAGGGATTAAAAATTTGCATGTTCAAGGAGATGCAGAGTTGGTAGTATGTCAAGTAAGGAATATCTATCAAACAAGAAACGATAGGCTTCGACATTACCGCAATCTTGTGTGGGAGAATATTCAAGACTTCGATGCTTTCAGCATTTCAGTTGTCCCTAGAGAGTCCAATGACAGAGCTGATTCCCTTGCCGTTTCAGCTACTCTTCTAATTCCTCATCTTGATTTTAATCAAGACAAATATGTTGTTGAACTAATCTGCAGACCCAGCGTACCTGATAATTGGGATCACTGGCAAATTTTCAATGATGACAAACAGATTATTAACTTTTTACAAGTTGATGATGGTTTTAATAATCTGTATTTTGAAGGGAGCAGTTCTTCTCCTTCTTCAGACTCTATGACTGACACTTTGCTAGAACCAGATGAAGAAATCTTACAATTAAAAGGAAATAAGATCCCTAAGGGATTAGTTTCGTTGGAAAGACTTTTTGATAAGCATGATCGCTATATCAAAAGCCAACAACAAGAGGCAAATTCTGATTCTCATATGGGATATGAGAAATATAACATTGGATCTGAAGAGAATCCAAAGTTCGTCAACATCGGCAATAATTGTACCCCTGAAGAGTCAGATCAGTTCATTCAACTCTTACGTCAATATAGTGATGTGTTGGCCTATTCCTATGATGATCTTAAGTCTTTTCAACCTGACGAAGTGCAGCATGAAATTCCATTAAAGCTGATGCAGTACCATTCAAGCAGAAACAACGCCAATATAATCCAAAGATTTCAGGTACTATTTACTCTGAGATTCAGAAAATGCTAGAAGCACGTATTATTTTTCCTATTCATCATTCTACATGGATAGCCAATATAGTTCCAGTACGTAAGAAGAATGGAGAGATACGTATCTGTGTTGATTTTCGTAATCTCAATCAATTGTCGCTTAAAGACAATTATCCATTGCCAATAATGGTTCAAGTGCTGCAAACTGCCACTGGAGCTGAAATGATGTCTATGCTAGATGGATTTTCAGGTTACAATCAGATTGAGGTTAGTGAGTCAGATCAATATAAAACTGCGTTCGCTACTCCTTGGGGTACATTTGCATATCGCAAAATGCCCTTTGGATTGATTAATGCAGGGGCAACTTTTCAGAGAGCTATGGATCTTGCTTTCCGTGGTATCTTGGTATATTGTAGTATATTTAGATGATCTCACTGTCTTTTCTAAAGATCGTGAAAATCATCTTTTTCATTTGGAAGATGTGCTGAAAAGATGTCGCAAGCATGGGATTTCCCTTAATCCTAAAAAGTCAATTTTTGGGGTTACTGAAGGGAAGCTCCTTGGGCATGTTGTATCAAAAGAAGGAATAAAAATTGATCCCGAGCGAGTCAAGTCTATTCAAAATATTTCTTTACCAGCCAGCAAGACTGCAATCCATTCTTTCTTTGGAAAGATTAATTTCTTGAGAAGATTTGTACTTGATTTTGCTGAGAAGACACGTCATATCGTTGATATGATGAAAGGGAAGTCTACTTTCCAGTGGAATGCTGAAGGCAGAGCTGCTTTTTCAGAAATTAAGGATGCCATTGCTCATGCACCAGTGCTGGTTTGTCCTGATTATACCAAAGATTTCATAATGTATAGTTATGCTTCTGAGCATACTATGTCAGCAATTCTTATGCAGACAAATCAAGAAGGGATTGAATCTCCCATCGCTTTTATGAGCTGTCTGTTGTGACCTTTTTCACACATCACCCCATTTAGATGGGGACCCCCTAATTTTTGCTCCATTCTGGTCGTTTGGCTTTGGTTAGTGCGTCTCTTTCTCTATCTCTGGTCCTTCCGGGGATGTCCTGTCGTTTGACCCAGGTTGAAGTATTGGTTAAGTCTGTGTAATTAGGGTTTTCATCCTTCAAGCTTATTTAAGGTCAAACCAGGTTATCAAATTGAAATCCGAGCTTAGTACAGCAATCAAAAGACTTCCAGCAGGGTCCCATTAAATTTTCACTATATTCCGGCAACATGCTATTTTTAGTAAGTATTCAATTTGGGACTATTTTATCGAAATTTTGGAATTCTGTTAGTTCCACCACATTCAAGTAACATCAAACTGCTTGCACGTAAATTTTGAGCCAGATCAAACAACTTGCTATTTTTAGCAGTTCAGGCTTCAGGAGCCATTTTCAGGGGTCAAACATATGATTCTTCATTGCATGTCCGGAGATTACTTCTGGGTTTCTCGAAACCTTCGCAGCGATATAACATGCAAACCGAGACGACCACTTTCAGAGTTCAGCCTTCAGAGGCTATTTTTAGGGTTTGCATGCGGAGTTCTCTAACGCATGTCCGGATATTCCTTCTGGGTTTTTCAAGAGCTACGCAATAGTGTGACATGCAAGGGGAGAAGATCAAATTTCGAGGACTTACTATTTTTAGCCAGTGCATGCATGTAGACCAATTTTCTAGGTTTTTCTGGGTTTCTTGAGACCCCACGAGCAATATAACATGCAAAACCATCCGGCAGTGGATGAGTCACTTTTCAAGCAGTTTCTATTTTTAGCAGGTACACTCTGGCAGCCACCTAACACTCCAGTTCAGCAAGCAGAACGACATGCAGAAGGAACGAAGTCAAACAGAGACCGTTCGGGATACATGCAAGTCAAATTAGGGTTTCCATTTTTATAGGGGGTGAAATCCAGAAATAGTCAAAACGAAGTACCCCACCGATGTCAGCATACTTCAAGGCACCTGCTGGCAAAATTTGAGCAGAATCGGAGAACTTACTATTTTTAGTAAGTTAGGGCACGGCTATAAAAAGCAGGTCTACACCCGAGGTTGGCATCAAAGCGACACTCAAGTTCTCAGGATCAAGCGTTGCAAGTTTCAGGTCAAACAGAGCTACTGAAGTCAAAAAATCAAGAACTTACTATAAATAGCCGGTGGCTATAAATAGCAGGTCAGGGCAGATAACTGGCAAAACAGGTTCACAAGGCGAAGAAGATCAGATGATGAAATTTTCAGGCAAAACGGAGCCATGGAAGTCTAAAAATAGCACAACTTGCTAAAAATAGAATGCAAAGGCAAGGGCGGGCAGAGGCATGAAAAATTTTCTAAGTATGGGAAAATAAAAGCAAGAGCTCTAAAAGGCGCCCACCTCAAGGGTGAAACTTGAAAATTTTCTAAAAATTCAAAGTTGAGCATACAATATGCGCCCACCTTGATCAAACTCCAAAAATATTCTAAGTGTTGGAATTGAAAGTACCACCCCCTAAATGCGCCCACCATGGAGAGGTTAACATGAAATCTTCTAAGGCACAAAATGAAACTAGGAATGTGGAAATGCGCCCAAGGTTGTTGGAGTGACTTGGAAATTTCTAAGGCAAAAACAAAAGCAACCACCCCCATTTGCGCCCTCTAATGAAAGCTCTCATAGCTAAATGCGCCCACCTCCAAAAAGGGAAAAAGTGAAAAATATTCTAAGGCAAAAACAGAAGTGGCCATGTCTATTTGCGCCCTCAAGGTAAAAGGAAGGTAATGATTGATAAAACGCCTAAGGCATTGAAATGGAAGTAGGGACATTGAAATGCGCCCTCACATGAAAGCACATCACCTTAAATGCGCCCACCTTAGGAAGGATACTTCGAAATTGCCTAAGGCATTAAAAATAAAGTATGAAGGGGAAAATGCGCCTTAACATGGAAGTGGAGGCTCCAAAATGCACCCTCAAGTAGTGAAAGCCTTGAAGAAATATTCTAAGGCATGAGAAACAAAAGCACCACCTCTCATTTGCGCCCAAGGAGGAATGGAAGCCTAAAAAACGCCTAAGGCAAAGATGGAAGTAAGCCCATCAAAATGCGCCCTTACATGAAAGCTTGCCACCCTAAATGCGCCCACCTCAAGGAGTGAAGACTTAGAAAAAGTTTCTAAGTGTTAAAAAAATGAAAATGCTAAGGTGAGAATGCGCCCTTACATGAAAGCTTGCCACCCTAAATGCGCCCACCTCAAGGAGTGAAGACTTAGAAAAAGTTTCTAAGTGTTAAAAAAATGAAAATGCTAAGGTGAGAATGCGCCCTTGAAGAAGTTGATGAAATTTCAAAATACTCTAAGGCGTGGAAAATAAAAGTGGACATGTCTAAATGCGCCCACCAGGAAGGAGTTAGCACACAAAAAAAAGAGAAGAAAATGCTAAGGCATTGCAAATGAAAGCTCACCCTCCCTTTTGCGCCCATGAAATGAAGACTTGGAAAAAAAATTTAAGTCATGGAAAATAAAACGCCAAAGGGTTAGGTGCGCCAGAGGTGTAAAGTGAAGAATGTTTTTCTAGGTGAAATAAATATTCCACCAGAAAGAAATATACGCCTAAGGGGGGTGGGAATTTAAATTTTCTACTAAGTGTGTGAAGTGGAGAAATTCCTAAGGCATGAGAATTTGAAAAATTGAATAAACGAAAAGAGTGGGTGAATATGAAAATTTTCCAAAGACATTTAAACGGGGTGAACAACTTGATGAAATATTTTCTAAGTGGAAAATTAAATGAACCCGTTTAAAAGGCACCTATGGGTCGGAAAATTTTAAAATCAATTTCCTAAGGGAAATTTTAATATTTTCAGAGGAAATTCGTTTTGCCTAGATTATTTTCCTAACGGAAATTAAATCTCAAAGGATGAAGTATTTCGAGCAGACAAGTGATTTTAAATCGCCCAGAGTTGAATATTTTAAAGAGAAAATTTAAAATGTCTAAGGCGAATTTTATGAAATTGAGGATTTAAATGGCAGACATTTTAAAAGTTGGAAATGAATCTACAACTCCCACGAATTTTTTTGAATCAAATTTATTTAAACACTACGAAGATTTTAAAATGGAATTTTCAATCAAGTCAAGTGATTTTTCTCGCTAGTTGTTTAAATCACCAAGAGTTAACTGGCAGACTAGAAAGAAAAATTCGAAATTTGAAGAAGAAAGAATCTTCATTAATGGCAACTGCCATAATGACCGGCTGATGACTAGCCCACTACTGCGCCTGAATTAGAAGATGCCGAATGGAGAGAGTGGAGAATTGATGAAGGTGCTAAAAATAGCCCCAGCACTACTCAGCAAGATTCTTTGCGAAGAGTTATTTAAACAACTTCATTTCTTTCATTTCTTCACACGTTTCGAAGAGCTTGGAATTGCTGAAGTGAAGAATTTTGTGAGAGATCAAAATCTTTTTCGAAGTTGCTGAGAGTGAGGTTGGATTTTATTCTTCTAAGAGCGAAGTTGCTAAGGATTTCATTCTTCAAGTCATTGAAAGTTGGAGTTGCTACGGATTTTTGAAGTTGTAGAGGTTCTTGAAGTTGTTGGAGATTTTATATTCAAACTACTGAGAGTTAAGGTTGTTGAAATCATTTTCGAAATTGTATGCTAGAGAGCCGAAACTTTATTTCCAAGTTGTTGGAGTTGCTGCAGATTTTCGAAGTTGCTGGAGATTTATTTTTCTCTGGATATCTTTATTTTCAAAACTGTTGAAAGTCGAAGTGCTGAGGAAGTTGATTATTGTTAGAGTTGAGAAGAAATTCGAAATTTCATATTGCAGCAATCTCTTTATTTCTTCTAAAATTGCCGAAGTCAACGAAGTGTGGTCAAGAAAATTCGAATTATTTGTGCTGAGAAAATTGTTCACATTGCTGAAAGTTATTGGTTTGCTGTGATTTTCTTCGCCAGTCGGAGGCCAAGTTGCTGAAAGCTTTTTGAGCGCAGAGTTGTTATACAGTTTGAGGTTTGGAGTTAGAAAATTATGCTGAAGAATTTCATTTTCAAAGCTAACTCCATATCCGCAGCCGTCTCAGAAGCTATTTTATTTTATTAAAAAAAATCTGCAATCTAACTTATTGTTATTTTATTTTATTTCGCAGATGGCCGGAGCAAAGGATGTTGCAGGAACAAGCAGAGCCGCAGGCAGAGCTGCAAACACTGAAACAGGCAAGGCTAGCTCATCCCGACAGGCAATGATCAAAAGGCTTGCCAAGTCATTTCTTCCAAAATCAGCAATTGTTTCAAAGTTGGCAGGATTAAGTGACACCAACCTCGGGTCATTTAATCTGAATGCACTCAAGTCAAGGATGTACGGGCTGGGAGGTCATCAACCGTTAGTCACGGCACACCACATCATGAAAAGTGGGATCTACGCAGCCGCTGGTTTCCCACTAACAATTCAGTGTTCGAAGCTAATCATGGAGTGTGCAAACTACTACAAGCCGGAGCATAGAACCATTGTCTCTCCGGATGGCAAATTACTTGCCAACTTCACCCTAGATGCCATCGGAGAGGCATTTGGGATTCCTACTTCCGAAAAGATGCTATATAGATCAAAGGAGAGGGCGGAGAAAATGTACTCCACCTCCTTCGAGAGGGTTGTTGCGGTCATCAACAGAGTTTGGATGCAAAAGCCAAAGCCACCTCGCACTAGACTCCCAAAGCAGTTAATTGCCAAAGATGTGAAACAGGAATACTGCGACTTGATGATGATGCTGAGCCGAATAAATGGGAGTGCACAAGCCTACTTCTTCAAGCCTTGGATGTTCTACTTCATCGAGATCATCTTGGAGGGAAAGGAGTGTGTTGACTGGGCAAGAATGATCAGTGATAACATAGATGAACAGTTCAGGAGCCTGAGGGGGACGGAAACCTTTTACATAAGCTCGTATGTGATATATATGCTGGCAAGAATGACCAAGTACCGAGGGATTACATACAAGGAGCCAATAGGCTGTGCACCTGATTAGTTCAAAATCCATGAGGCCTGCACACAGTTGCATCTAACAAACCCTGCCAGTTACAAACGGGCTAATGATGCATTCACAATGCACATCACGAGGACCCTTCAGCGGAGAACGCAGCAAAGAATATCCAAAGAGGCACAAGCATTGATCGAAGAATATGGATATTGGCTCATCCAATTTCCGAAATTCACTTACATTAGGCTGCAGGGGTTCACTTCGTATCCATACCGGCTACCGAGGTACCCCACCGATCACATAGTAATGCTAGAAGTATCTAGGCAATTGATCGCCTATGATAACATTCAAAAGAAGAAAAGGAAGGGAGGACTTGACTTCCCTATCGCCATGGGGAATTCCACTGAGGTGTGTCCCTCCTTGCAAGCAACTCAAGAGGCAGAGGATGAGCTGCAATTCTATCATCTATCGTATCACAAAGGCAGGCAGGATTTCGATCCTTACAGAAACATCCGAATGATACAGAACGTTGAGTACCGACACAAGGCCCACATTGAGGACTTTTGGGCAAATGCTGTTGATGAGGTTGAAATAAGGAAAAGGATGTTTTCTAGGCTTCCCCTCAAGTTGATTAGGGAATGTGAGATCATTCCAGTTTCCGACCAGGTGGAAGAAGATGTCAACGTTATACAGCCTGAATATGATTCAGTCAGGGATACTCCGGTCCCACCACCTGATTGGTCCGAGCCAAAAATCATGGACTTGGACACGCTCTCTATTCCAGTGTTGACTTTCACAAGGGCTTGGGTCAATAGACATGTATGCAAACTTAAGAGCAGATCAATCACCCTTACTTATGACTTGATGGGTGACCAAAGGCCGCTATTGGTGAGAAGGGGAAAACAAGTTGCTCAAGCACCGGAAGCACAAGTAGAAGTACCAACCCATCCGATACCGTTGAAGATGGAACAAGCATCACCTATGCACTCACAAACTCAGTCTTCGAGTTTGAGAGTGATTTCATTATTTGCTGATCAGAGGGCAGGATTGGGTGAAGAGTGGGAACTCGAGGAGGTGGATCAGCCCAACATCCGAGAATCAGATAGTATAAGTGTCAGTGCATCCAGGGCTGGCCGACAAGAGGAAGAAGAGGAAATAGTGGCCGACACCCGTTTCCAGTGGATGTTGGACCTGACATTAGAGGAAGAGGAAAACACAGAACAGGGGACCCAAGGGTCAGGAGATACGCAGCTTGTGGAAGATGATGAGCCCGAGCAGAATAGTGCAAGAAGAGAAGAAGTACACGAGGTGGAGGCAACAGAAGAGCAACCCCTCGTCATTTGCAATCCATAGCAGACAGTGCCGGATTGGCTTTTGAATAGAATGAGAAGAGACCCCGAGGATGATATGGATCTAGCTGTCGAGATGGAGGAGTTCCTCAGAAGAATTAGTGCGCCACCAAAGAAGAAGAGAGCCAAGAAATTCTTGAAAATTTCGACTGACGAGTCAGGCTCCCGCACTCTCCAAGTTGTTGTCCCAAGGGAGGAGTATGATCGAGCCGAGGAGAGGCCCGAAAACTATGTGATCACCATCGTAGAGTTGGGTCGTCCTACGGGAGCCCAAATTGTCGAGGAGTTTGATAACTCCTATCAAGCGTTGAAAGACCAGTTGCTCCGCACAGAGGGGAAGTATAAGAAATTGAAAAAGGAGCACAAAACCTTGATTAGATATGTGCAAAGTCTAGTGCGTCCAGGTGAATAGGCAGACCCAGCAGTAGAACCCCCACTTGAGCTTCCAAGGGAGTCAGTTATTGGCTTAGAAGATTTAAAGAAGATGGAAACGGAAGCAGACAAGTGGGTTAGCCATGTTCGTGCTGAGACAGGAAAATTCATGGAGGACCTCGCCAATGCTTATCAGTAGGACTCAAATGTTTTGGCGCGCATAGATATGGTGGATCAAGCCTGGGGCGATACCCGCATCTATCAGACGAAGGCTGTTCTTCGTCTAGGGGCTTTGATGCATATACCTCTACAGACTTTGGTGGGTGGAGGTGTAATTCAGGAAGGCGACAGGTATGACTTCACCAGTTGGTACTCCTCGATGGTCACAGGCCGTGGGTTTCACAATGCAGCAAGGGCAGATTCGGCCAGAACCAAAAAGGTAATGGGTTAACATCTTGGAGGGAGTTCTAAATACACTGGAGGCCATATTTGCTAGGAGGTTGGCTCCAGAGGAAATAACTGTTGATGGCTTGAGGAACAGGCTAGCTCCATTCTTCTCGACTGCGAGGTCGCTTGTCCAGGATGACTTTGAGAATGTCTCCACTTTCTCCAGTATAATTCAGAATACCTAGGACGCCTTGGTGGCATGGAGGAAGTCTTACACTCAGCACGGACAAATGGTAGCGATCTTGGAATTTCAGCTCAACCATATTCCACCAATTTTAGTTTAGGAGGTTGAGGCGGTATTGGCCCGGTTGATCGAGTTTGCAGTTACAGAACAAGACAATGGGAACGCTCTGTTGGATGAAGATCTTCTGGAAGATGATGATGGGCATTAATTGCTCATTATGGTTCCTACAGGGGAGTGGAGAATATTTTGTGCATTTATTGCCCCACTCCTCTCTGTGGTGGTTTTTAGGGCAGAAACCCTAATTAGGGCATAGGTGGCTCAATCTGGGCCCTTTATTGTAATTGAATCTGAGTTGTCCACTGAAATGGGCTAACTATAAAAGGGGCATCCCCCCTCATTTGTAATAATTAGAATTAGAATTGAATCAGAGATAGAGTTGAGCTAGAGAATAGAAGGCATACAGCATTTAGCTTAGAAGTTAGCTTAGATTGAGGAGGAAAGGAAGTTTTCCCATTGAGGACTTTGTAAGAAGTTGTTGTGAACACTCTCATAATATAAAGATTTATCATTGTTTGGTGGTTCTATCTTCTATTGTGAGTAGCTAGCAAGGCTTGTTCGTCTTTCCAATTCAAGTGGATAGAGTAGAGTAGACTTTGTTTTATGCAAGTAGTTGTTAATTGTGGAGTGTGGCGTTGCGATTTGAGCACATCTTCTTTCATCCATACCACTAGCGGGCTTACTGATGGTAAGTTCGCCTTGCGTGGTCAACTGGAGTACTGGCACTTAACTTCGATCGTGGCTCATATGTCCGTATGCATCGTGGTGATGGTATGTACATGTTGTGTCGTAATTTGAACACCTTTCTCATCCTTTGAAGATTGCACCAACTTTGTCAGAGTTGTCCGAAAGGAGAAGAAGCAAAGTCTGGTTTGAAGGTTGTTTAAGTCGATCCTCGTACTCCACCCTTTAGAAGTAGATTTGAAGAATTCCTATCCCTATCCCTCTTTAATTCAGTATTTCCCAGTTAATTTAGGAGTCAAAGCAATATTGTCAAATCATTCATGTCCTAACTGCTTCACAAAACCGAACAATTACGTAAGTCCCCTTGAATACCCAGCATATTCACATTAGCCAACTGAGTCTATTCGCGTTAAAGGAACCTTGGAGTTGAACGCATGAACTTTCACGCAATCTTAGCATGCGGGATACTTTGATCAAGAGAGAATAGAATGACCGTTGGGCATTTTTATTCTGTGTTGATGTCGTCATAAAAAACACGTCAACAGAATTGGCACTAGAAGGAGGGCTGAACGTAGTTCGCTCAAGATTGGAACAGAAGGAATTCTTTGCTCTTCACTTTTATATCAACCGTATACTCGCCTCTCCTCCTAACACAACAGAATTGGCGCTAGAAGGAGGGCACTACTTTTTATAGTGAAGTAAAAGGAATTATAAAAGTATAATGTACCAAGATGGTGCTACCTCATAGAGAGATATTTCCGGTGTTGCAACCAAATTTGGGATTCAACGACGATCAAGAAGATATTCTTTCAGGATTGAACAACCTCGCGTGGAGAACAAAGAGAAGTGCAGCTGAGTACATGCGGACGAGCTTTGTGTTGCAAGAAGAAGAAGAAAAGGCTATCAAGATCCAAGTTGCTATTGAAAGAGATTTGTTGAATCAAAGACAGCCACTTGCTCCTGTGCGTCGCCAGTGAAAGAAGCAGCTTCATCCTGGATCGCATCAGTTCTTTCTCGCCGGATAAGTTGAAAAGAATTTTGAGGTTTGCACCCAGTTCAGCCAAGGAACTTGTAGAGCTAGAGCTACCTACCAGAACAAGGAAGAAGAAAGGTACTCGATCAGACGAGGAAGTTCCCTCAAGCGAGGAAATTTTATCAAACGAAGAAGCTCAATCAAGTGAAGAAGCAGTGAGCGGTGAAGAAGTCTCAAGCTTATTCAGAACTCCGCCTAGCATTTCAAGGTTTGCCCAACAAGGACCTGCACGAGACATCACGCCAGTAGCAATTCAAGTTATGCCCGTTGTTGTTCAGCAGCAACCAAGTCAAATAGCTATATATCGGAGGCGACCAGCAATGGCTCAGCCAGCTGCAAACGGTGCTACCTGGTTGGTTACCAACCCATCTCCGCTGGAGTTTGCCGACTATCACGACATGCCAAAGAACCCGAAGAGTTTTTGCTCCAAGTTCCACGTCCACGTTGTGAACCGCACTACCGAGGATCACATCAAAATGTTTGAGGACCACCTACGCAATAGACAGATTGCATATGCTGATGTAGCTTGCAAGTTGTTCCCCTATTCTTTGGGAGAAGAGGCCCATTATTGGTTCATACATTTGCCAGTCGGTTCAATCAGAACATGGGAGCAAATGAAGATGGCCTTCATCGGAAAGTTTGGTATTCCCATCACTCCCGCAGAATTGTTCAGACAATTCGTAGAAGTAAGGAGGCAAGAAAAAGAGCCCATTCATGTGTTTAACAATAGATTCCAAAAGGCTCTCACAAGATTATGAACTCCTTACACTATCACGGATGCTAGGGAGAATTACTACGCCACTTTGGATCCCTTAACTGCAATGTTTGTGAGAGAAGCTCACCCCACTCCCGTCGATATGAACTTAGCTTATGCTAAGGCAATTGAAGTGAGCCAGAACATGGGACAAAATACAACTGGTCCCTCACTATACACTGGTTTAAGTTCTACGAGCGGTCAGATACAAACCTGGAATCAGCAAATTCCAGCATTAAATCCAGTTCCACAACCATCTTACCAGGCAACCGCGCCATCAAATCAGTTGGTTCTCCACCCTGGAGTACCTTCATCTCAAGCGTCAGTCGCACAGCCTGTCTATCTGCAAAACACAGCACCACCGACACAAATTCAAGAGGAAAGAGATGAAATAAAAGGTCTAGTGGAACAAGTAAAGAAGCTATCAACTGAGGTGACATACCTCAGAAATCAAAATAATCAGATTCAAGCCATGCAAAGGAACAATCAAGCACACCAAGGTGCTAACCGAGGATATCAGAATAATCCTCCGAATCATCACCATGATGCCCATCAAGGATACAATCAGGAGAACAATCATGGATACAGATCCAGAAGAGATCCTGGAATATAGGGCCTAATAACGGAGGAGTCCCTTCACCATTGGACAACCCACCACCTCCCGAGAACCGTCCTGTAGACAAAGTATATCTAGCAGAAGCCACCTTGTCAGGATGGTGTAGATTACACAATACTAATCAGCACTCTGAGCTTCAGTGCCATGAGTTTCAAGTTGCCACTGACATTTTCAGAGGAGAGGTGAAGAACACAGAACCGACAGAGGATCCTCCAGTTACAGGGTATGAAATAGTTCCAGCACCCCAATATGATCAAGCCTTGATCTTGGAAGACTTCAAGTTTCCACCTGAATTCCAAAGTTATACACCTCCGTCGGTTAATCAGAGATTTCCACCAGCTTCGGCAAATGGTCCCGTGGGGACGCCAGAGGCTCAAACGCCTTCAGAGGCTCATGCCACGTACGCATCACCAGATGAGCCCCTAAGCAAAGACGGTTTTAGTTTTCCGCCTCTTAACAATAGTGTCTTGGTGGAAGGAGTTAGAGAGGTACAAGCTCTCCAGACTACTGGAAATGGTCCCCCTAAAGTATATCAAAGAGGTTATCCTCAAAGAGAACCGTTGACCTCGTCAACGCCACCAAATAACTTTACGACACCCCCGCACCCCAATGCGAGCAATGTGCCAATTGCACCAAAAGACTCTTCGGAGTATAGGCAACAGGGACCCACACAAGCAAGATCAAATGGACCACAGATGCCTCAGCAGCCAGTTTACTAGTTAGTCCGAGGACAAAAGGAGAATTCTCCTAGAGAGGATATAAAGAAGCTGAGCTCCTTTGTATTGGAGGAATTTAAGAAGATAAAGGTCTGTTTACCACTCTATGAGTTGATGAAGGTCCAAGAAGTACGAGACACTCTTCTGGGGACATTGACTGAAACCACCACCGCAAGGAGTACTTCACAAGAGGCACCCAATGTGCCAAGAACCCCCCAGGCTGTTATGCAGCCTTGTCCAGCACAGAACACAAATATAGTGCAAAATGTGCCCCAAGCACCTTATAATTCGTGGGAGGCACCACAATGGCCTCAAAACTTTGAAGGCATGGTATTGAATTCCGCCAGCATTCCTGGAAGGATCGAGGTTGAGAGAGGTTCTCAGCCTGATGATGCTGTGAAGCAAAGGTAGAATATAGGGGATGCAACCCAAGGCAGGCAAGTCCAGCCGGACAAGAAAGATGAAAGGAAAAATGAAGTAGCAGATGAGAGAAGGAAACCAGTGGTGTTTTATCAAGGGAAAGATGAACAGGCCCCATTCTTGGTTTCAGTCAAAATATTTGGAAAAATGCTACACAATTGTTTGATTGATTCTGGAGCTTCAAGCAATGTCATGCCTTTGAAGGTATGCGAAAGATTGGGCCTAATCCCGCTCCACACCAACAAGAAGGTGACTCAATTGGATAAAACTGAAGTTCTCGTCGTTGGGGAACTAAACGATATTCACATGCAGCTAGCCGTGGATCCTAGAATCCAAAGCCGTATTGATATTTTCGTTGTAGATATACCAGATGGGTGTGGCATGCTGCTTAGCAGAGACTGGTGCCGAAAGCTGAACGGGTATATCGCCACCGACTTTTCTCACATGTGGTTGCCTTGGAGAGGAATCCCTAACCAAATAAGGGTGGAGAGTACGCCACGGCTCAAGTTGATGATCACCGAGTATGGTGATAATAATGAAGTATTGTTTGCAGAGGCTGATCTGGGCTCATACAAGCCAGTCAAGCAAGAGGTCCTCATGTTGCAGAATGTAAATCAAGAGAAACCCTTGGAAGGTACGCCCTCCTCTACTGAAGTATTGATTGAAGATGACTCAAGCGATGGTGAGGGGATGTTTGAAAATTTTAGAAACTTTGTGCTGAGAAGTGTCAAGCAAAAGGTGGAATCAGGGAAGAATGTTTCCATCAGCAGTATGTTAATGCCCAATTGGTGCAGGATCCATGAAGCGTTCCATCCAGAATTCACATGCGCCATGTGCAAAATGGCCATAGAACAAGTTTCGAGGAGAATTTCACAAGTCTCTATAGTAGAAGAACTAGAAAAAGCAAATGAGAGAAAAGACTCCCTGATGAAGGAATGGGTAGAAAGTGAGGAGATTAAGCCCGCAGTGGAAAAGAATGATCTCGTGACCTGTAGCAATCACATAGGAGATCAAGTATGGACTTTGAGATTTGATGGGTCAAAGTCTAACAAAGGGAATGGAGCAGGGTTTGAACTCATCAGCCCCAAGGGAGAGGCATATCTAGGTGCTTGCAGGCTCCAGTTCCCTTGCACCAACAATGTTACCGAATATGAATCTTTGATTCATGGGTTGATCCTAGCAATAGAGAAAGGTGCCAAGATTGTGCACGCCATTGGAGATTCCAACATAGTGGTCCGCCAAGTAAGAAAACAGTATGCTTGCCACGACAAGAGATTGGGCCGTTACCGGAACAGAGTATGGGACTTGATCGAAAGCTTCGATGCTTTCAACATCAAGCAGGTGTACAGAGCTAAAAATCCAGTGGCAAATTCCCTCGCACAGGCGGCCAGTTCACTAGAGCCACTAGAGTTGGAGGGTCTAAAGAAGTTCACGGTAGAGTTAATCTCTATACCTTCAATTCCGGATAATATAAAGAATTTCTAGGTATTTGATGATGATAAGCAGATTTTGGAATTCTTGACAAACTCGGGGGTATTTGAAGCACAGATTATAGACGAAGAGGAAACTGAGGAAGCGGAATTTGATACCGAAGGGATCTTAAATTTAAAGACAAATGTCATTCCTAGGGGCATGGTCGAGTTAGAAAGACTCTTTGACCCTGATAAACTGAGTAGAAATCAAGGCACTCAAGGAAATGAGTGCAAGACAATCAACCTAGGAACAGATGAGCAAATCAAGAATGTATTTGTGGGCAAGGTTTGTACCCCAGAAGAAAGAGAAGGAATAGTGCAAGCATTGAGAGAGTTCTCTAATGTGGTAGCCTGGGGCTATGAGAACTTGAAGACATACGACACTACCTTGATCACGCACACAATCCCGTTAAAGCCGGGAAACAAACCATTCAGACAAAGGCAAAGGCCGGTGAACCAATCTGAGTGGCAAGTCTTGTCAAGTGTTCACCTAGGCCATCCACTCCGATTGGATGCCCTTGACATGCTAGGCAGCCGTGAATTAGACCTTAACCATGACTGGAATACTCATTCCATAAATCCAATAGAACTCAATATAGCATCCAACTTCGTAGACTCAAACCACACAACATATCAAGTCCCCATTCCGCCCTTTGTAAATACCCAACAAAACCTTTCATTAGAAGTAGAACAAAAGAAAACACTGGATTTAGTGTTGTCACACCTATCCTACATTAGTTACCAGCGACCACTCAAAATTATAGTTCAAGGAACTGCAGGAACTAGAAAATCACACCTAATTAAACAACTCAGGTATGCACTAGATTCTTCCGCTCCAAACGGGCAAACATCACTACTACTTCTCGCACCAACAGGTGTTGCAACATTCAACATTGGAGCATCAACTATTCATTCAGCACTGCGCATCCCCATCAAAGAGTTTGCTCCCTTGCAGGGCCAAACACTAGCAAGCTTCCAAGAGAGATTGCACTTTGTTCGCTACATTTTTAAAGACGAAATGAGCTTCATCGGTCCCAGATTACTTGAGCAAATCAACTATCGCTTACGCGAAGCTTTCCCAACAAACAACCAAAGCCCTTTTGGAGGCCGCTCAATACTGCTTTTTGGAGACCTCGGCCAGCTACCACCGGTCAAAGACATTCCTATGTACTCTTCTACTTCCTATGGGGGCACACTATGGCGTAGCTTCCAAACTGTTGTTACACTAAACAAGATATTTCGTCAAGCGGGAGAGGATCCCACTCAACTTCTATTCCGTGATCTCTTATGCAATTTAAGAAAGGTTGAACCTACTATTGCAGATTGGCAACTATTAATGTCAAGGTCAAGCTCGAAACTATCACCTTCTGAACAGACTGCTTTCCTATCATCCATACATCTTTATGCAACCAATGAAAAGGTTTCACTCCATAATAAACATAAGTTGTTGTCTCTAGCTCAACCTATTGCCATTGCCACTGCTGAGCAAATAGGGAGCTCTTTCACCTCAAATCCAGAAGATGACCAACTCCAAACTAAGATTCTACTTTCTGTCAACCAAAAGGTTATGTTATCTTGTAATCTGTGGACAGATACTAGCCTTATTAATGGAGCTCTTGGCATAGTACAAAAAATAATCTACAAGGAGACTGATAAACCACCCCAACTCCCTTTCTTTGTTGTTGTTCAATTCCAAAATTACATTGGCCCTGCCAGGGATACAAACAATCCCAAAGATGTCCCTATTACCCCCATAACTCGTGGTGGTCGACGGCAAATCCCACTTAAAATGGCATGGGCATTAACCATCCACAAATCACAAGGGCTTACACTTCAGATGGCCACCATTGACATCGGCAACATTGATCGACAGGGCTTGACATTCACGGCAATTTCCAGAGTCATCTTTCTGGCCTTCAAATCCACCCGCCATTCACTTTCGAAAGATACACACGCATGCAACAAAGCCCATATGTTGCACGTAGGATCCGCGAGGAAGCTTGACTATCTGAACTATCAACATCAACCATTTGAAATGGCCTGCTTCAATTCAAGTAGCCAATAAGTACAAGTATGTTCACTTTAAACACAGTTTGAAGAGATTTCTTCTTTAACAACTACTCAAATGATAATATTTTTTTATTAAGCAAAGCAAAAAATTAGACAATCCTGATAGAGTCAAAAACAACAAATACATAGAGCATCTGGTGAAGAATAGACAAGCACAACTGCTTAACTACAAAAGTATCTGCACTCTTCTTTCCAGTTTTTAATTTTTTTGTACTATCCAAATCAAAACATTACAGAAGACTGATAGAGTCAAAGACCAGCTGATACATAGAGCAGCTGGTCAGGAATAGACATGTACAGTTGCTTAACTGCAAAAGTATCGGTGACCATCAATGATAAAACTGTGTGAGATTTATTTTTCGTAAATTTAGGACAATATTTTTTGGTCTCCTTCGTATTATGTGTATATCTGTATTGTCAGATTTCCTCAACATAGAGATAGCTAATGGACGAAAGCCAACTATATACCTCTCAAGAGAGCATGCCATGTACAACTTGCCCAAATTAATATATTTTTTGTTCCAGTTCTCGTATATTTTCCTGCTATTGATATACTTTAGTTGTTGTAAATTATATTAATATTTTTCCTCTACTATAGCCTCCTCTTATTACTCAATTACATTATTTCCTCATTATCTAAGCACTACAAACTAATGGACCATAGGTAACCTATTATTTCTTTGAAATACCAAAATTGAACATTAATATGAATTTAGCAATTACTAACCTGGTAAATGTTCTCTCCAATCCCTTTTAAGGGTATTCATTTATGTTTTCTCTGTAATTTTTGAAAAGTTTATTTAGCATTTGCATACTATTGATTGATTTGAAGATGAAATATGACGGCGATGCATAATCGTGAGAAGAGATGGAATCCCTGTTTAGCTTTGCGCCCGAGCTTCTTCAAGACCCTAACAATATGGAGAAACACCTCAATAACCCCAAGCACAATTATATTTTGGACAACACAGACATGGATTCCACTCATGTTGATATCAAAGAGTATCCCAACTATTATGTCTTCATAATTGAAAAAACCTCAATTTTCTGTGCATCTTGGGGATGAAAAAGCTTCGAATCACTCGCCACTAAGACTAACTAAGTGATTGTTGCATGTTTGAAAACAAATAGGTTCAAGTATAGGATGAGAATGTGTTGACAATCATTGGAGAGCGAAAGAAGGAGGAGGATCATGTCAAATTAATCCGTATTGAGCGCAAAATCGGCAAATTTACAAGAAAATTTATTATGCCTAACTACTGCAATGTGGAGGCCATTTCAGCCAGATGTCAAGATGGAGTGCTCAATGTAAACGTTCCAAAGCTTCCTCCTGCAGACCCCAACAAACACAAGACAATTGAAGTTTATGTTGCTTAGTTGCTCGCCTTTCCAAACTATCTTTTCCTGTTTCCAATCTGTACAACAGTCACAAAAAAACTTACTGAATGTATTGTTTTATTCAAAATTTTCACCACCATATTTCCTCCATACGAGCATAGATATTTCCACAACAGTGTGTCCTTCATATTTCAATGTTATGATGACTCATTTTCCTCGTTTATTACACAAGCTTACAGATCATTTGGTTATACTATAATATTCAATTGCATTCATTCTTGTAGTGCGTATTATAAATTACGTAAAAAACAGTTCATTTTCAACATTCTAAATATATCCTTGTTCTAAGTTTTTATATCACATATTTTTAGTCTCACTTATTTTTCTTTACTACTTCCATTTCATTTTAACAATGTGTTGTTTTCATAAGTTACATCTAATTTATTCTATTACTTAAAGTTTTTGTTTTTATTAGATGAGGGACATGAGCCTCCTAAATTGTACAAAGCTGTTTTTTTTTGGCATACGTTTAGGCAAGCAAATCCATGTCGTGGTTATCAAAAAATGGTTGACAGTTTTGTGGAAGTGAGTGGACTTTTACCTCTATCTCTTCAGATCTTTAGTGGGCTTGCTCATGATAAAGTTGACAAAAACGATTGACACTTACCATCATGCTCTAAAAATGGATGAAGCTGATCCAATCTGTGTTGTGGAAACCATTGCATTTACAGCTTTATTTGCAGCAGGTATACATTATAAATTATAGATAGTTATTAGGAAAAGTGTCATAAAAAAAGCTTATATATTCATTATTTTTATGAGCTGCTATTCTTTGTTCTATTTAGTGAAGAAGTATAAGAGTGTGCTATACAAACCATTGTATTTATAGCTTCAACATCATGTTCCATACATTCAAGTCTGTCTCATGCTAATCCCTTGCATTTTTCTTTACTATTCAGTATGTGATAGAAGCTGTAGCAATCATTGCAATTACAGCTTGAGCTGCATTTGGTATACACTAAATAAAAAATAAAGTTTTCAGGAGAAGTGGCTTTTAGAAATACTTCATTTCGTCTGCCAATGTGATATTTACTCCAAAACTTCTAATGACCATTGAAGTGTGGTCCCAAATCACTTTATAACACCACTTTTCATCAGGTAGAATCATGAATTTATTTACCAGCTCTGTGGAGCTGATATGCCTTAGCAGATGCGTTTGGTTAATGAAGTTGTGACCAGATTGAAATATTATATTTATACTATATTTGCAACAACCAAGACTAAGGAGAAGCCTTGCAGAGGGTGATCTTAAGATTCTTGTTTGATAAATGTTCAATATTTATGTATCCTCAAAACAAGTAATCTAAAAAGATAAAATCATAATCTGAACAGGGCTTGCTATAGTTTATCTTCCACTTCTGTAATTTGTTTGTTTAATATTCTCTCATTTTCTGCATATTGGGTATTTTCAGCAATGCCTATTTATTAATTGCTCTATTATTCAATGGATATTTATGGAGAGGTGTGTAATTCTTTTTGCCTTTATTCTTTTAGTTTGCTGCATTTTTTCTTTAATCTGAAGTGAGTTTAGCAAGTTGCAGATTATAGATAGAGTTTTATATTGGATTTTTCTGGTAATAGTTTAGGTTTTCTTTACTCCCATTAAAATCATGGGTTTATGCTTTAATTAGGCTAGCGGTCCAATTACAGTGGGCAGGGGGAGATAAACATCTAATCTTATATTCATTCAGAAAAGTTTAATGTATTGTTGGATATTTTTCCTTCCATTAAAGTGACGGGCTTATGCCTTAAGTTTCATCAAGGTTAGGGTTAATAGTATTGGTGTGAGGGTTCTTTCATCTTTCTTAGGAAAATTTACTGACAGGATTTAAGAGGAAAGTGGCGATTAAACCTCATTTAGTATTTTACAGATTCCTCATGTAGACCACCACCATGTTATGTATCAATCTGGGATGTTCAAGTCAAGAATCATTTGGGTTCTCCCAAGTTTAACTGTTCTGTAGTACCTATACAAACCTAAGAATGACCATCGATTTCTTAAGGGCATGGGCATTGAACAGTGGGTTTGTTTTGAAATGTAGAGCGAACTAGGCTGGGACATTCTTGTATGGTACACTCGATGCAGCAAGTCGTCTTTCCGAAAGGAGTCTTTCAATAAGCACGTGCATTGTATGTTCTATTTGATGTGGCAAACAATCTACCTGAGGTAATTTTAACAGATATGGGAATGTGCATTTCTTCAATGGTACGTTTGAAGTAGAAAACTATCCATTTGTAGGGAATTAGGCTAATGGTACTCCTCAGCTAGGCGCCTCTAAGCATGTGATTGCATGAATTTTCTGAGCATTCATGGATTTTATAGAGCAAGTCGTTATAAACTTCAAGAAGGTCTTATTTTTACTACTGCTAAGGATAAGTAGGTATTGACTCATGGTATTTATTATTCTGTTTCCCAAAGAAAATATTTTATCTGTTTAGACTCTTGCGAAATTCCGAGAAAAAATATTTTACTGTTTCCGCTCTTTTGAGAAAAGACAAACTCTCTTTACCATTTACCTTACCCATTTCTACTTTACAGCTGAAAATCAGGTTTCCCATTTTTTATTAAACAAAATTAACATAGGAATCACTATATTGTCTTCGGCGTACCCATTGCACCCCAAGGTGCGATTGCTAGTTAGATATTCTTTCCCTTATTCACCCACCCCTTCATCTATCTGTTATATACTGATTTAATGATATAGACTAGATACAATAATTGATGCTATTTCTGGATTTGCAATATATGATTTGCATGCATCCAATATGGGGAATGATTTAGTGTCTTGACAGTGGCTTTATCTGATTACAACTGTTAATCCATGCACATATATGTATCAGCTGTGTGTCTGAAATAATAACAAATATTACCCAGCCTTGTATAGTTCGGATCTCTCCTTTGGAGCGATCTGTGATTCTTCAGAACTGTATTTTTATCTTTACTTATTCGCCTTTTCTGCTGTTATCAAACTCATAATCATGCGATATAGGTTTAGGCTGATGTCTGAATATTTACTAATGTCTTCCCAGCCTCGTATAGAGGATTCGTTGCTCCTTGGGAGCAGCCACGAACTCTGCAAAACCCGAATTAATTCTCTAAATTGCTCTCCCCTTCTCTTTTGCCAATGATGTCCTTTTATACTTTATTTAATCCAAGAGACACTATTCTTCATCGCATCCCTTGTAACAAGTCGCCCTGATTATTTAGTGATGAGTCGGTCTTGTTTAAATAGTGATACGATTTCATTTGGTGAGTCGGCCTAAATTTATTAAAGATTGCCGCCCCTATTATAATGATGATTTTATACTTATAAATTTATATTTATTATTATTTATTGATTCCATATATGTTAATATCTATAATATTATTTATAATAATTGCAATTAATAACATCCATATAATTATTTATTTATGTTTTGTGTTTTATATTAATTTTATATATTTTATATTTGATTATTATAATTATAATGTTATCGGTGATAATTATAATTATAATGATATTTTAAATTGTATTTCTTTATTTTATATTTTTGATATTGATTTAGTTGTCCAATACTTCGTATTTTGGTGTTACGATTTTGGGGACATGACAGTCCTCCCCTCCCAAATTTGCTTGTCCTCAAGCAAAAACATCTTGGTTTCTTCTAGGATCTCTTCTTCTAACCTATCACTAACGGCACATAGGTTAGTCACGTTTACATATATAATTTAAATGAGAATGTTCTATAATGATTACTCTATTTGAATGTGCATATCTATTAAAATATAAATATAAATATATTAAATATATACTTATCTTTGTGATGGGGACATATCTTTGTGATGGGGACATCACAAGTCTCCCCCGCTTGTCTTTGCTTGTCCTCAAGCAATTCCTTATTGGTGTACCTGTCTTGTCTTGGAAGAAGATCATAACCTTTTGTTACAATTAATCTCTTTCCAAGCCTTTTGGGTACCTCATTTTTAAGCATACCCAGCCTTATACTCCTGGAAGAAGATTGTAAACTTGTTACTCTTAATCTCCTTCCAAGCCTTCTGGATACCTTTTTCTAAGTCTATCCAGCCTTATAATCCTGGGAAAGATTGTAACCTTGTTACTCTTAATCTTTTCAGGGCTTCTGGATACCTTTTTCTAAGTCTATCCAACCTTATAATCCTGGGAAAGATTGTAACCTTGTTACTCTTAATCTTTCTAGGACTTTTGGATACCTTTTTCTAAGTCTATCCAGCCTTAAAATCCCGGAAGCGAGCCTTTCACTTCGCAGGCCTTATGGACACCCTATTTTGGTGTATCCATCCTTATTATATTTCTGCTCTTCCATCAAATGGTAACATTTCTTCTAAAATTTCTGCATACAAGTCTGCCTTAAATGTATATACCTTTCTCATAAGTCTACCTTGATCATATATATATCTTATTCACAAGTCTGCCTTGTCTATATGTTTCTCTTCATAGAAAGCTGCTAGTGTATATCTAATTTATCTATTTGTCTTACACTTCTTCCGCATCATATTCTCCACAGGCCACAAACTTAATTTATATTCTCCACAGGCCACAAACTTAATTTATATTCTTCATCACGGAATGGAATGATGCCTCTCTTCAATAAATAACTCCTTTTCCAAAAGACATGACTTTAGTTCCAAACCAATTGATTATCCCAAGAGCTGCTCTATTTCTCCTTAATTACCATTTTATTCTCTTTAACAATTTTTGCACACTATTCACTAATCACCGTCTTTAATTCATATTATATTTGCATTATCTCTTCTATATCTGCATTAACTCTTCTTCTAATATGCGGATCTGGTATATTTTTATTTCTCACATAATGTCTACTTCTTCTCCTTGCTTGCTGAAGTATATATGTTATTCCTTGTATTCCTCACCACTCACTCATATATTTCTTTAGAGTGCATCTATGAGGTCCCTTTGCAATACTCATGTAAGGTCCTTTTGACTGCATTGGTGCCCTGGTTCTCATACATTTCTTTTTCCCACTTGTCATAGGTAGCTGCTTCTTCAAATGTTTACAAATGTTTTCAAATTTAGATTATTGTGTACGACTGTGAAGAGTCTCCAAAGTCTTGTATCCTCTTGTTTGACCTTTCTTTCATAGGATGGCAGGATTATGCTCTGATACCACTGTAGTGTCCTCTTTTGTGTTATCTAAAAGTTTTGTCTTTCAGTCTTCTAAATTAAGATATTCAATAGATCTATCAATATTTTTAATGCTAAATTCTCAATCCCGTTAAGAGCTACTTCCAAGGCTAATAATGGCTTGATTATCAGATCAGTTATATATATTTATATAATGTTTTAAATGATCTGCTGTCAAGTATATATACTACTCATGAATTGCTCCCTTTAAATATATTTTAATCTCTAAATCTGTACAGTGCCTTTCAAATCCAAATATATATATATATATATATCTCCACTATTCGATAATCTTGTGAATATGAATAACAAGATATCACTGCTGCAGAAATTAGAATGAAGTCTTTTGGAATTGTTCGATGTTTCCTTGTTCAGAATGTATTCATATATTTCTGGCTTTATCGATTAGAATATATTTAGATATTCTTTCCCTTATTCACCCACTCCTTCATCTATCTGCTATATACTGATTTAATGATATAGACTAGATACAATAATTGATGCTATTTCTGGATTTGCAATATATGATTTGCATGCATCCAATATGGGGAATGATTTAGTGTCCTGATGGTGACTTTATCTGATTACAACTGTTAATCCATGCACATATATGTATCGGCTGTGTGTCTGAGATAATAACAAATCTTACCCAGCCTTGTATAGTTCGGATCTCTCCTTTGGAGCGATCTGTAATTCTTCAGAACTGTATTTTTGTCTTCACTTATTCGCCTTTTCTGCTGTTATCAAACTTATAATCATGCAATATAGGTTTAGGCTGATGTCTGAATATTTACTAATGTCTTCCCAGCCTTGTATAGAGGATTCGTTGCTCCTTGGGAGCAGCCACGAACTTTGCAAAACCCAAATTAATTCTCTAAAATGCTCTCCCCTTCTCTTTTGCCAATGATGGTCATTTTATACTTTATTTAATCCAAGAGACATTATCCTTCATCGCATCCCTTGTAACAAGTCACCCTGATTATTTAGTGATGAGTCGGCCTTTATAAATAGTGATGCGATTTCATTAGGCGAGTCAGCATAAATTTATTAAAGATCGCCGCCCTTATTATAATGATGATTTTATACTTATAAATTTATATTTATTATTATTTATCGATTCCATATATGTTAATATCTATAATATTATTTATAATAATTGCAATTAATAACATCCATATAATTATTTATTTATGTTTTGTGTTTTATATTAATTTTATATATTTTATATTTGATTATTATAATTATAATGTTATCGGTGATAATTATAATTATAATGATATTTTAAATTGTATTTCTTTATTTTTATATTTTTGATATTGATTTAGTTGTCCAATACTTTGTATTTTGGTGTTACGATTTTGGGGACATGACACAATACTTTGAAATTGCTTCAAGGAGATTCATCATGAGACTCCATTGACTTTTTGGAGTCTTTTGTAATTGTAATGCACCCCTATTTGGGTCTGATGCATCATTTTATTTTTGTTCCTCTTTTTTAGAAAGGGCACAGTCCCCATGACTACAATTTACCTAGAAAACAAAAGAGTTATAACATGGACATATACATGCACCATATATAAAACATAAAAGTGCCAATATGAGTGTTATTATGTCAGACTATGTTACCGGGTTTGCCCTTGGGAAGCCCGGGTATGATTCGGGTTCAGTTTGGCTTCAAAATTCGGGTCCGGTTCGGGTCAAGTACGCCTTGGGTTCGGATTTCTCACTGTGGGTTCGACCAGGGTTCGAAACCCTAACTGTGGGTTCGGTCAGGGTCTGTTTTTTTCGAACCTGGATCGAACCCAGGTAGAATTTGCGCCCCGACGGACTTTTTCAACGTGTTTTTGCAATTTTTAATTTTTTTTTGACTTTTTGTTGACTTTTAAAGACTATTTTATTCCCTCTAACCCTAATATTTGCCTTTAACACATGAAATAGATACATGTTGTCTTTGTGTGTAGCTGTGTTGAGATAAATTTCAATTGAATACCATTAATATTTTTTTTTATAGCTACGTGAATTGTGGTTAGACCAAAGTAAATCAATTTCTTGCATTTATTTAGTTCATAAGCATTTTGTCAAACATTTGTCCAAAATACAAAAAAAATCAGTTAGGGATATTTTACTGGTATGTGAGCTAGTTTTCCTACCAGCCTATTGGGTCTCTAATAGATTGATGCAGAAATACGCTCCATATGCATCCAAGTGATAGAATAAACAAGTGCTATCAGATAGAACTCAAAAGGCCACAATTTCAATGTTTGGAAAATACAAAAAGATTTCCATTTGCAGATTTGGAAGTAGAAGAAATTATGGCAAACAAAGATAAAAGAAAATCACATGACATTAATATAGAGCAGCAATTAAATACACTTATACAGAGACAACAACAGTTGACCAAGTTATTGACACAAATGTTGAAAATATGAACAGTGATGCAATTAACTCTGCAAACAACAGCAATAATATTAATAATACCAGAACAATAATAGGATCAGTAACTAGACCCTTGATGCCTAAATTTTGGATAGAGCAGAAGACCTAGATGGTCATAGGGATAGAAGAATGTAGGACAGAGCTATTTAGACTACCTAAATGAGTATAGATCTCTTAGGAATAATCTCATGAAACAATGTCTCTTACAAATTTTTGCCAATTGAAGCTAAGAAACAGACCCAAGAAAGAGAGAGGAACCCACAGCTAGGACTTACAATGAAGGTTAGGCAAGTTGTGCATACCTACTTTTGACAGCTCAAACAAATGCACAACACATTCTTAGATCCAAAATTTGGATACACACTTCTCCTCAAATCCTATGTTTGAAGAGGAAGCGATAAAATATGCCAAATGAATCTATATCATGACATTTGAGTATAAAGTGGTGGTGTATTTTTGCCATGTTATTTGACTATTAATATGGTAGTGTATTCTGAACTTAATTACTGCTGCAAATATGTATATATTTCTGATTTTTATATGTTTTTGTATTACCGAACCCAACCCCAAAAAAAAAATTACCGAACTGGCAAACCATGTTCTCGAACCCGAACCCGAAACCGAACTGGTAACTTAGATGTATCTCATGCACTGAAAATCCATTGGCTAAGCTAGTATTTTAAATATTTTCCTTCCGAAAGGTCCAAGTAAGGAAGAATAGCTTCATATAGTACAAGTATTAAGGATTTAAAACAATATCTACTACTGAAATGCTTAGATGATTTATAAGCTGGAAAGAAAGACTATCATGAAACATGAGTTCAACATTCTCTTAAGTTTACACAGCCTCCAAAAGTTGCTGAATACCATGCATGAAATCCCAGTGAAATCTTAAGTAATCAGAGAGATCTCAAGCATTTTGTTTCATGGAATTTTCCCATAACAAAGCATTTATGTCAAGTTCAACATAATGAATTATGCACTTCTATGAAACTTAACCTTTTACTTACTTGTGCAAAATTATTAATAATAGCAAGCCCACTACCTCCACCACTAACAACCACAAAAGTGACAAGCCTGCAAGAAACAATGCTAGTCATCAGAGCCATCATACTAAAATAATAGAGAGACATTAGTCTTCAGAGTGCCAAAACATGTTCAAGTTTATTACTTTTGAATGGGAGAAGGCCCAAATAAATGTTTAGAACAATGTCTTGATATGCTATGCTTGCAAACAAAAAGCAAATGAATTACCAAAAGTCAATTGCCACAAGACTTTCCCAAACTTTGAAATCAACAGCCTTCTGGACCTCAATGTGTTCCTTTGTAGATGCTTCTACTGATTCTACTTCAATAAACCCAGGAACACCTTTTAGAGGGATTTGTTCTGTTTCAATGTCTCCAGCAAACAATTCAGACTTCTCGCCCAAGTATTTTTTGTGATTAACAGGAACTAGAGGAATAGGAATGAGATCAATCTCATCTGCTTGAGACATCCTTGGACTAGGTATGTATTGTTTTCTAGCTACCTGCAACAATTGCAAAGTAATACAAATACATTTATTTTTGTAAGATTTTTCTGACCAATAATTCAAGAGTGCCATTTCTTTATTTATGCCAAAGTTCCCATTTTGTTAGCTGCAAACTAGCTTCCATTTACAAGAATAAAATTATCAATGTATCAAATTGATAAATTTTCATATAGTATTTCACATGAATGTCAACATGAGCTTACCGGAACTGCATACATTCCAGAGACAATGATAAACATGACAATTGCCAACAAATGGCTGCCAGGATTTCCAAGTTGAAATCTAACCTGAAAATAATTGTATACATCATTGTAAGTTTGCTTTAATGTTATTAGTAAATTTACAGCCACAATTTCATCACTTTAAAAATCTAGTCTAATAAAACAATCTTGTGTCCAGCTAGCAAGCATCTTGTACAGTAGAAAGTATCATCTAATTATAGCTAAGTGGTTCTAGTTGTAATTTATGCTCTTTCTCTTCAAGAAGGAATTTTATGAACCTATACACTGAAACGAAACAAAAAAGATGACAGTTGTTAATAGTTGAAAAAGTTATCTCCTCGTTTCTACACATCTTACAGCTACTGATATTTTGATCACCAGTCAAGAAATGTCATATAATTGTGTTATTTCTCCAAACCAGACCAAACATCTCAATTGAGAATGCTGGGATTTTTATGTATCCTATTCACTTATGTCTAGTAAAATTCTGAAAATTATGTAAATGATATAACTGAAGTCCAAGAAAATAGTGCGCCAATGAAATCATAATGGTCTTACTGTCAGTGTGAGGAATACTTACATCTTATAAGAAACAAGAAGAGGTGCATAAAGATTCTTCTTCCAAGATTTGGCAAAACACTGGTGGTATGCTGCAAGGGTAACAGCTGTTCAACTCTCAAATCTGGAGAAATATTTTATGTAATTCTAAACCCAAAGGTCTTGGCCGTTAAAAGTTAAAACATGGGTGGCATTTGTGATCCTTATAAGTGAAATTTATCCCATCTGCTAATGCCACCTCAATCTAGAATGCTGGTACATCAGATATATTTCAAGTATGGAAGGTTGATTCACTCCTATGACTTCCAGATTTATATAATATAGGATATCTTCAGCAATTTACATTAATCTCTGCTCATGCAGGTACAACTTTATGCACTAATCCCATTACCACAAACAAGATGAATAAGCATATGTATTTTATGCATGCTAGAACTGCCAACAATAAACGCATGGTTCTTAATGTGTGGATAGCCATACAAAAATAGAAAGAAGTTTGTAGCAACTTCTTAAGCCATTCACAGCTTTTAAAGCAATCCAACAGTAATGTAAGTTCTTGACTCAAATGAGATGCCGGCTACTACTGACAACAAAGTTGCTAAAAATATGTGGAGAATATTGCATCAAATGTTGATCAGTATTTAATTGGGAGTAGATATGTCTGTTATCCTGACAGACGTTGCTACAGCTTATTAAAATGTTGCAGTTTTGGCCATTCAATGGTCCACAGAAGGATCAGCACAGTCATTAATGAGACTGAAATGTCATCCCACTCAACTTGGGGTGAAGGATGGCAAGAACAGTGGTGAATAGCTATGGACTCCTAGTGTATATGATATCATTCATTGGGAGTTCAACACACCCAAATGGAAAAATAAGGACTTGAAAATCAACACACATGTACTCTCAAAGAACCATTACAGTTTGAGGAAAAACTAAGAAGTTTTGATGGTATTTTGATGCATGAATGGTGAGCACCAACAAGGAATGGCACCAAGATCTACCAATAAGCAAGCAGTCTTAGTGTAGATGTATTATGGAATAACACTCTCATATGACAGAGGATCGGTGTGAGATTCAATATGAGGATTCAAGATACATAAATCCACCTATAAACCAAAAAACATGTCAACCTCCATTTTTTTGACACACCAAATCCCCAAAAACAGTCTGGCTTGTGTTGGCTGGGTAATTGAGTAATATGATGCCAAAAGATCTGAATTGATATGCAAAAACTAGACATCAAGATTTACACGATCACCAATCTTCCACTAGTAATTCAACCATGCAACAACCCCAATAATGTCTACATCAATTACCATGTGACCAGTGGTTTTGTTTTGAGATTGGTGGTTTTGTTTCAGCAGCCCCCAATTGTGAATCTGCAATGAACTTTTGGAGTGTTAGCCTTGGTATTGTTTCAAACACATAAAAGGGAGAATGGAAGGGATGTTAGGTGGAAGGGTCAATCACAAGCCAGAAAGTCAGGGGACCTTGCGAGATATGTAAAGTTGTAAACAAGTGGAGATGAAAGGATGGAAACCTGGATGCCATCCAAAAATTCAAAGATAAGTTGGAAACACATCCAGATCTGTTTGCAACTCCCTTGATTTTATTTTTTTTGGCAGTTGGGAGAGAAGCGGGGTTTTTTATGATGGAGCACCTCAAGTTTGAGCAGAAGAAATGAGAGGAATCTGTGATACATTTTTACATCTGATTTCTGTAAAAGGAATCAATCCTTAAGCTTTTCCCATGGTCTGTTGTACCCACATTGGTTTTTTACCACATAAATCTTGAAATATTTGTGCACGACTGTTTTTTTGCTCTTCCATTTGCATCTTGCTTAACCATTTCCTTGCTGAATTGAAAGAGTAGTAGTTATTTGGAGCATTTATTCTTAATATTTAAGAGAATTTTGGCATATGCACATTGTACTTTATAAGCAAATTCTTCAAATAAGCAACACATAAAATAGGTATCTGTTTGGGGATTTGCAATGGATTTTAGATTGCTAGTTGTGATTCTGTTTCAAACACAAAAGGAAGAATGGAAGGGTAAATCACAACGTCAAAAAGCCAAGGGGCCTTGTGAAATGGTGTAAAGAAATGGAGATGAAAGGATGGAAACCTGAGAATCATCCAAATACATTAAATAAATTTGAAGATAAAACGAGAACAAATTCAGGTTTGATCATGACTTGCTTGGGATTTCTTTTTTCAGCAGTAAAGGAGACAGATTTTTATAGTGAAGCACATGGACTTTGAGTAGAGCAAAGGATGGGAATCTGTAATACATTGTGCATCTGATCTTCATAACGTGATCAAGTTTGTTAGTGTTTTAATTTGCACTTTTTAGTGTGACAAAAAATAAAACAGATGTGCAGTTAAATCACTTTTCAACTTAGAAAGGGAAGCTCCCTATAAAATAAAAACTAACCTAAAATTGGACAATATGTACTTTCAATTTACAATGTTTACAATGATTATTTGGGTGGTTCACATTCATGTTGAATAAAATGTAAATGTTAAGGTTTGTCTAGGGTAAAAAGCTAACACACTCTCTCAGCACAAGGAAAAGGATTTTTCGTTTTTTGTTTTAAAACAAATCCTACAACTACATACTTATGCTATTCAATTAAAAATTGAGACTGAGCAAGTTAAGTACACATGGAGTTGAATATGTTATCGCATAAACATGAAGTACATGGAGTTGAAAAGGCTAACACATAAACATAAACACCATGGATAAATTAAATATAAGATTCGGTACGAAGACACGAGCTACACCTTTGAGCTCATCCACAATAAAAAGCTTGTAAATTCACCAAAGCAATTTAATCCTTAGCACATATAACGAGACATCTTAATAAACATTTATAAGAAAGATAGACATAATTAATGCCATTCAGTGAATAACAATAACATTGAATACTAGATAAATAGCAACTCTAGCAACATGCAAGTGTGAGAATTACCATTGATAAACCTAAGTGCAAAAGGACACTTATTTATATTGTTTACAAACAATTGCATAAAAATAAATGAATTAAACTAATTGCACTTTTACCCTAACTATGATTACTTGCATGACATGCAAATTTTATTACAAATTATCTTGTCCGCTAATTTTTACTTTACAACATGTGACTACTAGTTGACTGTTGAACTGACAATTAAAATCATTACAATTTCTCCCTTAGTGTTATTAAAAATTATCTTGTCCACTAATTTTAATTTTACAACATGTGAGTACTAGTTGAACTAGCAACTAAAATCATTACAATTTCTCCCTTAATGTTTGCATCCCTCGCATGATGAGATAGACAATCTAACAATCAATGACTCTGAGCTATAAATAACAAACACTAAAAATAGCAAAAAATTATAAATAAAAAATTTAGTTAAAAATAGCTTGTCCTAAAATATGCTCTTCTCTTCAAAAAAGATAAGTTAATTTTAGCACAAGTTAAAAATAGACTTTTAGGAAAAGAACTCTGGATAATTTGATTCAAACAATGCTTTCCATTGTTTTAACAAAGTCTATTGAACTTGACGGATCTTTTAAAACTCTATCAATCCACCCATTATCTTGATGACTCGAATATGAAAGCCTCTATTGATTTGTCAACAAACCTCAACTCAAATCTCAATACACTATGAATACTTTCTTTTGATAATCTATTGTATCTTGCTCTTATTAGTAGTTGATTATCTTGTTTTGAAGAAGTCACCTCTTTTAAATTGGCACTATATATAGTGAATCCAATTTCTCGAAACAACATGACTAATCAAAGAAAAAAACCCACTTTTGGAACTTCAACCTTGTCTCCTTGTATGATTGCACAATTTCTTTGAATCCACCACAACTTTTGTTATAACAAAACCTTTTGTAATATGTGCCTATGCGAAATTTGCCGATGTTGATGACTTGATCACTACCCCCTTGTATAGGTGCATCCTTGTTGTAGGTGCATGCATGCCCATACACTAAATCAATATTTTTGGTATTTTTTTTTGTTTATTAATATAAAGGTTCTTTTACGAGGCGCACATCAATAGACAACAACATATTTTATCCTATTCCTCATGTGTAGGGATCTATCATTCATTTTTGACCAATTTTTTTTTTTTTTTTTTGTAATTTCCTGTCATAAACCCCCACGCCCCTACAATTGTCACGATTTTGGCAAAAAATACATTTTATTTCATGCCCTAGTGTGCATGATAAGGGTTTAGGCATAGTTTTCTGATTTTAGTTCACCTTTTTTCTCCTTTTTGTCTACACGTATCTAGTAGAGGTTTTACATTATGTTCTTTGAAGTGTTGTGCACCTAATCTTTTGGCGTGCCCCCATCCTATGGTGTTTAAAACAACGAAAAAATTTGTGTTATGGCATGTCTAAATGCCTTGAAACACACCTGAACTACATTGGTGCGCCCCTTGATCCTCACATGTGTGCTTCTAGCACCTAAGCACAATTTTTAACTTTAAAACATTTCTTTTAATGTCCTTAATAGATGCACAATTTCTCTTGAATAAGTAATGGCTTTGCCTCAAGCATCCCTTTGACAATTGGGTTTAGTGTGATTTGCAAGGAAATGATAAATTCTCTTCAATCAAAAGTGCATTGATCACTTAATCAAGACTGGAATCATTTTGAAAATAGAAACACAACATTCTAATTAGCATCAAAAGTGTGCTAGCATCCCCCTTTGGATGATTCTATCTGCAAACTGGATCAACGATTATCATGTTTTAACCATTATGCTCTTACACTTTATTGCATTTTCCAACACATTCTCACAAACTCCAAGTTGCGGTCACCATTATTTGGAACTACCTTATCTCAATTTTGAAATATATGAATCATGATCAACCTGCAAAAATTAGTCAATTGGACCAAACTGGACTAATACATGAATGACTAATAGTATGGTTTTAATTCAACACACACAATTGATCAATGGTTTGATGATTGTAAACAAGTATCATTAGCACAATCAAATAAACTTGTCAGTTTTTGGATGGGGTACAACAAAGTCTAGCTTTCCCCATGGTACTATTTTACCACATAAGGTTTTCACTGCATATATCTTGGAATCATGCGTTCATGAATGTTTCTTTGGTCTTGCCTTTGCATCTTGTTTAGCCATCTACTTGCCGAATTGAAGAGCTGTAGTTATTAAGGCATTTATTCTTATTATTTTTCTGCATATGCACATATTTTACAAGCAAGTTCTTTGAATAAGTAACACATAAATTAATTATCTGTTTGGAGATTGCAATGGCTATAGTTTCTGCAAATTACAGAACATTTTGGAATAGTGATTGCACATTGATCTTTGAATGGTATCAATACTCTACTTGGAGCCCCAATAAAAATTGTCGGTAAAATAATTCATCAATAACTTATGTTGCAATTTGTTCTCCTGGAAATTGTTCAGTTTTAGTACCAAATGAATGGTTTTAAATCAGTTTTAATATAAATCTGTAAAGTATAACCCACTTTGTTGTCATTTGGAATATATAGGTTCCAACTATGGAGTTGATTTTGAAGCTTTTGAATCACTAAACCAATTCGTCGAAAAAATGGAGATACATGTAATGTCCCTTCCTTAGGCAGCTCAGACTATAGTGGAGGTTGGCCTACTATTAGGGTTCCCGTAGGTTAGCAGAATGGTTAGGGGACTGTCATGAGCCCTGCTGGCTCTCAATTCAAACCCCAGTATTTCTTAAGTCTTTTAGTGTTATTTAATTTTTTAAGAGAAAGTTTGATAGACAGAAGAGAAGAGGCGCACAGCATAAATGCTTATAAAATGTAAATTTGCACTATTTTCTTTAGAATGAAAGTGTAGAAGACATTATTTAACTGAAACAAATAGATTGCAAATGATAAACATACCAGAAGGGTTCAAGATTATTTATTTAAAAAAGTAAGCCAGCTCGCCAGCCAAGAATGGTGAAAACTAACATATAAAGACGTCTGGCTTCCAGAATTGAGTTCTCCCTTTCAGAAACTGGATACAAGCGCTTGAGAAGGGTACACGCCAATGATGGAAGGTAAACAGGAGCCAAAACAAAGGCGTTTCAGCAAGATGCTTCACACGCCTCCCTTAATGGGCACATATCCCAATGCAAGTGTACGGCCAAGGTAGAAACCCCAAAAGAACACTCTGAAAGTTGAGACCTGTAGAGAATGGCGTCTCTGGAGATGAAACCCTCTTTCCTTATTGCTGACAAGTAAATACTGAATGGTAAATCTCTGACAGAATCAAGTAGAACCTCTGAATGAAGCTCTCAACTGCACTGATTCGATTGATCTCTCACAATCTCAAGAGTGCTCAACACTGAAAAGGAATCATTCTTCAATGGAAGATTGTTCAAACCCTGATCACAGGAGAATGCATAGGAAGAAACACAAGGCAAAGTTGAAATTATCAAAAGGTGAGTTTCTCATTGCCAAAAATGCCCTTATATGCAAAAGGCACGAATTCCAAGAAAGATACACCCCTCTTTACATTTTAAATCTTTTAAAAATATATTTAAGTCATTTCATAGTATTTGACTTAAATACTTGGGTGCACTTTATTAATTAAAGTGATTAAAATATTAAATCACTTTTGGAGAATATTTAAGTGATTTAAAAAGTATAAAGTCGGTTTGACTTTATAATAAAATATTAAGTTAATAAATAACTTAAATCACTCAAATAGGCATAACTTCCACAATTCTTCATAAAATCCTGTGCCGTTAGAAGCTGTCGACTCCTGAACTGCTAACTCCTGCTGTGAACCAACACTGGGCTCTGAACACGAGAACAATCAAACTCTCCAGAAAGTACCACTGACCCTCTAACCAATCCAGCTAGCCCACAAGAGTCCAATAAAGGGCTAACACATTGTTCCCGAGAACTGACTAGAGCAGGGACATCACAGGGACCCAACCGAGGGTTGTGGAGCTTAGCTAGGAGCTTTACGAGCCTTTCAGTTTGGAGCTCGGGTGATGAATCCAGGGATCAATTAGAAATATTAAAGTTTGCTTTATGGAACAGTAAAAAGTGAATAGTAATAGAAAATTATAAAGAGAATAGTGAAAAGTGCCCCCATCCTAGTAACTCAAAGTTGTTTTTAAAAAGTGGCCCTTTCTTTTGATGAGGAAAGACCCTCAAGTTATTATTTTATTGTTTTTTATAAAAAAGCTCATGGGAGGTTATAAAGCAATAGGTTGGACTCATTTCTGGGCATTCTATTCTCATTTTGACAAAAGCAAATTGCAGGTTTGAGCTTCGGAAGAGGGTTTTAGCAGAATACAGGTCTTATGAAGACGAAATCCCTTAGAGGATAGTGAATTGGACAAAAACCTAGTTCACAAAACAGGGAAATCTACCTAGGGTTTCCATTTGGGCATCATTGGTCTTCATCACAAGTTAATTTGCATTTAGAATTGATTGCAGCAGTGGGTTATCAGAATATAATTGCAGATTGGGGCTTCTTATCAGCAAATATCATCATTTCAATGCATTCACCAGCTGACCGTACTATTTGGGTGTTATTTTCAGTCAAACCCTAGCTGGAAATTAGGGTTTTCTGACCACTAAGGAGAAAATTCAGTTCGGCCATTGTTGACATGCTTGTAGCTGGTTACTGAAGTTCAAATTGGTCTTGTTTCAAGGTCTGGATTAGCCACATCAAGTTTATTTGGAGCTGTATTGTCAAAGGAAACCATCAAACTATCATTGGGTATGTTCTTGGCATGTTGGGAATATAAATCTTTCATTTGTATGGGGTGTAATAGTGCTGTTACAGCTATGATAACTTTATATCAAACCTGTTATTATTGTAAATCAGACCTGATATAGATTTAATTAAGGCAACTTTTGAAGTGGAATTCATGTTATATGTTTATGCAATCTTTGTTTATCATTTCTATCCATGTTCTTTTTAATTTGGCAACATTAAGCACTCCAACAAGGCTTCAAACAACACATACACACTCAGAAATCAATCTCAGACCAGATTACATGCCAACCATTTAACGAAATGTCAAATGTTCAAAACTGAGTTTTTTGGGTTATATCTAGCAAGGGATATTTCAATATATTATGCAGTTCTAAGCATGGTTACCAAATCCTAACACATTTGGTTCAGATCCAGATCTTTTGGATCAGCGAGGCTGCGAGATGTGTCTTATTCAGTCTAGACTTTTCAATTTCTACAGAAATTTTACCACCCCTTTTTTAAACTGTTTTTTACCTTCCAAACAAATCAAAATTTTCAAACCTAGTAACTATGGTTCCCAGTGATCATATGATATAGGATGTATAATCATACTGTTACCTCTCTTAAATGGTTGCCATTTTATACATAGATGAGTCTCAAGATATAAATTTTCAGATGAGTCTTAGCACTAATATTAAATAAGTTGCACCTTTCCGTTACAGAACCGTTGAAATAAGTCTTGCATTTTGATCATAAAGCAGCTTTTGTAGGTTTTAGATTTAATCTTTGGAGCAGCTTACAATTTCATGCCAAAATTGAGTTGCACATTACAGACTTAATCAAATTGCAGAAATGTAAAATTTGTTATTTTCCATGGACCAGCTAAGACTCAAACCTAGGGGCTAGGACCTCCGATGTGCATGCTGGGGTGCTCTACCACTGAACCTTAGGCCCTCTTTGTGACCGGGGTTTTCGGTAAGCTCCTTAATATGGTTTTTGTGTGGCTCATTTCTCATCTCTCCCCCTTGAGCTACACTTTGGTGCTCAGGGCTCCTATACCATGATATTTTCTATGGACCAGCTAGGACTCAAACCTAGAACCTCCCGTGTGCAAGCTAGGGTGCTTTACCGCTGAGCAAAAGGCCCTCTTTGTGACCAAGGATTTTCGGTAGGCTCCTTAGTAGAGTTCTGATATGGCTCATTTCTCTAACAGAATTACATTGTTGGACTTGGAAGTAATCAATGATGTATATTTATTTATAGGAACAAAGAGCCAAGAACATTTTGAGAAGACATGGAAGCCTAACAATCATCATTGGGATACTTGTCTCATTAAGAAATAGAGAATGGAAAAAGATTTAAAAAATACGTCCAGTATAAATATATTCAACCAGCATTTAACCCGTTAACTCATATAGCAATGTAGGCATAAAGTTAGATTATGTCTACATTACATAAATACCTCAAGGGTTGACTGTATTGGACCAAGGATCTATTATGTTGGTGGAGCTGGTTAAACTTTTTGCATTCTTGGAATCCCACTCCACTTGTCTAATTTAGCTTAATGTCTTTCTTTGAGTTGAATTAAGGTTGTTTTCATGAGTTTATTACCTAATGTTCGGTTGCACTATGTTTATTTTGGACCATGTTTTTCATATCAGCAAAGGCCATTGTAATCCCAGTGGCTATACCTTCAGCAATGTACTTCTCTTGCATCTAATTTAAAGCCTGTTTTTGACATGAAACCTATGTGAACTCCTATGCTCTGTGATTGTGGTATTCTGACTAGAAGTTATTGCCATGTTCACCATAATCCTTTGACAACACTTTAAAGCATTGACCCAACTAACATAATACCCATAAATCCCACAGGATCCTAATGCCAAAATAGCATTTTCATTGTTGAAAAAGTCACATCCAAATAACATGGAGATAGGCATCAATTATATTAAGTTAAAGATATATAAGCCCCTTTAAAAAATTAAACATAATTAAAGAAATCATAAAGGCATGAAAAATGGAGGATGTTATCAAACTTTAAAGCCATGAAGAAAAAACAAAGGAAAGGAGCATGTACAGACCAAAACGTTTCTATTAGTAGAACATTATGCTATTGCTATCTATAACTTGCTTTTTTGAATTGTTAGTATATTTATTACTTGTAAATTATAATCATTATTCTTAAATTTGTTTTGATCCCAATTCTGATTTTAAAAAATAGTTTCCTTCCATAAGAAACTTGATACCAGATGAAAAGTGATACCTGAATAAGCATTGACAGTGCAAGGTAAATACCCAGGAGCACAATCATGCCCTGTTGAACAGTAAATAAAACAGTTGAGAATCTCCTAATTGAAAGCAGTTTGAAATTGCTCTTCAAGTACATTGCATATTGCCATTCTTCAATCACTGTCAATAAAAATTCCGACTTACATAAATAATTTTGAACCGCAAAACGGTCTCTTTTATATCTTTGTCCCTCTCAGTTGGTGCTACAGGACTGATGAAAAATCCCAAGAGGAGAAAAAGGATGGTTGGTATGAGAGTTAACATAAAAATGAATTTGTTCACATCAGGTCGCAAAAAAGCTTCATAAACCTGCAGAAAACATTGTCTATTTCAGGTCCTGCAAGTGAATCAAAGAAAATTTCATAGAACAGAGCATGAACCAAACCTCAACAGGGTTTCTATAAGTATGTGTGAACAAGAAGTCCAACCATCTTGAAGAAAAGATAAGAAAAGGAGTGTTTTTAACCAAGAATGATGAGAAATGAAGAAAAATACTAATTTGAATCTGTATAGATATGACAAAGGATGAGAATCAACTTAGTCATTACTCAGATCAAAGTGATGGCCAAAGTTAAGTTGTTGAATATATCAACAGGAAAAATGAACCGTGGACAAACATTGAGGGAAAGATTTTTTGCCTAAAATCGGTACAAAGCAGAATTGGAAATGGCACATTAAAATTGCTCAGAAAAACTAATAAAAAACTGTTTTTGATGCAAGTGATACATTTGAATCTTTGAATAGGGTAAAATTTAACATTAGGCTTTAGCATTTTTGAGAAATTATGACTTCACAATATTTTGCCACTTCTCTAGAAGTTCATCATGAAAACTTGTTCAGAGCAAAACGATTCTTACAGTCACAAACATGGCACCACTCAACCCAAGTTGAGACTTTAGTATACCCATTGCTGTACCCCGATGGTCCTCAAAGTTCTGCAAGCTGGAAAAAAATAAGGATCAATACACATATTTATTTAAAGCAACAACAAAGCATAAATCACAATTTAAGTTTTCTCAGTCTAAAATTAGCTTAATACAAACGTTATCCAAGTTTGTCAAATCAAGCTGACATTGGATGCTAAACCTGGTCATCATGCAGGCTGTATCTACCCAAGCATCTCCGCCATTTCCCAAAGCCATATACAAGAAAAGCTAACACAAATGATTACAGAATACACAACATAAGCTCAAAGTCAATATTAAGATTTGATGGAACTTCATTGTTTAAGAACAAGGGAGAGAATACTGATCAACAGCTATTTCTTATTAAAACATGAAGGCAAGATAAGAAGGCTGGGAAGATGACACTAGCACTTAGAAAATTCTCCTAAAATACTGCAAAGAAATGAAAATACATCCTCACGTCATGCTCCTGCTTAATGGACAAGAACATTAGGTGCTTACCATCCATATTGATGTTGGAGTATCACCAGACATTGTCATCCATGTCTACATAAAACAAATGTAATCTCACAACCAATTTAACAGGACTAACAACTCAAAAACAGATTAAGACACATGAAACAAAATCCTACAGACAAAAACATCACTTAACAAATTGTTTCCATCAATATCTGTATCAGAAAGATTTTTCAATAAAAGACAAATTTAAAATAGTGAAATCCTTCATAATAAGACATGTGCTAAACCATATGGTACATTAATAGAAACTCAGTGATATACCAGAATGATGAATATTTTAAAATTACTAACCAGACCATAGCCCAAAAAGTGCAGAAGTGCCCCAACATATACAGTAACCCATGGTGGGTATATATTGTAAAAAATTCCAGAAACAATACCAAGAAAGGCTCCAAAGTCCTTAGCAGCTCCAATATTGTCAATCTGCTCCTGACTATAGTGAAACTTATCCTTGATATGCTCACTATAAACAGCATATGTGTATGTTAACCCACTGCATCCCTGGAAAATGAAAAAATAGGTCACACAATATACTTATTAAAATATTGTAAATAAGCATGAGCAGCGGGCTTCACTTGTAACAAATCAATATTGAGTGTGGTTGCTCCAGTTAGCAGAACATGATGCTATTTGTTAGCTTTTTTATGGAAAAGATTGAGTCAAGGAGGATATAATGCTCTCTTCCAAAGCCACAATACTATACAAAGATAATTCAGGTTTGCATGAAAATGAATAAATGTGAAATGCCAAGCAAATCTATGGCTTGCTGAATCTGCATTGATGAAATGAAATGGGATTGCTTTTACTAGCACCATCTTCCTGATACCTTTTATACATAGAATTTAGAAACAAAATACATGAATATACTATAACTTAAGACATACAAGAACACAATCAATCCATAAAGCACATGTGGACACATCCACATTCAACTGGTTCACTTAAGATGGTATTCAGCTTATTATATAACAATGGTAAACTCAATAACATACTAATATTGTCTGATACTATCATGTACATTTTTTTAAACTGCCCTAATTTCTCAAGATTCATGTTACCACAAGAAATTGTCTACAAAAAGAAGAAAACATTGAAAGAAAACCAATTTTAAATTTCCTAGTGACTCCTACAGTGTTTGAGTCTTTAGATATGCTTTGGATTTTAAATAGGAAAAACTTAAGTGGAAAACTAAGGGTAGTGTTGTGACCTTTTTCACACATCACCCCATTCAAGTGGGGACCCCCTAAATTTTGCTCCATTCTGGTCTTTTGGGCTTTGGTTCGCTCTCTCTCTGGTCTTTCGTCCTTTCGGGGATGTCCCATCGTTTGACCCAGGTTGAAATATTGATTAAGTCTGCACAATTAGGGTTTTCTATCCCTCAGGCTTTTTAAGGTCAAACCAGGTTATCAAATTGAAATCTAAGCTTAGTACAGCAATCACAAGGCTTCCAGCAAAGTCCCACTGAATTTTTATCGAATTCTGACAACTTACTATTTATAGTAAGTACTCAATTGGGGACTGTTTCAGCAGGATTTTGGAATTCTGTCAGTTTCGACACATTCATAACACACCAAGCTGCTTGCACGTAAATTTTGAGCCAGATCAGACAACTTGCCATTTTTAGCAGTTCAAGCTTCAAGAGCCATTTTCAGGGGTCAAACATATGATTCTTCATTGCATGTCCGGAGATTACTTCTGGGTTTCTCGAAACCTTCGCAACGATATAACATGCAAACCAAGACGACCACTTTCAGAGTTCAGCCTTCGGAGGCTATTTTTAGGGTTTGCATGCGGAGTTCTCTAACGCATGTTCGGATATTCCTTCTGGGTTTTTCAAGAGCTTCGCAACAGTGTGACATGCAAGCAGAGAAGATCAAGTTTCGAGGACTTACTATTTTTAGCCAATGCCCGCATGCAGACCAATTTTCTGGGTTTTTCTAGGTTTCTTGAGATCCCACAGGCAATATGACATGCAAAATCATTCGGCAGTGGATGAGTCACTTTTCAGGAAGTTTCTATAAATAGCAGTTTCACCCCGGCCACCCAACACTTCAGTTCAGCATATAGAATGACATGCAGAAGAAATAAAGTCAAACGGAGATCGTTCGAGATACATGCAAGTCAAATCAGGGTTTCCACTTTTATAGGGGGTGAAATCCAGAAATAGTCAAAATGAAGTACCCCACCAATATCAGCATACTTCAAGGTACCTGCTGGAAAAATTTGAGTGGAATCGGAGAACTTACTATTTTTAGTAAGTCAGGGCACGGCTATAAATAGCAGGTCTGCACCCAAGGTTGGCATCAGCACGACACTCAAGTTATCAGGATCAGGCATAGCAAGTTTCAAGTCAAAGGGAGCTACTGAAGTCAGAAAGTCAAGAACTTACTATAAATAGCAGGTGGCTATAAATAGTAGGTCAGGGTAGAGAATTGGCAAAACAAGTTCACCAGGCAAAGAGGGTCATATGGTGAAATTTTCATGCCAAACGGAGCCATAGAAGTCAAAGAAGCAAAGACTAAATAAAAATAGAATGTGAGATCGAAGGCAGGCAGAGATAAAAAAAAAAATTCTCTAAGTCTGGAAAATGAAAGTGGCCTAGTGGAAATGCGCCCACATCAAGATTGATAGCCTGAAAATTTTCTAAGCATGAAACAGAAGTAGCCACCCCTATATGCGCCCCAATCAAGGTGATGAAGACTTAGGATATTCTAAGTATGGGGAGAATCAAAGCTCATGTATGAAAATGCACCCACCTAGTAAAACAGAAGCATGGGGTCTCATTTGCGCCCAAGGAGAAAAGAAAGCCTTTGAAAATAATCTAAGGCACGAAACGAGAGTACACCCTCTAGAATGCACCCTCAAGCAAAATTCAAAGTGTTTGAAAATTTTCCAAGGCAAAAACAAAAGCACAAGGGTCAAAATGCGCCCACCTTCAAGAGGGAGACTATGAAAATTCCTAGGGCGTGGAAACTTCAGGGGGTCACCTTCAAAATGCGGCTTAGTATGAAATTGAAAGTACAACACCTAAAACGCGCCCACCTTAGGAAGGTAAAATGAGAGAGCCTTGAAATATTTCTAAGGCAAAAGTGGAAGCATGCTAGTGAAAATGCGCCCTCACATGAAAGCTCCTCCATCAAAATGCGCCTAAAGGTGAGTGAGAGGCCGAAAAGTTGCTAAGGCATAAGATGAAAGTGGTTACCTTCATATGCGCCCACAAATAAAAGTAGCACATATAAAATGCGCCCACCATGGAGACCTCTTGAAAATTTCTAAGGCATGAAACAAAACCTTGACACCTAATATGCGCCCATGATGAAATCGAAAGTGAGCGCATAGAAATGCACCCAAGGGGTCAAGAGGGTGGAAAAATCTTCTAAGGCATTGAGAATTTCCTAAGGCGTTAAAAGGAAGGCAGAGGCATTGAAATGTGCCCCATGTGAAATGCGCCCAACAAGGGTTGTAATTTAAGAAAAAATGCCTAAGTCACAAAATGAAAGTAGAAGGTGTTGAATGCGCCCTCAAGATGAAGAAAAGATGAAAGTTTCTAAGGCATGGAAACAAAAGCTGGAGGTAGTATTTGTGCCCAAGTCAAGGTGGGAAGTGACTTCAAAAGTTTCTAAGGCAAAAATGAAAGCAGGCCATGTGAAATGCGCCCAGGGAGATAAAGAGGAAATAGAGCCTTGAAAATCTTCTAAGGCATTGAAATGAAAGTAGCTACCTCTATTTGCGCCCCACCTCCAACAAGAAAAAAAATGCTTAAGTATGGAAGACAAAGGTAGAGGGGTGGAAATGCGCCCAGCAAGGATTGTTATTTGAGAAAATTCGCCTAATGAGCAAAAGTAAAAGTGAACACATAGAAATGCGCCCAAGCTAATTGGAGAAGGCTTAAACGCCTAAGGCATTGAGGATGAAAGTAGAACGGGCTAGATGCGCCCAACAAGTGTGGAGATGTTGGCAAAATAAACTAAGGCGTTGGGAGGAAAAGCAAGGAGTCTCACACGCGCCCAAGTCAAGAGATGAATGGTGGTAAGAAAATACGCCTAAAATAAAAGCTTGCCACCCCAAATGCGCCCAAGGTAGGAAATGACTTAGAGTTATTTCCTAAGTGATGAGAATAAAAAAATACCAAGGGTCAAATACACCAGAAGTAGAAAATGTTAAATATTTTCTAAGTGAAATAACATTTCACTAGGTAAAAACACGCCCTTGGCATGGAAAGATGACTCGATGAATTTTAAAAATTTTCCAAACATTTAAATGAAGTGGACACAGTGACGAAGTTTTATTTCCAAGGCGGAAGCAACTAATATATTTTTCCATGGGTCAAATAAAGATTAAATGAACCCGTTCAAAAGGCACCCATGGGTTGACAAAATTGAAAAATTGATTTCCTAAGGGAAATTTTAATATTTTCAGAGGAAATTCGTTTTGACTAGATCATTTTCCTAACGGAAATTAAATCTCAGGGGACGGATTGATTCGAGCAAGCAAGTGATTTCTCTCAGCGGTTTGAATTATTTTAAAAAGGAAAATTTAAAATGTCTAAGGCAAATTTCATGAAATTGAGGATTTAAATGACAGACATTTTAACAGGTTCAAAATAATTTTAAATCTCCCATGAATTGTTTCGAGATAAATTTAATTGAATATGGCGAGAATTTTAAAATGGAGTTCTCAAACAAATCAGAGTGATTTTCTCGCGAGTTGTTTAATCACCAACAGTTAACTGGCAGACTAGAAGGAAAAATTCGAATTTTTTTTACAAGGAAAGAATCTTCATTAATAGCGACTGCCATAATGACTGGCTGACGACTAGCCCACTACTGCGCCTGAAATGGAAGATGCCAAACGGAGAGAGTGGAGAATTGATGAAGGTGCTAAAAATAACCCCAGCACTAATTGGCAGGATTCTTCGAGAAGAATTATTTAAGCAGTCTCTCCTCTCATTTCTTCTCACAGTTTTCGAAGTTGAGAGTTGCTGAGGAAGTTCTTGAGAGATTGAAATCTTTGAAAGTTGCTGAAAGTGAGCTTGAGTTTTCTTTTTTCGAAGTTGAAATATTTTTGAGTTGCTGAAAGTGCGAAGTTGCTGGAGGATTTATTTCTCAAGTTGCAGAGATTCTCGAAGTTGCTGCAGATTTTATTTATTCGAGCTGCTGAAAGCTAGTTGCTGTTGGAGTTGACAAGAAATTGCAGCAATCTCTCTTCATTTCTTCATTCTTCAAGTTGCTGAAGTTGAAAGTTGAAGGTTGACAGAAGTTGAAGCAAAAGATTTGATTTATCTTGTGCTGGAAAATTAGCTACATTGCTGAAAGTTGTTGGTGTGCTGCGAATTTTCTTTGCTAGTCGGAGGCCAAGTTGCTGAAAGTTTTTGAGCTCAGAGTTTCTTTGTACAGTTTGAGATGGCTGGAGCAAAGGATGTTGCAGGAACAAGCAGAGCCGCAGGCAAAGCTGCAAACACTGAAACAGGCAAGGCTAGCTCATCCCGGCAGGCAATGATCAAAAGGCTCGCCAAGTCATTTCTTCCAAAATCGGCAATTGTCTCAAAGTTGGCAGGATTAAGTGACACCAACCTCGGGTCGTTTAATCTAAATGCACTCAAGTCTATGATATATGGACTGGGAGGCCATCAACCGTCAGTCACGGCACATAACATCACGAAGAGTGGTATCTACACAACCGCTGGTTTTCCACCAGCAATTCAGTGCCCAGAGCTAATCATGGAGTGTGCGAACTACTACAAGCCGGAGCGTAGAACCATTGTCTCTCCGGATGGCAAATTGCTTGCCAACTTTATGCCAGATGCCATCGGAGAGGCATTTGGGATTCCTACTACCGAAAAGATGCTATACAGATCAAAGGAGAGGGCGGATAAAATGTACTCCACCTCCTTCGAGAGGGTTGTTGCGATCATCAACAGAGTCTGGATGCAAAAGCCAAAGCCACCTCGCACTAGACTCCCAAAGCAGATAATTGCCGAATATGTGAAACAGGAATACTGCGACTTGATGATGATGCTGAGCCGAATAAATGGGAGTGCAAAAGCCTACTTCTTCGAGCCTTGGATGTTCTACTTCATCAAGATCATCTTGGAGGGAAAGGAGTGTGTTGACTGGGCAAGAATGATCAGTGATAACATAGATGAACAATTCAGGAGCCTGAGGGGGACGAAAACCTTTTACATGAGCTCGTATGTGATATATATGCTGGCAAGAATGACCAAGTACCGAGGGATTACATACAAGGAGCCAATAGGCTGTGCACCTGATCAGTTCAAAATCCATGAGGCCTGCACACAGTTGCATCTAACTAACCCTGCCAGTTACAAATGCGCTAATGATGCATTCACAATGCACATCACAAGGACCCTTCAGCGGAGAACGCAGCAAAGAATATCCAAAGAGGCACAAGAATTGATAGAGGAATACGGATATTGGCTCATCCAATTTCCGAAATTCACTTACATTAGGCTGCAGGGGTTCACTTCGTATCCATACCGGCTACCGAGGTACCCCACCAATCACATTATAATGCTGGAAATATCTAGGCAATTGATCGCCTATGATAAGATTCAGAAAAAGAAGAAGAAGGGTGGACTTGAATTTCCTATTGCCATGGGAAATTCCACTGAGGTGTGTCCCTCCTTGCAAGCAACTCAAGAGGCAGAGGATGAGCTGCAATTCTATCATCTATCGTATCACACAGGCAGACAGGATTTCGATCCTTACAGAAACATCTGAATGATACAGAACGTTGAGTACCGACACAAGGCCCACATTGAGGACTTTTGGGCAAATGTTGTTGATGAGGTTGAAATAAGGAAAAGGATGTTTTCTAGGCTTCCCCTCAAGTTGATCAGGGAATGTGAGATCATCCCAGTTCCCGACCAGGTGGAAGAGGATGTCAACGTTATACAACCCGACTATGGTTTAGTCAGGGATACTCCGGTCCCACCACCTGATTGGTCCAAGCCAGAAATCATGGACTTGGACATGCTCTCTATTCCGGTGTTGACTTTCACAAGGGCTTGGGTCGACAGACATGTATGCAGACTTAAGAGCAGATCAATCGCCCTTACTTATAACTTGATGGGTGACCAGAGGCCACTATCGATAAGAAGGGGAAAACAAGTTGCTCAGGCACCGGAAGCACAAGTAGAAGTACCAACCTAGCCGATACTGTTGAGGATGGAACAAGCATCACCTATGCACTCACAAACTCAGTCTTCGAGTTTGAGAGTGATTTCATTATTTGCGGATCAAAGGGCAAGATTGGGTGAAGAGCGGGAGCTCGAGGAGGTGGATCAACCCAACATCCGAGAATCGGATAGTATAAGTGTCAGTGCATCCAAGGCTAGCCGACAAGAGGAAGAAGAGGAAACAGTGGCCGACACTCGTTTCCAGCAGATGTTGGATATGACATTAGAGGAAGAGGAAAACACTGAGCAGGGGACCCAAGGGTCAGGAGATACACAGCTCGTGGAAGATGATGAGCCCGAGCAGAACAGTGAAAGAAGGGAAGAAGTACACGAGGTGGAGGCAACAGAGGAACAGCCCCTCGTCATTTGCAATCCGCAGTAGACAGTGCCGGATTGGCTCACGGAGAGAATGAGAAGAGAGCCTGAGGATGATACGGATCTAGCCATTGAGATGGAGGAATTCCTAAAAAGAATTAGTGCGCCGCCAGAAAAGAAGAGAACCAGAAAATTCTCAAAGATTTCGACTGACGAGTCAGGCTCCCGCACACTCCAAGTTGCTGTCCCAAGGGAGGAATATGATCGAGCTGAGGAGAGGCCCGAAAACTATGTGATCACCACCATAGAGTTGGGTCGTCCTACGGGAGCCCAAATTGTCAAGGAGTTTGATAACTCCTATCAGGCGCTGAAAGACCATTTGCTCAAAACAAAAGGGAAGTATAAGAAATTGAAGGAGCACAAAACCTTGATCGGATATGTGCAAAGTCTAGCACGTCCAGGTGAACAGGCAGACCCAGCAGTAGAACTCCCATCTGAGCTTTCGAGGGAGTCAGTTATTGGCTTGGAGGACTTAAAGAAGATGGAGACGGAGGCAGACAAGTGGGTCAGCCATGTTCGGGCTGATACAGAGAAATTTATGGAGGATCTCGCCGATGCTTATCAGCAAGCCTCAAATATTTTGACGCGCATGGATATGGTAGATCAAGCCTGGGGCGATACCCGCATCTATCGGACGAAGACTGTTCTTCGTTTAGGGGCTTTAATGCATATACCTCTACGGACTTTGGTGGATGGAGGTGTGATTCAGGATGGTGACAAGTATGATTTCACCAGTTGGTACTCCTCAGTGGTCACAGGCCGTGGGTTTCACGATGCAGCAAGGGCAGATTCGGCCAGAACCAGGAAGGCAATGGGTAACATCGTGGAGGGAGTTCTTAATACACTGGAGGCCATATTTGCTAGGAGGCTGACTCCAGAGGAAATAACTGTTGATAGCTTGAGAGGAAAATTGGCTCCATTCTTCTCAGTTGCGAGGTCGCTTGTCCAGGACGACTTTGAGAATGTCTCCACTTTCTCTAGTATAATCCAGAATACCCAGGACGCCTTGGTGGCATAGAGGAAGTCTTACACTCGGCACGGACAAACGGTAGCGGTCTTGGAATTTCAGCTCAACCATATTCCACCAATTTCGGTTCAGGAGGTTGAGGCGGTGTTGGCCCGGCTAATCGAGTTTGCAGTTAGAGAGCGGGACAGTGGGAACGCTCTGCTGGATGAAAATCTTCTAGAAGATGATGATGGGCATTAATTGCTTATTACGGTTCCTGCAGGGGAGTGGAGAATATTCTGCGCATTTATTGCCCCACTCCTCCCTGTGGCGGTTTTTAGGGCAGAAACCCTAATTAGGGTATAGGTGGCTCGATCTGAGCCCTTCATTGTAATTCAATCTGAACCGTCCATTGAAATGGGCTAACTATAAAAGGGGCATCCCCCCTCATTTGTAAATAATGAGAACTAGAATCGAATCAGAGATAGAGTTGAGCTAGAGAATAGAAGGCATATAGCATTTAGCTTAGAAGTTAGTTTAGATTGAGGAGGAAAGGAAGTTTTCCTATTGAGGACTTTGTAAGAAGTTGTTGTGAACACTCTCATAATATAAAGATTTATCATTGTTTGGTGGTTCTATCTTCTATTGTGAGTAGCTAGCAAGGCTTGTTCGTCTTTCCAATTCAAGTGGATAGAGTAGAGTAGACTTTGTTTTATGCAAGTAGTTGTTAATTGTGGAGTGTGGCGTTGCGATTTGAGCACATCTTCTTTCATCCATACCACTAGCGGGCTTACTGATGGTAAGTTCGCCTTGCGTGGTCAACTGGAGTATTGGCACTTAACTTCGATCGTGGCTCATATGTCCGTATGCATCGTGGTGATGGTATGTACATGTTGTGTCGTAATTTGAACACCTTTCTCATCCTTTGAAGATTGCACCAACTTTGTCAGAGTTGTCCGAAAGGAGACGAAGCAAAGCCTGGTTTGAAGATTGTTTAAGTTGATCCTCGTCCTCCACCCTTTAGAAGTAGATTTGCAGAATTCCTATCCCTTCTCCTTTTAATTCAGTATTTCCCGGTTAGTTTAGGAATCAGAGCAATATTGTCAGATCCTTTATGTCTTAACTCTTTCACAAAATCGAACAACTACGTAAGTCCCCTTGAATACCCAGCATATTCACATTAGCCAATTGAGTCTATTCGCGTTAAAGGAACCTTGGAGTTGAACGCATGAACTTTCATGCAATCTTAGCATGCGGAATACTTTGATCAAGAGAGAATAGAATGACCGTTGGGCATTTTTATTCTATGCTGATGTCGTCATAAAAAGCACGTCAACAGGTAGGACTAATAAACACCATGTAGGCCACACGGTCAGATGTTAAAGTAGCTTTGGCCAAATAACATAGGCCAGTAATGATCAATGAGTCAAAGAAGAGCTATCAATACTCGTCAAAGATGCTGATCAGATCATCATCAGAAAATGCTTATGCATCATTTACCCTTGCACATGCTGTCTTCTTTTCCTGATAAGTATTTAAAATATTGAAGGAGTAGCAATTAATCTAGGAGAGAACCCACTGCATTTAGGAAAGAACGTATATAGTCCTAGTGACTTGAATCTAGTTATCTCTAAGTATGGTTACTTCCTTCACTCCTAAATTAGCCTACTATGCAAGCTGACAAACATATTTTTTTTTGCAAAACCCATATTTCTTGCTCTAAGAGGCTTGTAACTGCATTTATCAAGGGGCCAATTTTGTGGAAGAACCAACCTGCATTTATGACCTTGGTTTGGCATCTAAGGCTCATTTATTGTTACAGAATTTTCTGAAGTAGACTGTATATATAGAACACGTACATAGCAGGTCTTTTACCAGGCAACTGTTACGCAGAATTATCTTCATATACAAGATAATAATGACATAAGAATTTATTGTCTCATTTATATTTAGTATATTAAGGGATTTATTATGCATACATGTGGTTATGTTTATGATGTATGTGCTTTTTATTCATCATATAGCCATATCAAAAATTCTTAAGTATGTATTATTTGGGCTATATCATTAAACACAAGTCATGGTGAGTTGTTAGTAACTCGGTAGCATAGATCGTAAGGTGGAATGGGTACCCAATGTTTATAATAGTGGTTCTAATATAGCCAGGATCAGGTGTTACTATGCACACCTACTAAACCTGAGCAGACAAATATCAAGATGCACGAGATAATTATATAGCATTATGACAGGCCACTTCCTCATAGCACACCTACGGAGAAGGATAGAGGAACCATCTGCAGAACCTTCCAACATGAGTGTATTAGGAGAAGCCTACCATTGATCAGTGTCACTAAAGTATCACTGACATATTGTAATCACTGGACCCACAAAGTTTGATTGACATCTTGTAGTTATTTCACCACATGAATCTGTTAGAAGAGTGTGGATCTTGATAAATCTTTTGAGGAATCTTGTTGCCAGTCTAGTTTTTCTGTATCAACCTGTTGGTTGAAAATTTTGTGTTGATTCAAGGTGTTATGTGACGACATTTTCTACATATTGATTGTGAGTTTTGTGGTGTTATACAAGAGGGATTCAAGCTTAACTTTGCCGACTTTGAGCTGCTTAATGTGTTTGGAGTTTTAGATTGGTTTTCAGATTTGATAATGCAGACTTTGAGCTGTTTGTCACATTTGAAGCTATTGTAGAACGCTCAAGCAAAGGGGGTAACTTGCAAACTTTGTGCTGCTTTTATTTTCTATGTTTGTGCATAAAAAGTGCATTATGTAATTAGACTTTGAGCTACTACATACTGTACTTGGTTACCAGAAAATCATCTAAAAAGGTTGATAGGAGAGTAAGTTGTCGAAGACTTTGTGCTTTCAATTTGTTTTCCCGTCTTGGAGGAGCAACGGAGGACTTTGCGCCTTTATGGAAACTTTGCTTCTTTATTTGTTTACTTCATTAATTATTTATGCTTTCAGCTGTGATTCTTTTCTGAAATAAGAGAAAAGAATAAGTGTCTTTTCTGAAAAGAGAGAACAAGACAGAGTTTCACCCAGATTTAGAGTAGATTTCTGGTTAGAGTTTATTTTTGAATTGTTAAAATAGAAAGAAAAGGGGGAGCCTTCCCTTAATTAGGAGAGTTTTATCTCACGTACTGTGGCTGAAACCACAATTTTGTACGCTTTCTCAAGTATACAAAATTTTCAACCAACAGTTTTTGGTGACTCCACTGGGGATACGATACGCATTCAAAAGTCTCACGTTTTTGTTTGAAGTATACCAGTCTCCCTTTTCATTGTAATTTATTTTCATGTAGTTTTTCAAGCTTTCACCAAGGACATGTAAATGGCTACCCAAGGTCATTGGGGAAGTGTTTTTGGTCCATTGAGTCTAGCTCTACCCCTACATGCTCTTCTTGAAGGCTCATGGAAGACTTTCCCAAGTTTTTTGGTGATGGACAACAAAATCCTGATGAGCACGTTGCTGCTTTCTACATTGCTTGTGGAGTTCATGGTGTTGAACACGAAGATGTATCTGTAAGGCTGTTTGTAGAGACTCTCCAAGGTGTCGCTACAGATTGGTTTTATCATCTGGTGCCATGTACCATCACAAATTGGGCTACTCTCATAGCCAAGTTTGAAGAAAGGTTCAAACCTCCTGAAGACGCTTATACTTTGTTGGCTCAGCTCACCCATTTGAAGAAGGAATCTCTCATGCCTATGCACGAGTTCATTGCTCACTTCAACAAGTTGACACGAAGAATCTCAACTGTTGCTCAACCTACAACTGAGAATTTGAAATGTTTCTTTGTAAATGCACAAGTACCCGAGGTTAGATTTCTTTTGAGAAGAGCAGCCCCAGCTACTCTTGCAGTTATGCAGACCTTGGCGAAAAAAATTGAAGACGATCTCATTCTTGCTAGGCAAATAAGGATAGAACCAAGTGTTTCTTCTTCTTTAGATTCATTTTCCTCCAGCACAAGGACGAATCCCATGGTGCAAAAGTTGGCAAATGAGCTGCTTGCTCTTAAAAGGCAGCTAGCTCAAGATGCGTTCTTCGTTCCTCATGAAAACGTTCCAAGAAGGCCATATCTACCTACTGCTCATAATTTTGTTGTTGAGGGTCAGGGAAAGTTATCTTCACCACTGAAGAAGCATGTTCTTAAGGCATCATTAGCAAGCACGGTAGTGAAGCATCCTGAATCCAATCCAAGTGATCTTGATATTTTCTTTCGGGAAAATGAAGCAGACATAGCTAGCGACTCCCAAATCTAGTTTATGCAGTCTCAGAAAGCCATTGATGAAAAGCAGAAAAATGAAAGTCATTTTTCTGAAGTTCAAATGAATGAAGACAATCATGTTTTTAGATCTGAAAAGATGGACATGCATGAAGGTTCCAGTCAAGTTGAAATGAATGCTTTCATGTTTTAAGGTCATGAACTTGGACATATCGTGCATAAGAAACCTACCCCAAAACTTGATGAAGATCATTTTATGAATACTATAGAAGAGTTTTGCTCAAATCTTGTTGACGATTCTCTTCAATCAGAAGTTTGTGAACAACATTCTGAAGTATGCAGTGCAATCATATCTTCATTTGAATCACATGAAAGAATTCATTCCGATCAGCATGAGGCTGTCATAAATTGATGAATCAGTTGTTCAAGCGGCAACTGGTAAGAAGAATTTAGTTTTTGTCCGATCAAGGGGATGCCCCATAAGACATCTTGCTTGGTTGGAAGTCGATGGGAAATTAGAGGATTCACTTGTACCTAAATATGAAGATATACTTCAAAAAGAAACCAAAGAAACAGTTGCACCTGAGCAAGAGCAGTCTGGTTTCAAAAATCCATTTCAAAGCAGCAGTACATATGATTCATCTAAAGAAGAAGGTGGATTTGTGCATTTCTTCCAAAGGGTGCTACATCAAGTTTTGGTACTATTGCTCATGTTCTATAAGTGCGTGGTCATCAACAATCATGCAAGGTACTGTAAGCTGTTGCAGAAGGGTAGCTATTTTGCAGAACTAGTTAATGGTTTTGTTTGAAATGCTTTCATTTTTGGCTAGTTTTAATTAAGTAGGTTTCTATCTTTTCAATAAGTGCATTTGCACAAGTTTTGTGCCATGTTTTCGTAGGCTTGCTTTGTGTCAGTTGCGTCATCCTTTTTGTCGTTTTTTGTTATTTGTTGCTTGACTCCGTAACCCAATGGATACTAAGGCATTTGGAGACTCAGGATTCTACTACCTTTGCTTTCAAAGGCAGTTCCCCAATCAAAGCCAACTGTTGTCCTTAATTTTGAATTTTCAAAATTGGACAACCCATATGAAATTTTGCTAGAATTTCTTCATAAATTTCTATGGCATGCATTTCAAGGCACCAAAATTCTCCAATTGAATTGTGCAGCCATTGGTCTCCTTCCTATTTTGCCTTGTGTGAAATTTGGGAACATTTCGGCATGTTTTTCCCCTTGTTTTGTCCAATTTCGGGATTTTTTATCACCATTGCAAGTAGGGACCTTTTGGCCTCAAGGCATGTATTACAAGGTACAAAGGTTGGGCATTTTAAGTTTTGGGTCCATAGTCCTTTTGGCCAACATTTTTTATTCACTCTCGTCTTTTTTCATGGAATTCTGAGTCATTTTTGGTGTGTTTTTGGTCAATTTCGGGTTTCGAAGACCTCACTGCAAGTTTGGGGGTTTTAAGTTCTAAAATGCAAGTGATACTTTTACTTGCAATCAAGTCCCTAAGACGCGATTTCACTTTATGAGCTTTTTAAGTCACTTTTGTGTTTTTAAAATTGATAACTTGCAATAGGGGCCTTAAGACCCGAATTGCAAGTGAAGAGCACTTTTCCATTTTATAAAATTCATGTAACTTGTAATGGGGGTCTTAAAGCCCGATTTACAAGTTGAAGGCTTTTGAAAAGGTAACTTTTTATATGACACTTGTAATGGGGGCCTTGAGACCCGAATTACAAGTTGAAAGGTAAAAAGTCAAGTTCATGTCACTTGTAAATGCTTTTCCAAGACCCGATTTTCTTTTTGGCCTGTTACAGTCATTTGTTATGTTTTATCATTAACTTGCAATGGGGGTCTTAAGACCCGAATTGCAAGTGAAGGCGCTTTTTCACTTTATGAAGTACTTGTAACTTGTAGTGGGGGTCTTGAGACCCGACTTACAAGTTGGAGAGCTCGAAATCTTTAAGTGAACTTGCTGTTAAGTCCTTGGGACCCGATTTGCACTTGTAATCACCCATTCAAGACCCGAATTACAAATTGTAAAGGAAAAAGACAAGTTCATGTGAGAAAGCTCTTTCAAAAAACGACTTGCATGTGGTCTTTCAAGACCCGACCCACATAAGTTTGGGAGTTTATCAGTTGTAAAGTCATTTAAAAAGCCCGACTTCAAGCTTGAAAGTTCGAAGTTTTTGCTGAAGCATGTGTTTTTGCTCTTCCAAAATCCCATTTTCCTCATTGTCTTGTGTCTTGAGTTGCTTATACTTGCAGTATCTCTCCCAAAGTCTGATTGCAAGTCATTCCATTTGTAATATCATTCTCAAAATCCGACTACAAGTAACATGATTTCTTGTATGTTTTGAAATCATTTGCAATGTTGGTTTCCAGATTTGAAATTGCTTTTATTAGCAACTTGTAATTTGTTTTATCAAACTTATGAACTTGTGAGCATAAGGCAGAGAATGATGATAAGAGAAAAGGCATAGGATAGCAGATTCAAGTGAAGATATGGAATAGACAATGTAATGGAGGTCAAAGTTATGTTGTATTACTACATATGATACAAAGAAAGAACAACAAGCAGCTGAAGCACGGTCATGCCAAGGGAAAGTGATGATATTTCCAAGAGAACTTCAATATGGATGTTTCTCACCAAAATATCTTCTTACCTACTGAAATTAGTAACATGAAAAGGCAGTCTTATACAGGTCTATTGAGATAGGACAATGAATCAAGACATCTTAAAATTAAGGAAAAGACAGTTGATTTGAGAGCAGTTTGTAAGGTATTTCTGACATAACACCGAGTCAAATGTGAGGAAAGTACAACATCAATGATCTGTAGCAGCATGAGGACTTCATTGATAGAGGATGACAGAAAAATATGATGTTCTATGTCAAGGGGCAGTTATATCAAGTTGCAATACAGATTTATGAAGATGAAGACGGTCCTAGTGATGTCCAGAGAGCTAGGAAAGTGACAAAGCCGTACAAGAAAGTGAATAAGTGATAGGAATATTTGATGGGCAATATAATGCTTTCAAGACAGAGATAGAATGATGCTTTTCCAATGAAAGCTAGAATGATCCAAGATGCAAGTCCATGTTCCAGTTTAAGATGCCTTCACCAGACCTGAATACTTCAAATCATGGAATATCCTGTAGCAACATTAAGACCAACAAAGGATGATGTAGTTCAAGTCGTGTCTTCAGACACTTAGAATAGTTTCAATTGTGTACTTGTAGTTTAGTTTTGACAAATCACATGTAAAATGGAAAAATGTAATTGCATGTGATAGTATCACTTGCAAAGTTGTAAAATATAATTACATGTAATTACATTACAAGTCAAATTACAATAGGACTTGTAATGTTGAATAAGTCAACTGCAATTAGTTAGTGGTTGAGAGAATTTTTCAAGTTAGTTGGGATCCTCCCACCTTTTTCTCAAGGCTTCTCTCCTATAAATACTTGAGTGGGTCTATTGTAAAATTTATCTTTTGGCAATGCAACAAAACTTTGCTAGTTTGTATGTGCACTCTAAGACTTTGAGCTTAGATGTAAATCAGAATACAGTCAATAAAAGAGGCAAATTTCTTTCAAACTTTTTGTTGATTCAAGGTGTTATGTGACGACATTTTCTACATATTGATTGTGAGTTTTGTGGTGTTATACAAGAGGGATTCAAGCTTAATTTTGCCGACTTTGAGCTGCTTAATGCATTTGGAGTTTTAGATTGGTTTTCAGATTTGATACTGTAGACTTTGAGTTGTTTGTCACATTTGAAGCTATTGTAGAACAGTCAAGCAAAGGGGGTAACTTGCAGACTTTGTGCTGCTTTTATTTTTTATGTTTGTGCATAAAAAGTGCATTATGTAATTAGATTTTGAGCTACTACATACTGTACTTGGTTACCAGAAAATCATCTAGAAAGGTTGATAGGGGAGTAAGTTGTCAAAGACTTTGTGCTTTCAATTTGTTTTCCCGTTCCGGAGGACTTTGCACCTTTATGGAAACTTTGCTTCTTTATTTGTTTACTTCATTAATCATTTATGCTTTCAGCTGTGATTCTTTTCTGAAATAAGAGAAAAGAATAAGTGTCTTTTATGAAAAGAGAGAACAAAATAGAGTTTCACCCAAATTTAGAGTAGATTTATAGTTAGAGTTTATTTCTGAATTGTTAAAATAGAAAGCAAAGGGGGAGCCTTCCCTTAATTAGGAGAGTTTTATCTCACGTACTGTGGCTGAAACCACAATTTTGTACGCTTTCCCAAGTATACAAAATTTTCAACCAACGCAACCCAATCTAACTGATGAATGAAATTGCACCAAACGAATGAGCTTTTCTAGAAAGTGCATTTACCAACACATTTTCCTTCTCTTTCTCATGCACAATCCCAAACTTATACCACTGCAATTTTTGGTCCATTTTTTGTTGCTCTTTTGAAGAAATTCAATGCTCCAAGAAATAATTTAAGCTATCATGATTTGTTTTTACTTTATAGTATGTTCCCATGAGCTAAAGATGTCACTACTTAATAGCATGAAGTATTCCTTTTCATATGTGTATTTGGAGTCTATACAAGAGAAATTGCATATAAATCTAGCCTTCTAGGCACTCAACAAAATCATAGGCTTTGTGGCCTTGTGTTTTGTCTTGTGATTAGCATATAGATCATTATATGGTTGCAAAAACTCGGCAACAAGAAGATAATGTCTCTCCCCGCTCTTATGCCTCTTGACATATTCAAAGCAAAGACAATGAGATTATTTGAAGTATGACACACAATGCATGTGCACATAAGTCCAATGGTAACCTTCTAGATAACTAGAATGCCAACTAATGTATACATTACATGACGACTCAAAGCATTTTGTTTCTATTTTTCAAGAGTTTTGATCAAAATGGTTTTTAGGTGCCTAGATATGACGCACAATAGTAAAATAAAACAATGAAATTGGAAGAAACGACCCTTGTGACCTATTATGAATTTTAAGCCAAGACAGCTTTTAGAGGGCTTTGTAGGACTAGTCACAAAGTTATACTTTTTAACAGATGCATTATACTGCTGATATACATGTCATATGTATCGATGGGTTATAGTGGAGCCTATGTAAGGCATGCATATCCCTTTGTCATAGTTAAATAGAGGCTCCTAGTTTTTCCCTTTTAGTAGGGGTTATGGATTGTACAAACCTAATTGAGCTCTGAATAAGAGTTAAATATTCATTTTGACATCATCATTAGTGTGAATTCATGTTTGGCTTAAGCATTTGGGAGGTTGCCCCTTGAATTGGCATTGCTTCCTTATTCTATTATAAGGTATTTTCGGGCTACAATTATATGCAACTCTGCTTCATTTTCATGCATCAGTGGTGAATGTTGTTGCTTGTGTTTGTGAATACATTATTATTTCTTGCATTAGCATCCTAACAAGTGATATGAAATTGACAATTCAGGAAACAGGTTTACAGTGGAAAGGTGATAATCAAATAAAAGACTTCAACTAGTCAATTTACATAATTTTTTTAACCATCCTGTTGTTACACACTCCTATTACCAATGACCCTACATTGTTTTGACCTATATTTCTTGTGATCTTTTTCTTGGTTTGACTTTTCACACTCTATTTTTTGGTGCCTAATTTTTTGACCCATATACTTAGTATGCCTCCATAGAAACCTACTAAAGGGCTGACTAAAATGCCTCTCAAAACCTCAATTGAAACCTAGGGTAGTCCATCTAAAATATAGAATAGCCCAGCTCCAATCAAGGAACCTTCAACTGAGATCTGGGAAACTGCTCCTAGGATCCAAAAAACTCCACTCAAGAGACATGCCACTCTACTTCTAGAAAGCAATATATGTGGATTTAACCATCAAGCAAACTTGAGCAACAAGTTCAAGGAGGTAAAACAAGTGCTCGAGGACAGAGTGTACTCTATGATGGGTTCCAATATTGATATGCTAGTTTCAAAATTGTTGGCACTAGAAAACATAATGGAAAATAAAGAAAATTTGGTGGAGCTCCAAATCATGTTTCATAGTGCAGCAATATCTGTCATGTCCCCGATTTGGAGGCAAAATAATTTAATTAATTAAGTTGTCCAAATATTGAAATTTCATAAAGATGACTAATTGATTATTTTAAATAAATTAAAGTTGAGATATTAAATTAATTATTTATAAAGTTATTCCAATAAATTAATATCTAAAGGATGATTTTATATTTAATTAGTTTAATAAAATGACTAAATAAAATATATCATAAAGTCACTTTAAGTTAAAAATATATATTTTATCCCACATTGACAAGAAAAGTGTGTTGGCTCTCCTATAAAAAGTATAAGAAGAAGTTTGGGCTAGGCATTTGATCATCTGGAGTTGATTACACCTTGTCTACTACATTGCTGAAGTTGAATGCTTAGCTTGGATTTCCAGTCTTCGTTTGTGAAAGACCAAACCTAGCTAGTTAAGTGTCAATTTCGGTTGTGAAATATCAACCCTAGTTGGAGATTGAGGGAGTTACTTCAGACTTCCTATTTGGACTTCATTTGCAAATTTTGTGGCCTTTGGCCAAATTTGAGACAATCGATTTGGAGAAGTACGATTGAAGAATTCAAAGGCAGATTCTATAGAGAAGTTTGCAGCCATTTGTTCTTCCAGGATGGACAATTTTGAGCATCACATTCTCAGATTTTGTGAAGGAAGATTCCAGTCAAGAAGTGGATGATTTGGAGGAGACAATTTTGTGTCTAAAGGGGCGATTTCAGTCAAGGCTGCAAAAGAGAAATCGTGGCAGCAAGGAGAGTGCTGGCACTAGCTCAAGGAGAGGCGACTTCATGTTATAAAATCAGATAAAAATTGTTTGATGCTTCCATCTTGGTCGCTGGCTCTTACACAGTCTAGGAGCTGGGTTTCTGCAGCAAAGAAGCAGATTGGAAGAAGGTTTGAGTGGTAATGTCATTGCTGGTTCAACTCAGAAGCAACATCCCAGGTTCTCATTTCAATTGAGAAGTCTGTATTTGATTATATTTTCAGTTTCTGGTCTAAATTCAAAAGTATGTGCAGATCATACAAGCAATATTCTGAAGTTGTATTGTTTCCATTGCATTTAATTGCTTTCGTACTCAGACTATTAGCTTGCATAAGTCGCAGCCATTGTAGTGTCTGAATATTTATCTAGTGGCTGTCATCAAATCTGAGATTGCATTAGCATAAGTCAGAAATATCATTGTATATGTTGCCTTGGTTTCAAGACATAATAAGCGCTGCAACAAATCTGAGTATAGTTTTGTCATTAACAGCATTACATTGTAGTTGCATATTGTCATCTCTTCATTGGTCTATGCTTGTGCAATTTGCATCTTTTGAAAGGAAACCAGGAAGTGAAGGAAGCTGGCATATTTGTAATCGGATTATAAAAGCAATAGTGAAGTGTTTTGACATTGCAAGTCAATTGTTTGACAAATTGTCCATTGGCTGTAGCATCATATTTTGCATCTGTACTTTCATTCCCAACTTGTAGTTGCTTTGGGAAATCAGAAATATTGGTATTGCACTTTCATTTCAGTCAAACAGTATCATCTTTTATACATTGCATCTTCATTGGGAAAAAGGAAACAAAAATTGAAGCACATTCCAGTTTGCAAGACAAGTGTTTTATGAAATGTCCAAGGCCTGAAATTGGAAAACAAGATCAGATTTTGCTAGGAACATCTCAGTGGTATCAGAGCATTGAACTCCAAGTTTTTGTGGATAGAAAGATCTTTCTCCTTTTAGGTGAAAAACCCTAGAAGTGTAGGAGCATATGCTTTCCCCTAAGAATTTGCGATTCACTTTGATAAGCTAACTGAAATCAGGGTCCAAACTAACAAGGGACATCCCAGTGGTATCAGAGATAAGAATCTTGCCAGCCTGTTGGGTAATCAGTCTTGATATCAGCTATTCATTTGCTGATCGGAAATTCAATTGGGTTTCATGGCCACTCTTAGCAAGTCAGTTGAAGCTGTGATAAGAGCTTGGATTAAACAACAGGATAACATGATGGAAAGAATGAAAGAATGGGAAAAAAGATTGGAAAAATTGGGAAATAGTCTTGAGCAGGAGGCCACTAAAGTTCATCAAGAGGAATTACAAGTTTCATCTTCTCTTTGGGAGGATAGCATGCCATCATCCAATGTTTCAGTTGAGTGGGGTGATGATGAGTGCATGGAGCAGCCAGAGTCCTCTTGTATGTGGACACCTATTCAGGACATTGATGATATTTTTCAAATGGAATTAGTGCTGGCCTAATTCCAGATCAGCAAGAGAGCATACAGGACTTTGCGGAAAAGGAAAAACATAGAATGGAGCACTTGAAAATTTACTTAAGGGTCTTCCTTTGGTTAGGGAGAATGATCATGCTATTTCAATTAATTTTAGGAAAGCAACCATCAGATGTTTGACCTTACTACTACCCCTATGTGAAAAAGAGTTGAGAGTGAGTGCATGGTTTAAACAATACTTGATCGTGCGATCAGTCGAGCATGCCTATGGTTATGACATGCAAAAGCAATTGCAATCTGGATGAATTGCACAGAGCTATCCTAATTACCAATTTGGCTCTACGTTCTTGCTACCATCAAATCTTAATCAAAGAAGATGACTAAACATAGTATATTACTGTAGAACTATAGGTACACCTAGCCAATAGTTGATGGCACACCCCACATATTGAGGTGGGAAAGAGGAACTACGCTTTAGTGTAGGGATAGATTTCCATAGTTGACTACTATTACATGTGGCCATATTATATGAACATGATGTCTAAGTATATAGAGGTGTAGTGTCAAAAATTGTCACCCTTGACAATTTCACACTATGTTTTGTCCCCCCTAAATTATTGAGCCTAATTGGCCCCCTAATTCCCAAATTTTGCATTCTATAGCCTATTTTTACCATTTTATGAGAAATTGCAAGCATTGACAAATAGATTTATCTAATGTTTTGTCCCCGACACCTAAAATCCTGGAAAATAGGGCTAGGATTGGGATGCCTTGGGCATTTGAGTCCCCCTATTTTTCCACGATCCAAATTTGAATATGTCGGTGTTAGCATTTTAACATTTGAAATTCAAATTGCAAATGTCGGCTATCAAAATTTAATTTATGGGAAATTGAATAAATTCTTATAAATACCTAGTTATTGCACCATTTCAAATAGGAGAATTTATGAGCAATTATTATTGTCAAGAGCACTATCAAGCAAGTCAAGAGCAGCATTTCAGAGCATTATTGCAACAATTCAAGATTCTAACATTATGTCAAATCCTATGTGAGTTTATGCATTTTTATGTTATCACTGTTTGTGAAGGCTAACCCTTGTTGTAGGTCTCCAAGCAAGCAAGATCCAAGACCTTAAAGTGATGTGCATGACTTCAGTCCTTCAAGGAAGCCATTGAAGGGTGGTGAGTTGCAACACTTTGCATCATTCCTTCCTATCATTGACATTGTCATTGTGGAAGTGGAAACACTAACACGGGTTTGACTAAGGCAAGCCCCTAAATGGCACAACATTTCCTCTCTTTTTGAATGTGTAGATTTCAGGTTTGAAGAGGATTGAAGGAAGCTTGAAGATCATTTATCCATTGTTGCATTCAAAGCCCTATACCTTGTCAACTCACAAAAATTCACCTACGAAATTATCCGACAGTAATCTAACAAGTCTGCAAGCGGAAACAAGGATCTCAGATCTGACATCAGAGGACTCCAAAAACAAATTCAAGACACCCCTAAAAGGATTGGGATGCCATTGGGCAACTCTGATCTCATATTCTAACCAACACCAAATTTGCAGGATAGGTACACATCACTTTGCCCTTCCCATATCTACTTGCAAATCTCTATTTTAGTCTATCAATTGTCGGAATTTTGCAATTTTCATGTTAGGGCACATAGTCTAATTAGGTTAATCAAGGAAAATAAATTCCAATCCATTCCAAGACTCAAAAAGATGCAAATCCAAGTCTGATTGGCTCACCTTCATGGTTGAAAGTTAATCTAAACACCTTGTTGATCTCCATCTTAATGAAACCCTAGAAAAAGGCAAAAAATGATCCTAGGTTTTACACATTAAACCTAGGGTTCTCTTTTTCTTCATTTCAAGAGGATGTGTGTGTTTCGTGGCAAATGATGATAGGGGCTTGTGCCAATACAAAGATGACTAGGCTTTTTGCATAGTGGATTCAACAACATTTATGTTGACCTGTCCCTAGTCAATTTAAAATGCTTCATCCAACCACACCCATCCCTTTGCCTCCTTACAGTGCTAGGCATGGAGGGATGCATGTGGAAGAAGTGGATGAAAACAATTAAGTGGGGATCTTAGAGAGTACCCAAAGACATAGGGAACAAGCTTAGGTACTAGCACCGACACTTGCATAAAAACAAGTGCAGGTACAAGTCACAATATGGAGGGTGAGACTAGGTTAGGAGGTAGTGAGGTTATTTGGGATGAGAACCCAGCAAGGGTCCCATGGATGTTGATGTGGCTAGTGATCCAGTTGAAGGTGAGAATGCAAAGGTAAGGATTCCACAAATGTGAAGCAAAGAGAGGAGTATTTGATATTTTTGTGAAAATGAAGGTTGTAGCTCCTACCAATCCTATTCAATTGGCCGAACATAACAAATAATTCAGCCAAGGTGAAGCAAATCATACTATATTCACTGGAACACTTGATCCCTCACATCACATAGAAGAAGACAGTAAAGGAAATGTATGATGCCTTGATCAGTCTACACTAGAGTGTGAACATTTCCCACAAGATTCTACTAAAGAACAAGCTCAATGCCACATGCATGAGCAATAGAAAAAACCATGGCTAGTTACCTTATGAAGATCACTAAGCTTCAAGATCAGCTTGCTGCTATTGGAGTGAACTGGAGGATGGGTTCTCTCCATCTTAGGATCCATTTGTTTACGCTGTCTACACTCATGGGTAGCTTCCCACTTTTGAGAAGCTTTGGAATGATTTCATCCGAGAAGACCAAACTAGAAATTGCTCGAGCTAGAGTGGAAGAGAGTCAAAACCTAGCCCTAATTAGGACGATAAAGAAATGTGGTAAGAAAGGAGGACTCGAGGAACAGTCAAAAAGGGAATGAGGAAGAATCAAATTCTTCGAACCAAGGAAAGAAAGTCTTGAGTAACATAAAGTGTTTCAAGTGCCACAAGATGGGCCATTATGTATCTTAGTGTCCTAAGATGAAGAAAGCCAAGCAGCAGCAATGGGAGTTTGCAGATAATGTAGAAACTTCAGCTGGAGTAGATGAGTTAGCACCCAAACTTAGACAACTTTCTCCATGGTATCATGCCTATTCACTATCACTATTTCTAGTGTAGGGTGGTATGCAAACAACATATACACGACCCTCAATAAGAAGGCATTCAACAAACTTCAAGAATAAGAAATGTCATAGAAGTGGAGTTGGGCATGTCATGCCTATTCGCTAACACTATTTCTGGTGTAGGGTGGTATGCAGACAACATTAACATTACCCTCGATATGAAGGCATTCAACAAACTTTGAGAATGAGAAATGGCATAGAAGCAGAGTTGGGCAATGATGCCACTTGTCCAATTACTGAATTGGGCTCTATCTCTTTTTACATGTCTTCAAATGATGTTCTTGAGGTAGATGATGTCTTGTATATTCCTAGTTTGATTAAGAGTCCTCTTTCAATTTCTTGCATTATAGTGTATCACTCAATTTGATGGTCAACAAGTGATTAGTAGAAAATGAAACCCTGAGCCTGATCGAGTTTTGACTAGAGGAGTTTGAGATGGAAGCCTTTTACAATCTACTTGTTGATCCAGTCAACTAGGTAGGGCAGGATGCCATGATGGATGAGTACCCTTCCAGCTTTGTGGAGACAGTTTCTAAACCTGTCATGGAAGCATTGTTTGATTTAATGCATGCAATTGAAGGGAGTATTAAAGAGTTCGAGGACAAATTTATTGCCGAAGAATTCTCTCACAAATGGGGAGTTGACCTTGATGAGATTCTTACTCCATTTGCTAAAAGGATCTCTGAAAAAGAGGGAGTTGGCTTTGTTGAGGTTTTCGCTTCAATTGCTATAAGTTTGAGATGCTAAGGGAGAAACTTCAATTGGTGGAGAACACTTTACTCAAAAAGAGGGAGTATTAAGATTTTTCACCTTGAGTAGCTCAAATAGTATTTGCAGAGTGATATCATAGCAGTGACAGCAGCAGATCTAGACCTGTGTGGAATTGAGAGATCAACATGGAGAGGATGTCGTCATATAGGATAATAAGGCCCAACTATGTAGGGAGTCTTCTTTGAGACTAGGCTCTAGTTAACTAAGTGATTTGTGGATGTAACTTAGTCCCAACTACTTTGATTAGGAGGTATTTGTTCTTAGACTAGGTTAATTAGTTAATCAAACTAGTTGATTGTCACTCTAGTTAATCATGCAAACTGAGTGTCACTCCAGTGAAGTCTAAGCTTAACTTGGAGCTTTACTTGGGATGTCTTAGTTAGATTCATAGTGCACTTGTCAATTTAAAGAGTATATATTCAAATTTTAATCATGTTAAATATAGAGTCTCTTTTATAGAGTTTCATTCTAGTGCAGTCTATTTCTTTTCAGACTTGACAGCTGCAGGTTTGAGAGTTCAATACCGTGTTTTTCTTGCTCTTCACATTTTCAGCAGTATGAGTTTGTAGATTAGCAAAGTTAGAAATTACTGTTCTGTTTGAAGGCTTCATATTTTAAGCTACCTAGTTTTAGAATTTAAATTTCTGAGTGCAGAATTTGCTTACAATGGTTTGAAAATTAACACTTTGATGGACATACAACTCTTAATGAGGCCTATTGTGGAGATTGAATCTCTAACTAGATTGGTATATGTGCCAATAAGAAATGTATGATGATGCCTTTTTAGTAAGTGATTTGGCTTTAGTCATTTTTGTTTTTATCTTTGCTGCTTCTTTTGTTTTTGTTGCTTTTTGCTATTGCCCTCCTCCAAACAGAATTTTAAGGCCATGAGCGGGTTTGTAAGATGGCAATGCTAAGAGATCAGACACCCATAGATCGTAAACTTAGCGAGTCGCTGAGTACTCACAAGTTTTTTTGCTCCACGAGTACTCACAAGGTTTACTTGCCGAGCATTTTTGTCGAGATTTTGGAAAAGAATTGCCAGGTTTTTTACAAGTATCACCCTCTACGAATTTTTCCATTTGACTCAGCATGCTAGCAATACGTCAAAATTGTGAAAAAAAACATGGATTAAACATTCCAAAAACTCTTTTTGCGTTCAAAAAATTTATGAAAATGGTGTGTGTCATGAAGGTTTGTGTGGCTTTTCCCCTAGACCCCCATGAGGGGCACTACCCCCAAACCCCAATGAGGCCCCAAACCCCCACCAAACTCATTTGATACATTTTGTAGTTGTATTTGCATAAAATTTAAGTTTTTTGAGTTGCTGAGTACTCTCCAATTCAGAGTCTACAAACTATGCTTACACCTATCCAAGTGAGGGGAATGCAAAAACCTAGAAGCTTAGATACTACTAGACCATTCCCGCCCTATATTATCATAAAAAAGTGTACTTTATCAAAGAGTACAATCTTAACTTCGACCTAAGAGTGCCTCAAAGTGAAAAGGGGAGGACATAAAAGATGCAAGATTATGGAGTGATCCTTACAAAAGAAACAAATGATACAATGATATAAATACTAATAAATGACCATGAGAGAGGAAAAGAAAGTTCCATTTTAAGTGACTTGGAGAGTGATGTAACTAATAGGTGGCAAAGTGGCTAAGTATGGGTGGATGAAAGGAGGTAGTGACATGGCAAGCCCAAGTGTTAGGAAAGGTATCTCTAGAATGGTGGGATAAGGCAAATGGATTGGCATGGAGATTATTAGCAGTAAGTGATTTGGCAATCCATGACTCGGTAGGAACAAGCAAGAAGGCAAAAAGAGAGGCAAAATAGATAAGAAAATGAGAGTGGACATGCCCCAATTAGATAAAGACAAATAAAGAATAAACAAATGCAAGGGAAATAAAGGAAACTAAGGAAATGGGAAAAACCTGAAAGGGAGAGAGGCAGATAGGGAATGGAAAAATTATAATGTGAAAGAAGGTTTAGAGGATGAAGAAAAATGCAAAAAGTGTATCATAGCTCACATGCCTTGAAATCTCATCATATACCTTGTTGATAATGTCATGGATCTTTTGTTGCAGCTGATGTCACATGGCTACTAATATATCCTCAAAGAGTCAAATATATCTAATATCCTCACTAGTACTTCATCTCAAATGGCTATGATTGACGATGTAGGTGTAGCATTGCGTGATTCTCTAAAATCCATTGTGCCATGGGAATGTGCATGCCTCATAGGCAAATGCAATTCATAGTGATCCTTCATTGTATGTGGTTGCTCATGGAGAGGCTCTTTCTCTAAGTATGGATGCTTCAAGTGCCACTAATATGTGCAATGGTCTTCAATAGACTAAGTGAAATAATTGTACCACCAGCAAAGAGGCTTTTGTCTCTAGGGAGAAAGCTTTCATGTAAATGCAGAATACATAGAGGAGTGTTGTGAGTATGCTAGAGAATAAGCCTATAGCTGACGAAGGTACTGATGACATTGTTGGTAAGTGTGAAACTTGACAATGGAAAGTGCATAGAAAAATTGGACAAACTTTCCCTCCCTCTACTTACGAACTGCAGTCCAGAGAAGTCATGAGCTCCTTGCATCTTTGGTATCCCTGCAAGTCTCAAGAGAGTATCTATGGGTACCATGCCAATTACAAAAGGTTGTAGTCATATGATGTTCTAACTTAATTGGAGACAGATAAAAGAGAGGGTTCTATACGCTATTTATTGTTATGTAGTGCAGATGTAGAAGAACTAGAGGTTTCATTGTCTGAGATAGAAATGGTAAGCAAGTTGTCATTAGTGTCACCATAGCAAGAGGAAAGATTCACTAAGTTGATATTGTGTTTTAATGTCTGTTGTTGGAATTCATTCAAAAATTTTTATTGTAGGGTTTCCATGTGTTCTTCTTGGGCATAGCCAAACAAATAAGGATCCTCTAAGGTGTAGCCATCATCATAGTCAACAATAGAAGTGTCAATATCACACAATTCTACTATGATGTAATTGGGTTGTGTGAATGTTTTCTCTTTAGTGGTCTTCTTTTGTATGGAAGCTTATACAGTAATTTCTTCTAGTGATGTGTTCTTTTGCAGTTGTGATCTAAGGCTAGGTGGCAATTGATCTATTATGTATTGAGAAAAATTAGAGGTTCAAGCTTTCATATTAAGCTCATCAAATTCATCATTGTTGGAATCTAATAGATTAGGTTATGTACATCCTACAAATTTTGGATGACCACTATAGCCTCTAAAATATTATATTAGTAGTTTGATCTTTGGTAGTCATGGAAGGGGGTAGAAGGCAATGGATTTAATGTAAGTATGTTTTAGACTCGTTGTTTAAATCACCCAAAGTTTTAAGGATCAATGTCACCTTATACCTTATAAACAAATCCAAGGTGTGCAAATTTTGCACATTGACAAGCAGACGAAACAATGGCTTTCACGTAGTGCATCAATGGGTAACACAGGGATATTATAAGAGCATTGAGAATTGAATATCATGACTATTTCTCTCACAATTTTGGGCTGTGTTGTGATGGGAAGCCAAATGTATTCAAGTGGAGGTCGTTGTCTTTTGCCATAACCTTGGCAAGCATAACAGATTAATTTTTAGTTATTAACAAAATACCTTAATGTTTTAATGAAATTAATACAGGCTACAGAAGTACCAAAACCTATGTCTAAGAGAAGTTCTTTTGACATGAGCATCTTGTTACACCCAAAATGAAATTTTTGGCATTCTGCTTAAATTGAGCTAAACAATGTAAAAAATGCCATCGAAAGTATGTTTTAGGTCAAACCAAACATCAAATCTTTGTGGGTTTCTGTCAAGGAACCTATGGTTAAAATTCTGAAAATATGAAAATTAGGGTTTTATGCCCCTATTTTTAGGGAAACCCTTAAAAATAGGACCTTACCAAAAATGATTGAAAATAATTCTGATGGGGTTAATTGCCTTCACGATCACACCGATCAAGTCAGAATTATCAAAAGACATGTTTTACTATGGTGGATCTATTTCTATTTTTCAGGAATGAAGTTAGGAACTCTGCAGCCATTAATGGCAGATTGGCCAATACCAGGTGCTAAAACCTAAACCTCAAAAGCTCCAACAAAGAAGCCATGGCGAAAAAGGTAAAAAAGATGCTATTATAGTGAGGGAGTTTCTCAAAACGAAAAAGGCCAAAATTTGGCTAACTCTGAAAGGCGCACGTTTTGCTGCCAAGGCAAAACACAGCCTAAAGGTGAAAAAGGCACCCCTCTTGAAGAAAGGCGCCCTTGGATCTCAGAGGGCAAATGTAATCATTTGACATCTTCAACTCAGTCATCCTCTTCACTCTCATGCTGGCTCGACAACGAAACAATCAGCAAAATCATCTGATTCAGGGATCATTGACCAATCATCAGCAAAGTATGGAAGATCCATCAGCAACGAAGATGCCAAATCAGAGAGCTTCATGGTAAAAGCGCCCCTACTAGCCAGGGCGCCCCTCAGTTACAGGCACCAGATGAATCCATCTGCTATAACTCTATGCATGTTATCTTTCCAGCTTCCTCCCAACTATGTGATCAATCCGACAACAGGTTCACAAGACACACCAAACGATCACACACTAAGATCAAGCAGAAAAAGCCAGAATTGAAGAACTGGAAAGACAAGCCAGAAACTGGCTAAGGCATTGCCAAAAGCGCCCCTCTTGAGGAAAGGCGCCCTTTCTTGAAGGCATCTAGATTCAGTCAGAATCTTCACTGCCTCCCAGGATGACCTTCTCAACTATAACCTGTCTCCTCAGTGGAACTATCAGCAAGAACTTCCGACAAATCAATCATCTGATGGAGGAGGTCCAAGTCAGGCATTTCACGGCATGAAGAAATCCAGTCAAAAGCCAGCAAGGGTGCCCCTAAGTTAGAAGGAACAAAACTTGCCATCTTCAACTGAGAAGTCAATCATCCTGAGCAAGACCGAGCTGGCTACCCGATGCATCGTCAAGCAGAGTCATCTGATTCATCTAAGCATTGAGAACATCAGATCAAAGCAAAGAGGGTCTAAAAAGGTCAAAATGAAGAACGGTCAATGAAAATTGACTAAGGCATTGTCAAAAGCGCCCCTATCAAGGAAAGGCGCCCTTCTTTCTGGAGGCCTAAACTCAGTTTTTTGAGTTAATCTCTCCCAGACATATCTCGTCAAGTTGATCCCACCTCAACAACAGAACTGCCAGAGATCAACTGAGTAACCTGAATCAAAGATCAAACGGAGGCACCTCAGCTTGCAAAATGGACAAAAAAGACCAACTTCAAGGATGGACGCCTAAAGGAAGTCAAAGCAAAAATGTTGACTTGAGTTAGCAAATTTGGAGCCAAAAAGAGGCCAAACACTCCACAATCAGTGGAAATCACCTTTTGGAACTCCAAATCAGACCTAAATCATGAGTTGGCATCCAAACTTGGTGGATCTCAACTCAAATCACCATATATTCTTGCTAGGCATCCATTATTCATTATTTCTTTGCAGGTTGAGGAGCTCAAGAACGGATATTTTTCTTCTCCAACATTTTTTAAGATCTGACAGAGGGGTTTTCACCGTTCTTCATATTTTTGAAGATTTGTTGCATAGAGGGACTATTTATCAGAGTGTGCATCAAAAGGCATAATTCTTCCAGATTGACAGTCGATAACTTCCAATTCACCTTTTGTCTACTTCCTCTATTTCTGTCTAAAATTCTTGCATGTCCGAGAAAACGGCAGATAATCACAGATCTAGCCAACTAGGTATGATCAACACAGCTTTTTCAACAAAACCCACATGTTGGATTTTTCCAGAAAAAGTAGCCCTGCAGCCCCTATTTTTTAGGGTTTCCGAAAAAAGTCATAATTTTAAAGAACAGACAAACTGGGTTTCTTTAGCTCTAAAGTACAAACAAAACCCATGTGTTGGATTTTTCTGAAAAAAATCACTTTCTGGTGCCTCACTGCCTCTGCCACAGAAGGGCTCTTGCATGTCATAGAAAAACTCGTTTTGTCGAATTTCTGACAATTTGAGTTTGTTTAGAAAATCATTGTCAACAAAACCCATGTCTTGGAATTTTTTCGTAAAAATTACCCCGACGAGGCTATTTTTAGCAGATCCAGAAAAAGTTGTCTGAGCAGCATCGTGTGCACAGTCAATCTTCAAAGTTTTCATAATGCAGTACTTCCAGGTACAATACAACACCAAGACAATCTTGTATCATGATTATCTGAAAACAACTGACACAGACTTATGGCAGAAAAATCCAGAGATCAGTGCTGAGGACTTGGTGGGCATGAACCAAATTACATTGCAGAACATTGAAGAGTCTGGCTTATTCCAAGCGGCATCCATTCCGATCACTTTACAGAGCATTGAGCTTGTAATTGCTTGCACAAAGCATTACAACCCTACTACAAGAGAAATCCTGTCGGTGGACGGAAAGGTGATTTGCAGCTTAAAGCAGAAAGACATAGAGACATGTTTTGCAATTCCACCATGCCGTACCAAGAAGGTCGTTTCTGTGACCAAATGCGAAAAGGCATTCGAGGCTTCAAGGGATGAGTGTTCACTTATAATGGCTGAACATTGGTTAAACAATAAGAGAACCAGCTTACCCAAATTGGTTGGGCGAGGAGAATTCAAAGATGAGTATGGAGTGTTAATCACTCTACTCAGCAGAGTCACTGGACAAGAAGAGGGAAAATCCTTCCAACCGTGGATGTTCTATATTATTGGCAAAATAATCAGCAGGACTGGGCCTCTCTGATCAATGACACGCTCCACCAACAATTTACTAGGTTTCTAGAAGAGCACCGTTTCCACGTGTTCCTACCTGGTATACCTGATAGCCTTCCAAGGCGATTTTAGAACACTAAACACTGTAGGAACCCTAGGTGTGCAAAAGGTCCAAGAATACTTTCCTCACCTTGAGTTCACTCTAGCATAAAGGCACTTCAAGAAGATAAATGACCTCTTCACTATGCACACTGTGTGTGAGCTAGACCATGAGACGCACGTTCATATTTCACCAGCAGCCAAAGCGGCAATCGTGGACTGGGCGGATTGGTTCATCCAATTCCCCACTTTCACCTACATACGCGTGTATGCCTACAATGGCCACCCCGCCATTATGCCACGCTACCCGTCAGACAGGGTAATGTTCATGGAATTCCTAAGGCAGTTGGCTGAGGTTCACTCTTACCTTCGCCAAAAGAAGAAGTTTGCTGCAAACTTCCCTTTTCAGATGGGACTCTACAAATGCAAGACTGCAGCCGATGTTAGGTTGATAAGCCAGGAAATAGTGAGAATTAATCTCAAATACCTCATTGACAGGAAGTCATCATATGATCCCAGAGGAATCTTCGCGGCACATCTCGAGGAAAGATCATCTCATGAACCTTTCATGGAGGATTTTTGGGCCAATTGCGAAGATGAGTTTGAAGTAAGAAGAAAGAACTACAACAGATTCAAGCTCTCGCAAATTGCAGAATTCATGTCAGAGGACATCGAGGGCTTATCTGATGACGAAGAAGAGGTCATTCTTTCTTCCTTCTTCACGGGTCAAGTAGATGCACAACCACTCGACAAAGTAGACCGGTACGCGAAAGAGAGTACGTCTATCGAAAAAAGAATGGGTAGAGTAGTTCGACACAGTCAACTCTACCTTGACAGTAAAAGGACAAGGAAGGTAGTACTTCCCCAATCAGAGCCGCCAACGGTTCATTCTACACTACCTTCCTCGTCTAGGAAGAAACCCAGATAGAAGAAGATGAGCATTCTTCCAGAAGGAATGCGAATGTCAGGGAGCACATGGGGAAGAAGAGGAATTGCTGGTACAAGCCAACAAGAGATACAGGTGGAGACAACCACCAATTTACCTGAAACAGTTGGAAACGTTGCAGCTACACCAGAGCCAGTGATTGAAATAATCGCTGCAAAGATGGAATCCATTGTAGAAGAAGTTGCAGCAAAAGCGGTGCCTGTAATAGAAACATAGCCACCGGCTTCACCACCATCACAGAGGTCGCAAGGTCCCATTGATTTGGACTCACCACCACGAGGCATTGCCACGGCACATTCTCGTTCTTCCAGCATTCAAGGGGCCTATGTTCCTCCTCCCAGCGATGCTAGCCGAGATTCTATCTAGCTGGAAAGCTCGCTTGGAAAGATAAGGGAGAGAGCTTCTTATCCGCTTGACCTCACTGAGTTCCACCATGTCCCACAAGACATACCAGCAAAGAAGTTGAAGAAGCAGACACATGTAGAGAGGAATGCAGAGAACGAGGTTAATAGAGACTACTGACCCGCCTGAAGATAAAGACATACACAATGTGAGGGTTGAGGATTTCACGCTTTCAAAGGTGAACCTTGGAAAGACCACTCGACAGGTGGAGGTAGACCTTCTCGGAATCACCTCAGCGAGCGTCAAAGAAAAGGATGACAAAGGATGGACAAGACAAAGCAGCCTTGAAAGCTGAAAACCGTCAGCTTGGACTATACATTTCTAGTTTGATGCATGGCACTCCCAACTCCTCGGGCTTGCCTCAAGGACTATTGGATCTCCCAGCTGAAAGAAACCATCATCAGTTGATCACATACGACAAACACTTGAAATGTCAAGTGGATGAGTTTGTCGTCAGAAGACGGTGTGTATTAGCATAAGCATATCAACTGAGAGACAGAACACATGGTCTTCGATCAGAAATCTAGCAATCAGATGTAAAGGCAACTCAAGAGAGGCCGAGAGAGGAAGCGACAGTTGTTGATCTACAACAAGCATACCAATCAATTACAACCACTGAGAACAAAAACCATCTCTTTGAGTGGAAAGAGCAATTGGCATACAAGGTGAGAGCCTACGATGCCAATTCAGTGGAGCTGATTGTCTATAGACGCTTTATCACCAATATTATCAACTTCGCAAGAACGTTGGTAATATCCTTCCCTAAGTTACAATATCAGCGAGAAGGAGGGGAATATGTTGAGCTTGAAATAGTACAGACACAGTTCCAAGACATCATCCGATCTTCATTCCTTGAATATCCCAATGGTTACAAATTAGCCAGAATTGCAGCCATGTCTATCCAATTAGATGAAGCAGCTGCCCAATGCATAAACTATCAGCAGTAGTTTGTGACGGATGAAGAAATGCTTAGACGCCACATAGTCATCTTAAAAAGCATCAATTGCCCGGGGGCCGAAGAGGTCAACGACTGGATAGAGACTTTGTTGACCAGTGGTGAAGAGGTGTAAAGTACCAAGGAAGGACGTCCAACCCTCCAAATAGCAATAAATATGAATGAAGTCAACTTGATGCCCCTTTCCAAATTGACTCCAGATCTCCACAGGTCATGCATGTCAGATCCCACTAATCTAGGATGTCTAATTCACTCCCACGATTTGTGGATCTCAGATCTCCTTTATAGGTGGATGTCTATTTGGAGACACATTTGTAATTTAAGTTCACTTTTAGTTAGGTGTCAGTCAACTGAGGTAGACTTCCAGTTTGACTTTTGTTTAGTTTCAATTAATTGAAGTAGATTTCCAGTTAACTGCTTGCTCACCTACTTTTAGACATAAGAATAAATCTTGCTAATTGGCAAGAACTGTTTGTTAACTCAAGGAGATTTTAGGGTTGCCTACTCCTTTGAATTCCTATAAATAAGAGCCTTAGGCTCATTATTTGTTTAACCTTTATTTGCTAAGCAAAATTGTTGTGCCATTGTTGCCAAAGTTAGCTTGTTTATATTCATTCACTCTTGGATGAGAGTTCGTTGGTTGATCGTAATTGTGCATGATTTGTGCATTTGTTGTCCCGACCTTTGTAATTCTTTGGAGAAAGTTTGAAGAAATAAATCAGATGGCGCATGCTTGCTTGATCTAAATACTTGAGTCTATTCAAAGTCTTGTTCTAAATAGTGCATTGTTTCAATCTCCTCCTTGGACAGGTGCCGTCGCCTCCTTGGATATTTTGTCATCGATCATTATCGTTTGATGTTGTTTAATGATTTGTCTTGCAGCCTACACTTTGGACAGGTGTCGTCACCTCCTCGGGAATCCTATTAGACAGGCCATCGTTCCTTGTTTCCAGTGAGCTGTTTCCAAAGCCTACACCTCGGACAGGGGTTCCTCCTCCTTGGCAAGTCTCAGATCCAGTTTACCGTAAGAGAGTGTTTACTTGTATCGAGCCCTATCTTGTTATATATCCAAGAGTTCAGAGCCTCGGCCATATTCCATTGAGACTGAGGATTCAAGTGATCCAACCAATCCATTTCGCTCCTACGCCCTCATGCTTTGTTTATCTTGAGCAGGTAGGATAGTCTAGAAGCTAGTTAGTCGTAGTTAAGATCTGCGGAAACCAGAAAAAAAGCTTAGCTACGGCGCATTGTGTTTATGCAACCCTTATGTCCTGCCACTGAGTAAAAGAGATAGGAACCTGAGTACGCCCTTTTTTACATTCGAAAATCAGCAAAGAGAGATCTTCCTCTCTATAATCCGAAGAGCATGTACTAACACACTTGCAATAGTTCTATGTTTCCAATAAGCACTCCAGAGGTGCTAATTGAAACGCCAACAGTTTTCTAGCGCCCACCGTGGGGCAACGAGCATAAAACTTCAAGAAAAGCTCAACATTTTTATGACACGAAATGGGCATCTGGCGTCTTTCAGCACCAGTTGAACAACCTGATCTTGCTCCAGCAACTCTCCAACCAGATCTTACATTCATTGAAGGAGAGCAGACGGACATCATCAGTAGCTTGCGTACTTTCATCTTTGAAAAGAATACATCAACAGCTCAGTGGAGAGCCGTAGCTATTACTCTGGACGAGGAAGAAAGAAAGGTTGATCTTGCAGCTGAGAGACCAGTGTTACCACCACCCGCGTGGCAGTAAGCATCCTTGCTCACCAAGTATATGTACGGAGGAGAAATAATCCCCATTTTCAAGAAGACATCGGAGAAGCATCCAATATTGAGCAAATCTTTGAAGAGGTTCCTGAACACTTTCTAGAAGAACACCCGCAAGAACCTCCAGCTCAAGCAATGGAGGACAACCGCCTCTATAATGACAATGCCCATAACAATGGCATTGGCAACAATGGCAATGGCCGTAACAACGGTAATGACGACAATGGCCACAATAACAATGATGGCAATGGCAATGGCAATGGAAATGGTAACAGTAACGACAACTACAACAACGGATATAACCTATTCGGCAATGGCCGTAATGCAAGACCCATGACACGCCAAGCACCTTTGCCATGGGGTAACAACATTGGCCCCTTGGCCTTACAAGGCAATCATGACCTTCCAAAGGGATCGTGAAAGCACTTCCCAAGATTTTTCGGCGATGGGGCTAAACACCCTGACGATCATCTATCAGCATTCACAGCGGCTTGCTCCATTTTGTCCGTGCCACATGAAGATATCGTCGCTCAACTCTTTGTCGAAACTCTTGAAGCGAATGCTTCCGATTGGTTCCACCACTTACTGCCGGGAGCAATCAAAAATTGGGAGGACATGAGTGACAAATTCTTGGCGAGGTTCAAACCCGCTAAAGATAGCCACCAGTTATTTGCCCGGTTATCTCACTCTAAGATGGAGCCTACAAAACCGATGAGAGAGTTCATAGCAAGGTTTAATCGCCTAGCTACACGTCTTTCTCACACACTCAACCCATCGGACGAGATTTTGATGAGTAGCTTCGTCAACGCCCTACCCTCAGAGATAGCCTTTTTCATCAAAGGAAGTCACGAAGAAGACTTACAAACTGCACAAGAGAAAGCTATCGAGATCGAGGATCACATGATGACCACGGGAAAGATGAAGGGAGATGCTATCAGACCACTAGTCCAAGCATCAGCAGATCCATTGCTACAGAAGGTAGCAAATGAGGTAAAACTATTCTAAAAAGGCAGTCACCCAATCAAGGTCAGCAAGCGCTGCCCAGACCACCACAGTACCAGCCTCAACAGCAGTACCAACCTCAGCAACAGTACCAGCCAAAGAGGAATAATTTCCAACCTTTCAACAACAACAACAACTACAAGCCTCGAAATCAAGGACTTCCTCAAAGAGGAGCAGAGGCCGAGAAATCTAATATGTTCAATTGTTTCCATGATACAGACAAACATACCGGATCCACATGCTCTGAGAATCAAAGGCTAGACAAGATCATGGGATATGCCGTAGATCAAGTACCAAGCTCAAGTTTAGTACCTTCAAATGCGAATGTTGTCTCACCACAAACGGACAACTTCGATGGCAACTCTGCAACGGGATACTTTCATAGCGAACCCAAAAATCAAAAAGAAGATTACCGTCAGTATTCTCTTGTTGTCAACCACGAGAACATGTCGACGTCTGTGTTCACTCGCGCTCAACATTTCAAAGCACAGAAAGAAGAAGAAGATAGACGGAAGTCAAATGAAAAGGGAAAAGAAGCTTCCACTTCTAATCCCAAGTCTACACAGGAGAACGTCACACCAAACACTCAAGATCTGTCTTCGACGAACTTTGACATTGTGACGTCTATGATGAAGACGAAGGTACAGATCTCATAGTTGGAGTATCTCCAGGATCATCCCGATCAAATGGATCGGATTCTCAAAGTAGTACAAAAGCAGGTTGTCATCCAGCCTACGTTGCTAGCATCTTCCGTACCAGCGGAAGAAAAGCCAAAACCCTTCTACATATCTTTGTATATGGGAGGATATAAGCTCAACAATTGCATCATTGACTCCGGAGCATCGGACAACGTCATGCCTTTGCAAATCATGAACTCATTGGGACTATCGTGCACTGAAACTCAGGACAAGTGTTACTCACTTGAATCAAAACCGGTGCCATTAGTCGGTCAACTAAAAGACGCACAAGTAAGACTAGCATCCTATCCAGAGAAGAAGATCATGATGACCATCCTCATAGCTGACATTCCAATCAGTTATGGGATGTTACTAAGCAGAAGCTTCTGCAAAGATCTCGGAGGCAAGATTCAAATGGATTGGTCGTATGCGACCATTCCACTAAAGAAAGGTAGCTTCAAGTTGGAACCAAAGGCCAAGTCGAAATTTACGGTGGTGAAATCTCTAGATCCCCAAGCACAAGTGCTACATCAAAGTACGGGTCCTGGTACATATTGTAATGTCCCCTTTTTCATGAGCATCTGAGTTGGGGGATTAGCCTATTTTCCTGACCCTCGTAGGCTAATAGTTTTGGATAGAGGGTTTCTTGGACGGGCACTTGGTCGTCAGTTTGCAGTGTGGATCTCCAAAGTATGGTGGCAGGGTGAATTGTGGCGTTTGGCACGATACTTGTGCTTAAATTAATGATACTCACCTTTTATTTCACCATCCTCGGTCTAGGGACCATGTGTCTTTAAAAGGAAGGGGTCACTTTATATTTTGCAGATACTATTCATTCATAAAGTGAAAAAAAGAAATAACTTAAGTGAATAGTGCTCACTTTAATGAATAGTGATTTCAATGTTAAATTATATAAATGAAGAGAGAAAGTTCGACCCTTCTCATGCATGAATGATTTAGCTTGTTGAAAACTTGGGAGTGAAGCTTGGAGGAGGAAGGAAGCTAGGGTTTCCTAATTTCTTGCAGTGGGTGAGCCTGGTGGGGCTCTGTTCTTCGTTCTTGAGCTGCTTGATGGTGTGAAACACCACCTTAAAGTTGCTGGTCAGATTTTGTTGCTTCAGTTGGAGACTTGTGTTGCTGTTTGCAGGTTTTTTGGAGCTGATTTTTGAGTGTTCTTGACAGCCATAGACTCCATTGGCATTTACGTAAGAGTTGTTCGCCTTTGAGAAGTTTTGGAGGTGCTTTTTGTAAGCTACAGCCAACCGCCTTTATTTGAGGGTTTCAACTAGCAAAAGAGAAAAAGACGCCTCTCTTTGGTGGCTGCTATCTTTCCTAAAAGGGGCGCCCTTGTCCTAAAAGACCTCCCATGCCGGTTTTGGTGGGAGAAGTTCGTTATTCACGAGTTGTGTGCATTTCTTTAGGGGCGGGTACTGTAGCAAGTCACTATTCACAATGCTTGTATGGCTGTAAGTAAAAATTAAGGCATAAGATGTATCTTTTAAAATTTGATGTAAGCCATCTATCTTATGTGATCTATTATGTAATGAAGAAAGCATCTTTGGCTCTTAAATTGAGTAATTGCTTGAGTTATTTTCAGTAGCTTAGTTTATTTGAGTTTCAACTATTTATATGCTTTTTAGTCCCTTTCTAGCATTATTGGCAAACAAATCAAAGCACAAAAAGAGAATTAAACCAAAACAGAAATCAGACCTATAAACTCAGTGAGAAACAGATCAGCAGAGTGTCGGTACATCACAGTGGTATCAGAGCGGTTTCCTACCAGCCTGTTGGGTGAGTTTCAGCTGCAAAAGTTTTAGTTGTGCTTCATGGCTACTCACGGAAAGCAATGGAATGCCATATTAAAGCAATTGGATACCGTAGCAAAGGAGGCAAGTCAGATTTCAAAAAGGATGAATCAGATGCTTTCAAACCCAAATTCAGAGTCGTACATATTATCCTTCTTCAGGTCTAGATCACAAAACAAAAAGGAGAGAGAAGAGGCATCTATAGGAGAAACTTCTAGAATCTCTACAATGAATTTGCAGCAGTTAGTAATCAGCCTACTAATGATCCTAAGGAGAGTACAAAACAGATTTGCCAAGAGGAAGATTTGGATCACATGACACTTCATGATGGCATCAAGGTTGAAGAAAAACAAAAGTGGGTTGTGTTGTGACCTTTTTCACACATCACCCCATCAAGATGGGGACCCCCTAAATTTTGCTCCAGTCTGGTCTTTTGGCTTTGGTTCGCTCTCTCTCTGGTCTCTGGTCCTTCCGGGGATGTCCCGTTGTTTGACCCAGGTTGAAATATTGGTCAAGTCTGTGTAATTAGGGTTTTCATCCTTCAGGCTTATTTAAGGTCAGACTGAGTTATAAAATTGAAATCTAAGCTTAGAGCAGCAGTCAGAAGACTTCCAGCAGAGTCCCCCTAAATTTTCACTGTATTCCGGCAACTTACTATTTTTAGTAAGTATTCAACTTGGGACTATTTTATTGAGATTTTGGAATTCTGTCAGTTCCACTGCATCCGAGTAACATCAAGCTGTCTACACGTAAATTTTGAGCCAGATCAGACGACTTACTATTTTTGGCATTTTGGGCTTTAAGAGCCATTTTCAGGGTTTCCACATGGGCTTTTCAGATGCATGTCTGGAGAATCCTTCTGGGTTTTCCAAAACCTTCGCAGTGATGTAACATGCAAACCGAGACAACCACTTTCAGAGTTCAGCCTTCGGAGGCTATTTTTAGGGTTCGCATGCAGTGTTTTTCAACGCATGTCGGGTTTTTCTTCATGGGTTTTTCGAGAGCTTCGCAACGGTGTGGCTTGCAAGCAGAGAAGATCGAGTTTTGAGGACTTACTATTTTTAGCCAGTGCATGCATACAGACCAGTTTTCTGGGTTTTTCTGGGTTTTTTGAGATCCCGCGGGCAATATGACATGCAAAACCATCCGGCAGTGGATGAGTCACTTTTCAGACAGTTTCTATTTTTAGCAGGTACACTCCGGCAGCCGCCCAACACTCCAGTCCAGCAAGCAGAACGACATGCAGAAGGAACGAAGTCAAACGGAGACCGTTCGGGATACATGCAAATCAAATTAGGGTTTCCACTTTTATAGGGGGTAAAATCCAAAAATAGCCGAAACAAAGTACCCCACCCATGTCAGCACACTTCAAGGTACCTGCTGGCAAAATTTGAGCAAAGTCGGAGAACTTACTATTTTTAGTAAGTCAGGGCACGGCTATAAATAGCAGGTCTGCACCCGAGGTTGGCGTCAGAGTAACCCTCAAGCTATCAAGATCAAGCGTTGCAACTTTCAGGCAAAACGGAGCTACTAAAGTCAGAAAGTCAAACTTACTATAAATAGCAGGTGGCTATAAATAGCAGGTCAGGGCAGAGGACTGACAAAACAGGTTCACAAGGCAGAGAATATCATCTGATGAAATTTTCAGGCAAAACGGAGCCTTAGAGGTTGAAAATCAAGGGATTTGCTAAAAATAGCACAACTTGCTAAAAATAGAATGCAAGAGCAGGAACAGGCAGAGGCTTGAAAAACGCCTAAGGCAAAAATGAAAGCTCACATGTTGAAATGCGCCCACCTAGCAAAGCAGAAGCATGGGGTCTCATTTGCGCCCAAGGAAGAAGAGATGCCTTGAAAAGTTTCTAAGGCAAAAATGAAAGCTCACATAGTAAAATGCGCCCACCTAGCAAAGCAGAAGCATGGGGTCTCATTTGCGCCCAAGGAAGAAGAGATGCCTTGAAAAAGTTTCTAAGGCAAAAACAAAAGCTCCCCTAGTAAAATGCGCCCACCTCAAGGATTGAAGCTATGAAATATTTCTAAGGCATAAAACGAAAGTGTCAAGGGTGAAATGCGCCCTCTAAGGCATGAAATGAAAGCTTGGCCTAGCATTTGCGCCCATGATGAAGAGGAGATGGCCGAAATTTTCCTAAGGCATGAAATGAAAGCTTGGCCTAGCATTTGCGCCCATGATGAAGAGGAGATGGCCGAAATTTTCCTAAGGCATGAAATGAAAGTAGAGAGGTCAAAATGCGCCCAAGGCAAGATAAAGTGGCTAGGTTGCTGGAGAAAATTTCTAAGTCAAGAAAATGAAAGTTCAAGACCCCATATGCGCCCAAGGATATTCTAACTGTTTGAGAATTTTCTAAGTGAGAAATCAAGGCTTGCATGAGTAAAATACGCCAAGGTTGCTGGAGAAAATTTCCTAAGGCAACAAAATAAAAGTAGACACATGAAAGTGCGCCAGAGGTGTAAAGTGAAGGAATTTTTTTTGAAATAAATATTTCATCAAAATGTATACGCCTATGGTAGAGAAAGTGTTAGAAAATTTTTTCTAAGTGATATAACACTTCACTAGGGAAAAATACGCCCTTGGCAAGGAAGGATGATTTGATGAGTTTTAAAAATTCTCCGAAGGCAGTTGAAAGTTAACGAATCTTTTTTCAAGGGGAAAATTTGATATCGACGAATATTTTCCATGGGTCAAGTGAAAATCAAATGAACCCGTTTAAAATGCACCCATGAGTTAGCAGAGTTTGAAAATTAATTTCCTAAGGGAAATTTTAATATTTTCAGAAGAAATTCGTTTTGCCTAGATTATTTTCCTGACAGAAGTTAAATCTCAAAGGACGAATTATTTCGAGCACGCAAACAATTTTTAATCGCCCGGAGTTGAACGTTTTAATGAGAGAATTTAAAATGTCTAAGGCAAATTTTATGAAATCGAGGATTTAAATGACAGACATTTTAAAAAGTTGGAAATAAATTTGCTACTCCCACGAATTTTTTCGAGTTGAATTTATTTAAACACTGCGAGATTTTAAAATGGAATTTTAAATCAAGTCAAGTGATTGTTTTTCTCGCGAGTTGTTTAAATCGCCAAGAGTTAACTGGCAGACTAAGAGGAAAATTCGAAATTTGAAGAAGAAGGAATCATTATTAATGGCGACTGCCATAATAACCGGCTGACGACTAGCCCACTACTGCGCTTGAATTAGAAGATTCCGAACGAAGATAGTGGGAAATTGATGAAGGTGCTAAAAATAGCCCCAGCACTACTTAGCAGGATTCTCCGAGAAGAGTTATTTAAACAATCTCTTCTCTCATTTCTCCTCACATTATTTCGAAGTTGAAGTTGCTGAAGAAGTTCTGGAGAGATTGAAATATTTTCCAAGTGGTTGAGGAGAGAAATTCTGTGAGAGTTTATTTTATTTCGGAGTGTTGAGTTGCTGAAAGTACGAAGTGCTGGAGAAAATTTCATTTGCCGAGACTCTTAATTCTCAAAAAGCTGAAAGTGTGTTGCTGCGACTTCGAAGTTGAAGGTTGAAGTTATTTTCCGGAGTTGCTGGAGAATTTAATTCTCAAAGAGCTGAAAGTGGAGTTGCTGCGAAGTTTAAACGTTGAGAAGTTGAGGAAGTTGAAATTTCATATTGCTGGCAACTCTTTATTCCTCTAACTGCTGAAGTTGACAAAGTGAAGTCAAGGTTCGAACAATTTGTGCTGGAGAAATTAGCTACATTGCTGAAAGTTATTAGCTTGCTGCGTTTTTTCTTCACCAGTCAGAAGTGCAGTTGCTGAGAGTTGTCTCTAAACTCAGAGATTTTTATACAGTACGAGGTTTGGAGTTAGAAATTTATGCTGAGAAATTTTATTTTCAAAGCTAACTCCGTATTCGCAGCCATCTCGGGAATTGTTTTATTTTATTAATCTGCAGCCTAGCTTATTCTTCTATTTTATTTTGCAGATGGCTGGAGCAAAGGATGTTGCAGGAACAAGCAGAGCCGCAGGCAGAGCTGCAAACACTGAAGCAGGCAAGGCTGGCTCATCTCGACAGGCAATGATTAAGAGGCTCGCTAAGCCATTTCTCCCAAAGTCAGCAATAGTTTCAAGTTGGCAGGATTGAATGACACCAACCTTGGTTCATTTAATCTGAATGCACTCAAATCGAGGATGTTCGGGCTAGGGGGCCATCAACCATCCGTCACGGCACATAATATAATGAAGAGTGGAATCTACGCAGCTGCTAGTTTTCCGCCAGCAATTCAGTGTCCGGAGCTAATTATGGAGTGCGCCAATCACTACAAGCCAGAACGTAGGACGATTGTCTCTCCGGATGGTAAACTGCTCGCCAACTTCACGCCGGATGCCATCGGAGAGGCATTTGGGATTCCAACTGCTGAGGAGATGTTATACAGAACAAATAAGAGGGCGGACAAGATGTACTCTTCCTCTTTCGAAAGAGTCACTGCAGTCATCAACAGAGTTTGGATGCAGAAGCCGAGGCCACCCCGCACTAAGCTCCCAAAGCAGATAATTGCCGAGGGCGTGAAACAAGAATACTGTGATTTGATAATGATGCTGAGCCGGGTGAATGGGAGTGCACAGGCTTACATTTTCGAGCCTTGGATGTTCTACTTCATCGAGATCATCTTGGAAGGAAAAGAGTGTATCGATTGGGCTAGGATGATTAGCAACCACATCGATGAGCAATTCAGGAGCTTGAAGGTGACGAAGACTTTCTACATGAGCTCATATGTAATTTACATGTTGGCCAGAATGACTAAGTACAGAGGGATTTCGTACAAAGAGCCAATCGGCTGTGCCCCTGGTCAATTCAAAATTCATGAAGCCTGCACACAGCTACATTTGGCTAACATTACCAACTATAAACGGGCAAATGATGCATTCACAATGCACATCGCGAGGACGCTTCAGCAGAGAACGCAGCAGAGAATATCTAAAGAAGCACAGACACTGATTGAGGAATATGGGTATTGGCTCATCCAATTCCCGAAATTCACATATATTAGGCTGCAGGGGTTCACTTCGTATCCGTATCGGTTACCACGATACCCCACTGATCACATAGTAATGCTTGAGATATCTAGGCAATTGATTGCCTACGATAAGATTCAGAAAAGGAAAAAGAAGGGTGGGCTTGATTTCCCTATCACCATGGGAAATTCCATTGAGGTGTGTCCCTCTTTGCAGGCAGCCCGAGAGGCAGAGGACGGGCTGCAATCTTATCATTTGTCATATCACACAGGCAGGCAGGATTTCGATCCTTACAGGAACATCCGGATGATACAGAGCGTTGAATACCGACACAGAGCTCATCTGGAGGACTTTTGGGCAAATGCAGTGGATGAGGCTGAGATAAGAAGAAGGATGTTTTCCAGACTTCCTCTCAAATTGATTAGAGAATGTGAGATTATTCCAGTTCCTGACCAGGTGGAGGAGGAGGATGTCAACGCCATGCAACCCGACTATGGGTCAGTTAGGGATACTCCTGTCCCACCACCTGATTGGTCCGAGCCAGAGATCATGGACTTGGACACTCTTTCTATCCCGGTGATGACTTTTACCAGGACTTGGGTCGACAGACATGTATGCAGACTTAAGAGCAAGTCGATCGCCCTTACTTACAGCTTGATGGGTGACCCAAGGCCGTTATCGGTAAAAAGAGGGAAACAAATTGCTCAGACATCGAGGGCACAAGTGGAAGTGCCAACCCAGCCGATACCGTTGAGGAGAACAAGCATCACCCGTGCACTCACAAACTCAATCTTCGAGTTTAAGAGTGGTTTCATTATTTGCCGATCAGAGGGCAGGATTAGAGGAAGAGCGGGGACTTGAGGAGGTAGATCAGCCCAACGCCCGGGAATCAGCTAGTGTCAGTTTATCCAGGGGCGGCCAACAGGAGGAGGAAGAGGAAACAATGGCCGACACCCATTTTCAGCGGATGTTGGACACGGCTTTGGAAGAAGAGGAAAACACAGAACAAGGGACCCAAGGGTCGGGAGATACCCAGCTTATAGAGGAGGATGAGCCCGAGCAAACCAGTGCAAGAAGAGAGGAAGTGCACGAGATGGAGGCAACAGAAGAACAGCCCCTTGTCATTTGTAATCCACAGCAGACAGTGCCTGATTGGCTTTCCGACAGAATGAGGAGAGAACCCGAGGATGACACGGATCCAGCCATTGAGATGGAAGAGTTCCTTAGGAGGATCAGTGCGCCACCAGAGAAGAAAAGGGCCCGAAAGTTTTCAAAGATCTCGACTGACGAGTCAGGCTCTCGCACGCTTCAGGTGGCTATTCCGAGGGAAGATTGTGATCGAACCGAGGAGAGGCCTGAAAATTACGTGATCACCACAGTAGAGTTGGGTCGTCCTACGGGAGCCCAAGTTATCGAGGAGTTCGATAACTCCTATCAGGCATTGAAGGATCAGTTGCTCCGCACGGAGGGGAAGTATAAGAAATTGAAGAAGGAGCACAAAACCTTGATAGGATATATGCAGAATCTAGCACGTCCAGGTGAACCAGCAGACCCAGCAGTAGAACGTCCATCGGAGCTTCCGAATGAGTCAATTGTTGCCTTAGAGGATTTAAAGAAAATGGAAACGGAGGCAGACAAGTGGGTTAGCCGTGTTCATACTGAGACAGGAAAATTCATGGAGGACCTTGCCGATGCTTATCGACAGGCCTCAAATATTTTGGCACGAATGGATATAGTAGATCAGGCCTGGGGTGATACTCGCATCTATCAAACGAAGACTGTACTTCGTTTGGGGGCTTTGATGCATGTACCTCTAGAAACCTTAGTGGATGGAGGTGTAATTCAGAGAGGTGATAGGTACGATTTCACCGTTGGTACTCCTCGGTGGTCACAGGCCGTGGATTTCACGACGCAGCAAGGGCAGATTCAGCTAAAGTGAAGAAGGCAATGGGCAACATCTTGGGGGGAGTCCTCAATACATTAGAAGCCATATTTGCTAGAAAGTTGGTCCCAGAGGAGATAACTGCTGATGGTTTGAAAAGTAGACTGCCTCCATTCTTCTCAGCTGCGAGGTCACTTGTCCTGGATGACTTTGAGAATGTCTCCACGTTCTCTAGTATAATTCAGCATACCCAGGACGCCTTGGTGACATGGAAGAAATCTTGCATCAGATACGGACAGACGGTAGCAGTCTTGGAGTTCCAGCTCAACCATATTCCACCGATCTCTACACAGGAGGTTGAAGCAGTATTGGCCCGGTTGATCGAGTTTGCTATCAGGGAGAAGGCCAGTGGGAACGCGCTGCTTGATGAGGATCTTCTTGATGATGGTAGTGGGCATTAATTGCTCATTATGATTCCTGCAGGGGAGTGGAGAATATTCTGTGCATTCATTGCCCACTCCTCTCTGTGGCGGTTTTTAGGGCAGAAACCCTAATCAGGGCATAGGTGGCTCGATCTGAGCCCTTCATTGTAATTTGATATGAACCGTCCACTGAATTGGACTTATTATAAAAGGGGCATCCCCCCTCATTTGTAATAATCAGAATTAGAATCAGAGATAGATCAGAGCTAGAGAGTATTGGAGATAGAAGTTAGAAAGTAGAGCTTAGAAGTTAGTTTAGATTGAGGAGGAAAGGAAGTTTTCCCATTGAGGACTTTGTAAGAAGTTGTTGTGAACACTCTCATAATATAAAGATTTATCATTGTTTGGTGGTTCTATCTTCTATTGTGAGTAGCTAGCAAGGCTTGTTCGTCTTTCCAATTCAAGGTAGATAGAGTAAAATAGATTTTATTTCATGCAAGTAGTTGTTAGCTGTGGAGTGTGGCGTTGTGATTTGAGCAAGTCTTCTCGTCCATACCACTAGCGGACTTGCTGATGGTAAGTTCGCCTTGCGTGGTCAACTGGAGTATCAGCACTTAACTTCGATTATGGTTCATGTGTTTGTATGCGTCGTGTTGACGGTATGAACGTGTTGTGTCATAGTTTGAACATTTTCTCATCCTTTGAAGATTGCACCAACTTTGTCAGAGTTGTTCGAAAGAAGACAAAGCGAAGTTTGGTTTGAAGATTGCTTAAGTCGATCTTCGTCCTCCACCCCCTTTAGAGGTAGATCTGTAGAATCCCTATCCCTATCCCCTTTTAAATTCTGCATTTTCGAGTCAGTCTAGATACCAGAACCATATTGCCAAATCATTCATGTCCTAATTGCTTCACAAAGTCGAACAACTACGTAAGTCCCCTTGAAATAACCAGCAAAACACATCAACCAACTGAGTCTATTCGCGATAAAAGGAACCTTGGAGTCGAACACATGAACTTTCAAGCAATCTTAGCATGTGGGACACTTTGATCAAGAGAGAATAGAGTGACCGTTGGGCAACTTTATTCTGTGCTGGCGCTGTCACAAAAGGCACGTCAACAGGTTGAAGTTAAATCAGTTACATTAAAGCAGCAACATGAAGGTCGGATTTCTTGTGATACCTCATTATATGAGTCTAGCATTACTCCAACCTATCATGACAAGAAATCAGATTGTGGTTCGGTGGATGATATTCACACATATGAAAGTCCATTGAAGGCCCAAGATATTGAGGAGAATGTGAAAAGTGATCTTCTACTTAGTCGAGCAGCCACTAGTGTTTTGACTACACCATCTGGTAAACATGAAGATATCAAGCATATGAGGGATGGTTTTGTATACTTTGGCAATGAAGAGGTAAAGAGGTCCGAAAAGTTGAACTAAGGATGGTTGCAAAAAACCAAGGAGGCTAGATTAGTGGCTACCAATGCGAGACAACACCTTCAAAAGGTAAAAGATAAAGTCAATCTCATCAACATAGCAAGACAAAAGGGGAATAGATAATCTTAGAGGACTCCTTACGCAGAGAAGGGATGCACTTTGTTCTAATGATAGTGATGAGGTTGATAAGCCTGGGCAATCGAAGGACTTGGTGAAGATTCCAGACATGGGTAAACAAGAACAGTTAGAGGCTTCATCATATGGTGCGGAGGTTGTTCGTAGCTTGGAGACTAAGTTGAAAGTGAAGGAGGATGAGATTATTGCGGCATTATCTCATCATGATAGGATGCACAAATTAATTGACGATCATCTTTGGGCAGTGCAGTTAGAGAGAAGAGAAGAAGGGACTGGAGCCGGATCTTCTCATGATGCTTTGTAGATTGTCAAAGAAGGTATGGAAACAAGGAAGACGAATTATTTGAACCTTCTTTCAGACAGAGACACCCTACTTAGCCTTGTTGGGATCTATTCGGATTCCTTGATTAGGGAAGAAGAGGAAGCTGATAAGCTCCCTCTAGAGCTTGAGGACATTAAGGGTTATTTGGTGAGCACTCAATTAGCACAGTCAGGAGAGTTTCACCTCGATTGTAGCATGAGTTATGCTCATCAACTTATTTTCATCCCACATACACAAGATTTGACGATGACTTTGTTGGCACAAAGAGGTGAGTGGAATAAGGAGTGCTCTAGTCAGCTCTGGTATGACTTTTCTCCGACTTCAGATGATGATTCTGGGTTTAGCAGGTCCTCTACTTTATTCTCCCATGCTGATTATCACTTGATTCGAGACTTGGAGACTTGCTGCAATTTGGAAAAAGGGTATATCCGAGTGGCGTCGCTAAAGTCAAATGGTGTTGAGGTTGATAGTTTTTCAATTTATTCGTGCGATTCAAGTATGATACCTGAGGTGTATCAGCATAGTGTTTGGAATTGGCATGGTTTACTGAGTTGGGATTCAGGTGGAGGTAGAGTTAGCACTACCATTTGGAGGGGTCCCAGTGTATTGCTTCACCACTTTGGGTATGGTGGAGTTAGGATCAGCATTGAGAGCATCTTGAATAACACCCAACGGAAACTCACACCTTCACAACGAATATTAGCTCGTAGCGTGCAGCAGTACGAAGATAACATTTCAAGACGAACCTTAATACGAAACAAGATTGAGAGGCTTGGTGTTGGATCCAAAGGTCTCTACGATGTGTTTGGGTTAAAAGATGATAAGTCAACAAAGAACTACCTACAATCTACAGATGGACATGGGATTAAAACCAAATTGGTGGGCGATAAGGAAATTTTACATCATGATAATAGTATAGTGGAGCCACAGAATAATGTTCACAACATTTCAAAAGTTGTTATCAGCACCGCTAACGATTCTGATTTTCATGACGACAGTGATAAGACTTTGCAACAACATGAAACAACGGTGGCTACACATGTGCAAGATGCTGCTAGTGAAATGTTACATGAAAGTACTCAGGAATTGGATACTAATGGTGCAGTATTTCACGTGGATTCATGTCATGGTGAGTCTGATTTTCCAGATCAGGCCTTAGAGAACAAGTTTGATGATTCATGTGTTGACATAGAACCACAAGATCGTGAGTTGGATGGTGTTACAATTACATTCGGAGAGGAAGTGTGTGAAGATACTGTCATATCAGCAGTTTCTACCTTACCCGATGAGCCATCTGTTGAGGTACATAGCAGCAGTACTTTAGTTGTTGATGTGTGCATTGAGGATAGCACACATGATGTTGCTGATCATGAGGTGAGTGATGAGGACTCAACCTCTTACTATAGTGCAGATTTGGGTGGAAATGACGAGTCACAAGGGTGTCATCATCTGCCGGAGCAGTTGAAGGTTAGTGATAATATGATTGTTACAGCCTTTGAGCATTTTGATGTTGCTCGACAGATGTTGGCAACCTATGGTTGGAGTACTCTTATGTCAGATGAGTACGGTGACAGCAGTCTTTCCCTTGGAGAGTTCCATACACTACGAGAAGCTATTGGATTAATGAAACATAATTATTTGAAGTTACTTGCTGATAGGAACTATCTTCTCTAGTGGGATGGTATTTCCTATGATGAACTGAAGGGAAAAGAAGAGGAGGTTGACAAGCTCACTCATGAGCTTGAGGTGACTATGGATTCATTGCACTACGCCCAGTTGACCCTTCGGGAGTCAACGTCATGGTTGGAGGAGCTTACCGTGGAGTTCAATTTGGCACAGTCTCCACCAGCTGCAGTTACAATATAGTTTCCTACAATGGCAGTTGGTCATGATTTGACATCTACAGGTTGTAGTGAGGATGTGGTAACATCCATTCCAAATACAAGGGCAATTGACTTAGTTGAGTTGAGTACTTTGACTGAGAGCAACAGAAAACCACATGTTGCATTAGGCTCTCTGGTGGTCAGTACTATGACAGATGACGCAGGTCCGATAGCTGATAGCTCTTGTGTGGCTGCGGTGGATTCTCTAGAGAGTTGTGTGTTAGTACACGACGCTACTCCATCATCTCCACAGGGGATTTGCGAAGTGTCATCTGGTTGGGAGTATTGCTCTCATGTGGATTTGTTTCCCTCTCCTGGAAGCAAATTTGTTACCTCATCCCATGCAGTTGATTTTGGACGCCAGCTTGCTATGCTTCAAAGTCAGAGTGATCAGCTGCCTGATTCTAGTATTGCTAGTGATGAGCTACTCACCGAGGTTGGAGCATTCTATCGCAACTACATAGTGATGAGTGCTCATCATGTTTCTTTTGATCCACACATGAAGGACTTGATGATGCATCGATGTGGATTGGCTCCAAGGTTATACCATCCGTTGTGGGATGGGAGTTTTCCATCTTCGGAAGACGGGATTAGAGGCTGCAAGTACCTGACTCAGTTGTTTGTAGAGGATTACTTGCAAGGTCAACAGTCAGTTATCCACCATGCTAATATGTATCCAACAAGGGTTGCTACTTTTATGTCACAGGGATTACATTCAAGTACAATGTTACAGAGTGACTGTGGTGTCAATTGGCATGATGGTTGGGTTAATTATTGCATCCATGTGTGTTTAACGGAGGACAGAGAGAGATTTGTCTTAGAGGATGCTTCTAGATATTCCTATCTCTGCATGACAAATGGATGTGAGTTCAGATTGTTTTCGGATCCAGGTGGTAACAGGTTTAGTACTGAATATTGGATGGGTCCCATTGGGTTACTTCACCACTCACAGCATGATGAAGTTGGGGGCAGTAGAGTACAGCGGAAGTCGGAGGAAGGTAAACACAACAAACCTTCATTTTGGGTTTGGGATTTAGGAATATTTAGGGCAGTTGCATTTATGCTGGTGCTTCCAGAGTTAGTCAGTGACGCATGGGACATTTTTCAGTTCTTCTTTTCGGCCTTCCGAGGAGTGAGGTTTCTTTGCAGTAGAGATTGCTTGGGGACAAGCAATTTCAGGGAGGGAGGACTGTAATGTCCCCTTTTTCACGAGCATTTGAGTTGGGGGATTAGCCTATTTTCCTGACCCTCGTAGGCTAATAGTTCTGGATAGAGGGTTTCTTGGACGGGCACTTGGTCGTCAGTTTGCAATGTGGATCTCCGAAGTATGGTGGCAAGGTGAATTGTGGCGTTTGGCACGATAATTGTGCTTAAATTAATGATACTCACCTTTTATTTCACCATCCTCGGCCTAGGGACCATGTGTTTTTAAAAGGAAGGGGTCACTTTATATTTTGCAGTTACTATTCATTCATAAAGTGAAAAAAAGAAATAACTTAAGTGAATAGTGCTCACTTTAATGAATAGTGATTTCAATGTTAAATTACATAAATGAAGAGAGAAAGTTCGACCCTTCTCATGCATGAATGATTTAGCTTGTTGAAAACTTGGGAGTGAAGCTTGGAGGAGGAAGGAAGCTAGGGTTTCCTGATTTCTTGCAGTGGGTGAGCTTGGTGGGGCTCTATTCTTCGTTCTTGAGCTGCTTGATGGTGTGAAACACCACCTTACAGTTGCTAGTCAGATTTTGTTGCTTCAGTTGGAGACCTGTGTTGTTGTTTGCAGGTTATTTGGAGCTGATTTTTTAGTGTTCTTGACAGCCATAGACTCCATTGGCATTTACGCAAGAGCTGTTCGCCTTTGAGAAGTTTTGGAGCTGCTTTTTGTAAGCTACAGCCAGCCGCCTTTATTTGAGGGTTTCAACCAGCAAAAGAGAAAAAGACGCCTCTCCTTGGTGGCTGCTATCTTTCATAAAAGGGGCGCCCTTGTCCTAGAAGACCTCCCATGCTGGTTTTGGTGGAAGAAGTTCGTTATTCACGAGTTGTGTGCATTTCTTTAGGGGCGGGTACTGTAGCAAGTCACTATTCACAATGCTTGTATGGCTGTAAGTAAAAATTAAGGCATAAGATGTATCTTTTAAAATCTGATGTAAGCCATCTATCTTATGTGATCTATTATATAATGAAGAAAGCATCTTTGGCTCTTAAATTCAATAATTGCTTGATTTATTTTCAGAAGCTTAGTTTATTTGAGTTTCCTTTATGTATATGCTTTTTAGTCCCTTTCTAGCATTATTGGCAAACAAATCAAAGCACAAAAAGAGAATTAAACCAAAACAGAAATCAGACCTATAAACTCAGTGAGAAACAGATCAGCAGAGTGTCGGTACATCACACATATGCCATGCTGTCCGAAGTGACCGAAGAAGAAAAGAAGGTTGCATTTGCCACAAGTACATCAAATGAAAGATCAAAGATGTGGACAATGCAATTCGATGGAAGTTGCTCAACAACAGGCTCAAGAGCGGGAGTTGTCATTACTTCTCCTGAAGGAGTTTTGTATCCATTTGCTTATCGCTTGGAGTTCAATAACACGAACAACACTGCAGAATACGAAGCGCTTATATTAGGCCTCAAGAATGAAAGGGATATGGGTATAAAATACCTTCAAGCCGAAGGTGACGCAGAGCTGATCGTACAACAGGTCAGAGATTGCTATCAAGTTAGAAAAGGCCGCCTTCAAGCTTACCGACAAAGGGTGTGGAATGCTATTGATTGGTTCGAAGCATTCAACATCAAGTACATTCCACGCGAGAAAAATAGCAGAGCAGATGCCCTTGCGGTATCAGCTGCACTCTTCATGCCTCATTCTAATTTCCGTTAGTATGCCTTCGCTATTGAGCTCGTGTACAGGCCATCTGTCCCCGACAATTGTGAAAATTGGTCGGTCTTTGATGATGATGATGTCATCAAGGAGTTCCTTTACATGGGGGACAATTACAAAGAACTATTCTTTGAAGGAAGTACCTCTCCTTTCAAAGAATCCATAGCAGAAGATTTTGAAGCAACGGAATCCGGCATCATCCAGCTAAAAGGTAACAACATCCCCAAGGGCCTAGTATCCTTGGATGATATATTTGACAAGCATGATAGACGCGTGCAAGATCAAAGAGATTCAGCTAGCAAAACATCCGCTGAGTATAGTCAAATCAACATCGGCACCGAAGATAAGCCTTGGCTTGTCAACTTGGGAAAGGGTTGTACTGCGGAGGAAAGCAACAGCTTTATCTCCTTATTCAAACAGTATAAGAATGTATTTGCATGGACTTATCAAGATCTGAAAGTCTTCACGCCAAAAGAATTGTCTCATACAATTCCACTCAAGTCAGATATCAAGCCTTTTAGGCAAAAGAATAGGCACTACAACCTGTGTGTTCAAGATACAATCTACGTGGAGGTAAAGAAGATGGTGGACGCCAAGATCATATTTCCAATCCATCATTCTACTTGGGTGTCCAATATTGTTCCTGTGCACAAAAAGAACGGAGAGATCCGGCTTTGTGTTGACTTCAGGGAACTGAACCAATCGTCATTAAAGGATAATTATCCTTTACCTATAATGGAGCATACCTTATAGACGGTTACCGGATCGGAGATGTTATCATTACTTGATGGCTTTTCCGGGTACAATCAAATTGCGGTGGCTAAGGAGAATCAAATCAAGACAGCGTTTACCACAACGTGGGGAACGTTCGCCTATGAGAGGATTCCCTTTGGCCTCATCAACGCCGGTGCCACCTTTCAACAAGCCATGGATTTGGCGTTTGGAGATCTAAAGAACAAAGTGATAGTCGTCTACCTTGACGACCTTACCGCTTTCTCACAGAAGCGGCAAGATCATTTTCAACACTTAGTGAAAGTGTTCGAGAGATGTAGGTATCACCACATATCCTTGAATCCAAAGAAGTCTATCTTTGCGGTGACGGAAGGCAAACTACTAGGCCATATCGTCTCCAAAGAGGGAACTCGGATCAATCCAGATCGAGTGGATTCTATCAAAAACCTATCTCTCCCAACCAATACTACTCAGGTGCACTCTTTCTTCGGAAAGGTAAACTTCATACGAAGATTTGTACCTGACTTCTCAGAGCTGACCAAGGATATATCAGCAATGATGAAGAAGACGACCGCCTTCAAATGGACTAACAAAGGAAAAGAGGTGTTCGTCAAGATTAAAGAAGCCATTAGTAAGGCACCAGTGCTGGTTCAACCCGATTTCAATAAGGAATTCATTCTTTACTGTTACGCGTCAGAGTACACTCTCTCTACCATACTAACCTAGAAGCTGAATGAGGAGTCGGAATCGCCAATTGCTTTCATGAGCAATAGTTTCAAAGACGGCGAGTTCCGCTACTCCCAGATTGAAAAGAACGCCTATGCTGTCGTGAGAGCTGTAAAAAAATTTAGATTCTACATCTTAAACGCTCACACAACAGTCTATGTCATTGACCCTGCAGTCAAGAGTATCCTAACACAGCAGGAGATGGGGACTAAAAGAGGCAACTAGATCGCCAAGGTCCAAGAATATGACTTAGATATCAAGCCAACCAAACTCGTCCGCGGGAGAGGTCTATGTCAACTCATGGCGGAAGATGGTGATCTAGATTCTAAAACATCAGGCAGCTGATGGTGAAATAAGAACAGAAACTGAAAAAGACCTTCCAATGGTCTTACTGGTTGATTTTGCAGAGGAGTGGTACTCAGAACTATGGTACTACACAACCTATGAAGAATGTCCAAACCACTTGGACAAACAGTAGAAAAGAACCCTTAGGTTAAAAGCACAAAACTATGTGCTGCGAGGCAACGTTCTATACAAGTGTGGACTTGATGGAACGTTCTTGCTTTGTGTCAGTAGAGACCAACAACAGCGGTTGTTGAAAACATTTCACAACGAAGCGTGCGGTGGCCACTTTTCATCAAGGGTCACAGCATTCAAAATTTTGCGGGCACAATTCTTCTGGCCAACTTTGTTTCGCGACGCATATGAATGGGTGCGACAATGTCAACAGTGCCAACATTTTGTTGGCAAACTCAAGCTAGCAGCCATTCCACTGAGGCCACTAATAATAGATGCTTCATTCCAGCAATGGGGTATCAACTTCGTAGGTCCAATAAACCCACATTCCAGTAAGGGACATGTCTATGTCCTTACGGCAACGGATTATTTTACCAAATGGGTTGAAGTAGTTCCTACGAAGAATGCTACTTCCGAAGTTGTGTGCACATTCCTCAAAGAAAACATCATCACACGCTTTGGAGTACCAAGGAAGATCATGACCGACAATGCTACAAGCTTCTCATCAGAGGAGTTAGTAGAATTATGTTTCGACTACGGCATCACACTGTCCCATTCTTCAGATTACTATCCACAAGGCAACGGACAGGCCGAGTCATCCAATAATAACATAGTCATGATCGTGCGCAAGATGGTTGAAACCAATCAATGGTCTTGGCACATTAAGTTATACGACGCTCTTTGGGCTGATAGGATCACACCCAAGAGAGCTATCAGCACTTCCCCCTTTGTTATCATATACGGCACTGAGGCGATGCTACCCATCACTTTGGAGTTGTCAGCTTTGCAGCTGGCAACTGCAGTAGAGGATGAAGAGTTCAAGGATCCAATCCAAAAGCACATCTTGTGTCTGACACAATTGCAAGAGGAGAGGGTGGAAGTTGTTGATAAAATTGCTCAGCACCAAGAAAGAGTGAAGAAGATCTTCGACAAGAAGGCTCGGCAACGAGACTTCGAGATTGGAGATAGAGTCCTACTGTGGAACAAGAGACACGAACCAAAAGGAATGCACGAAAAATTCAACTCCCTTTGGTTGGGCCCGTTCCTGATACATGATGTTGCAGGAGAGAATTCTTACATTCTCTCACATTCAGACGGAAGGCTCTTTCCACTGCACTACAACGGGCAGTACTTGAAACATTTCATCCCATCAGGGATGGGGTGAGTATATTGTAGATTTTTTTTGCTTTATTGTTATGTTGTTATGTTTTTCCCCATTCCATAAAGTATTGTCGTGTTTTAGGTGATTTCTTAGGAAGTCTTGTTTTAGGTGAATAAATAGGTGAGCCCCCAATAATGAAGGTGAACTTCAAGATCATATGTGAAATAGGAAATGAGTCCTGACTCTGTTACCCAACTAATAAAGTACTGGTCTACGAAACTTGAGATTCTCGGTCCTCCTATGCTATAGGTATCCGACATGGTCACCAGACGGAGCCTAATGTTACACCCAAAATGAAATTTTTGGCATTTTGCTTAAATTGAGCTAAACAATGTAAAAAAGGCCATCGAAAGTATGTTTTAGGTCAAACCAAACATGAAGTCTTTATGGGTTTATGTCAAGGAACCTATGGTTAAAATTTTGAAAATATGAAAATTAGGGTTTTATGCCCCTATTTTTAGGGAAACCCTTAAAAATAGGACCTTCCCGGAAATGATTGAAAATAATTATGCTAGGGTTAATTGGCTTCACGATCATACTGATCAAGTCAAAATTATCAAAAGACATGTTTTACTCTGGTGGGTCTATTTCTATTTTCAGGAACAAAGATAGGAGCTCCGCAACCATTAATGGCAGATTGGTCAAAACCAGGTGTTGAAAGCTAAACCTCAAAAGCTCCAATGAAGAAGCCATGGAGGAAAAGGTAAAAAAGATGCTATTATAGCGAGGGAGTTTCTCAAAACAAAAAAAAGCCAAAATTTGGCTAACTCTGAAAGGCGCACGTTTTGCTGCCAAGGCAAAACAAAGCCTAAAGGTGAAAAAGGCGCCCTTGGATCTTAGAGGGAAAATTTAATCATTTGACATCTTCAACTCAGTCATCCTCTTCACTCTCATGCTGGCTCGACAACGAAACAATCAGCAAAATCATCTGATTCAGGGATCATTGACCAATCGTCAGCAAAGTATGGAAGATCCATCGGCAACGAAGATGCCAAATCAGAGAGCTTCATGGTAAAAGCGCCCCTGCTAGCCAGGGGCGCCCCTCAGTTACAAGCACCAAATGAATCCATCTGCTATAACTCTATACATGTTATCTTTCCAACTTCCTCCCAGCTATGTGATCAATCCGACAGCAAGTTCACAAGACACGCCAAACGATCACACACTAAGATCAAGCAGAGAAAGCCAGAATTGAAGAACTGGAAAGACAAGCCAGAAATTGGCTATGGCATTGCCAAAAGCGCCCCTCTTGAGAAAAGGCGCCCTTTCTTGAAGGCATCCAGATTCAGTCAGAATCTTCACTGCCTCCCAGGATGACCTTCTCAACTATGACCTGTCTCCTCAGTGGAACTATCAGCAAGAACTTCCGACAAATCAATCATCTGATGGAGGAGGTCCAAGTCAAGCAATTCACAGCAAGAAGAAATCCAGTCAAAAGCTAAAGGCGCCCCTGTTGGCCAAGGGCGCCCTTAAGTTAGAAGGACCAAAACTTGCCATCTTCAACTGAGAAGTCAGTCATCCTGAGCAAGACCGAGCTGGCTACCCGATGCATCGTCAAGCAAAGTCATCTGATTCATCTAAGCATCGAGAACGTCAGATCAAAGCAAAGAGGGTCTAAAAAGGTCAAAATGAAGAACAATCAATGAGAATTGACTAAGGCATTGTCAAAAGCGCCCCTCTCAAGGAAAGGTGCCCTTCTTTCTGGAGGCCTAAACTCAGTTTTTTGAGTCAATCTCTCCCAGGCATATCTCGTCAAGCTGATCCTAGCTCAACAACAGAAACTGTCAGAGATCAACTGAGTAACCTGAATCAAAGATCAAACGGAGGCACCTCAGCTTGCAAAATGGACAAAAAAGACCAACTTCAAGGATGGACGCCTAAAGGAAGTCAAAGCAAAAATGTTGACTTGAGTTAGCAAATATGGAGCCAAAAAGAGGCCAAACACTCCACAATCAGTGGAAATCACCTTTTGGAACTCCAAATCAGACCTAAATCATGAGTTGGCATCCAAACTTGGTGGATCTCAACTCAAATCACCATATATTCTTGCTAGGCATCCATTATTCATTATTTCTTTGCAGGTTGAGGAGCTCAAGAACGGATATTTTTCTTCTCCAACATTTTTTAAGATCTGACAGAGGGGTTTTCACCGTTCTTCATATTTTTGAAGATTTGTTGCATAGAGGGACTATTTATCAAAGTATGCATCAAAAGGCATAATTCTTCACGATTGACAGTCGATAACTTCCAATTCACTTTTTGTCTACTTCCTCTATTTCTGTCTAAAATTCTTGCATGTCCGAGAAAACGGCAGATAATCACAGATCTGGCCAACTGGGTATGATCAACACAGCTTTTTCAACAAAACCCACATGTTGGATTTTTCCAGAAAAATTAGCCCTACTGCCCCTATTTTTTAGGGTTTCCGGAAAAAGTCATAATTTTGAAAAACAGACAAACTGGGTTTCTTTAGCTCTGAAGCACAAACAAAACCCATGTGTTGGATTTTTCTGAGAAAAATCACTTTCTGGTGCCTCGTTGCCTCTGCCACCGAAAGGCTCTTGCATGTCATAGAAAAACTCAATTTTTTCGAATTTTTGACGATCTCGGTTTGTTTAGAAAATCATTCTCAACAAAACCCATGTCTCGGAATTTTTTCGTCAAAATTACCCTGGCGAGGCTATTTTTAGCAATTCCATAAAAAGTTGTGCACGTAGCATCGTGTGCACAGTCAATTTTCAAAGTTTTCAGAATGCAATACTCCCAGGTACAATACAAGACCAAAAGGGTCTTGTACCATGATTATCTGAAAACAACTGACACAAACTTATGGCAGAAAAATCTAGAGGTCAGTTCTGAGGACTTGGAGGGCATGAACCAAATTACATTGCAAAACATTGAGTCCGGTTTATTCCAAGCTGCATCCATTCTGATCACTTTACAAAACATTGAGCTTGTAACTGCTTGCACAAAGCATTACAACCCTACTACAAGAGAAATCCTGTTGGTGGACGGAAAGGTGATTTGTAGCTTAAAGCCGAAGGACATAGAGCCATGTTTTGCAATTCCACCATGCCATACCAAGAAGGTTGTTTCTGTGACTGAACGCGAAAAGGCATTCGAGGCTTCAAGGGATGAGTGTTCACTTATAATGGTTGAACATTGGTTAAAAAGTAAGAGAACCAACTTGCCCAAATTGGTTGGGCGAGGAGAATTCAAAGATGAGTATGGAGTGTTAATCACTCTACTTAGCAGAGTCACTGGACAAGAAGAGGGAAAATCCTTCAAGCCGTGGATGTTCTATATTATTGGAAAAATAATCAGCAGTAAAGAACATTACGACTGGGCCTCTTTGATCAGTGACACGCTCCACCAACAATTTACCAGGTTCTAGAAGAGCACCGTTTCCACATGTGTTCCTACCTGGTATACCTGATAGCCTTCCAAGGCGATTTCAGAACACTAAACACTGTGGGAACCCTAGGTGTGCAAAAGGTCCAAGAATACTTTCCTCACCTTGAGTTCACTCTAGCGGAAAGGCACTTCAAGAAGATAAATGACCTTTTCACTATGCACACCGTGCATGAGCTAGACCATGAGACGCATGTTCGTATTTCACCAACAGCCAAGGCGGCAATGGTGGACTGGGCCGATGCTAGGTTGATAAGCCAAGAAATTGTGAGATTTAATATCAAATACCTCATTGATAGGAGGTCATCATATGATCCTAGAGGAATCTACATGGCACATCTTGAGCAAAGATCATCTCATGAACCTCTCGTGGAGGATTTTTGGGCCAATTGCGAAGATGAGTTCGAAATAAGAAGAAACAGCAGTTTCAAGCTCTCGCAAATTGCAGAATTCATATCAGAGGACATCGAGGGCTTATCTGATGACAAAGAAGAGGTCATTCTTTCTTCCTTCTTCAAGGGTCAAGTAAATGCGCAACCACTCGGCAAAGTAGACTAGTACGCGAAAGAGAGTACGTCTATCAAAGAAAGAACGGGTAGAGTAGTTCGACACAGTCAACTCTACCTTGACAGTAAAAGGACAAGGAAGGTAGTACTTTCCCGATCAGAGCCACCAACAGTTCAGTCTACACTACCTTCCTCGTCTAGGAAGAAACCCAGAAGAAAAAGATGAGCATTCTTCCAAAAGGAATGCGAATGTCAGGGAGCACATGGGGAAGAAGAGGAATTGCTAGTACAAGCCAGCAAGAGATACAGGTGGAGACAGCCACCAATTTACCTTAAATAGTTGAGAACGTTGTAGCTACACCAGAGCCAGTGATTGAAATAATCGCTGCAGAGATGGAATCCATTGTAGAAGAAGTTGCAGCAAAAGCGGTGCCTGTAATAGAAACAGAGCCACCGGCTTCACCACCATCACAGAGGTCGCAAAGTCCCATTGATTTGGACTCGCCACCATGAGCCATTGCCACAACACAGTCTTGTTCTTCCAGCATTAAGGGAGCCTATGTTCCTCCTCCCAGCGATGCTAGCCGAGATTCTATTTGGTTGGAAAGCTCGCTTGGAAGGAAAAGGGAGAAACTTTCTTATCAGCTTGACTTCACTGAGTTCCACCATGTCCCACAAGACATGTCGACAAAGAAGTTGAAGAAGCAGACACATGTAGAGAGGAATGCAAAGAACGAGGTTGTTATAGAGACTGCTGCCCCGCCTAAAGATAAAGACATACACAATGTGAGGGTTGAGGATTTCACGCTTTCAAAGGTGAACCTTGGAAAGACCACCCGACAGGTGGAGGCAGACCTTCTCGAAATCACCTCAACGAGCGTCAAAGAAAGGATGACAAAGGATGGACAAAACAAAGCAGCCTTCAAGATTGAAAACCGTCAGCTTAGAATATACATTTCTAGTTTAATGCATGGCACTCCCAACTCCTCGGCCTTGCCTCAAGGACTATTGGATCTCCTAGCTGAAAGAAACCATCATCAGTTGATCACATACGGCAAACAATTGAGACATCAAGTGGATAGTTTTGTCATCAGAGGACAATGTGTATTAGCAGAAGCATATCAGCTGAGAGATAGAGCACATGTTTTTCGATCAGAAATCCAGCAATCAGAAGTAAAGGCAGCTCAAGAGAGGCTGAGAGAGGAAGCGACAGTTGCTGATCTACAACAAGCATACCAATCAGTTACAACCACTGAGAACAAACACCATCTCTTTGAGTGGAAAGAGCAATTGGCATACAAGGTGAGAGCCCACGATGCCAATTCAGTGGAACTGATTGACTATAGACGCTTTGTCGCCAATATTATCAACTTTGCAAGAACGTTGGTAATATCCTTCCCTGAGTTAGAATATCAGCGAGGAGGGGAATATGTTGAGCTTGAAACGGTACAAACACAGTTCCAAGACGTCATCCGATCTTCATTTCTTGAAGATCCCAATGGTTGCAAATTAGGCAAAATTGCAGCCATGTCTATCCAATTAGATGAAGCAGCTGCCCAATGCATAAACTATCAGCAGCAGCTTGTGATGGGTGAAGAAATGCTCAAACGCCACATAGTCATCTTAAAAAGCATCAATTGCCCGGGGGCCGAAGAGGTCAACGACTGGATAGAGACTTTGTTGACCAGTGGTGAAGAGGTGTAAAGCACCAAGGAAGGACGTCCAACCCTCCAAATAGCAATAAATATGACTGAAGTCAACTTGATGCCCCTTTCCAAGTTGACTCCAAATCTCCACAAATCATGCATGTCAGATCCCACTAATCTAGGATGTCTAATTGACTCTCACGATTTGTGGATCTCAAATCTCCTTTAAAGGTGGATGTCTATTTGGAGACACATTTGTAATTTAAGTTCACTTTTAATTAGTTGTCAGTCAACTGAAGTAGACTTCCAATTTGACTTTTGTTTAGTTTCAATTAACTGAAGTAGATTTCCAGTTAATTGCTTGCTCAACTAATTTTAGACATAAGAATAAATCTTGCTGATTGGCAAGAACTATTTGTTAACTCAAGAAGATTTTAGGGTTGCCTACTCCTTTGAGTTCCTATAAATAAGAGCCTTAGGCTCATTATTTGTTTAACCTTTATTTGCTAAGCAAAATTGTTGTGCCATTGTTGCCAAAGTTAGCTTGTTTATATCCATTCACTCTTGGATGAGAGTTCGTTGGTTGATCGTAATTGTGCATGATTTGTGCATTTGTTGTCCCGACCTTTGTAATTCTTTGCAGAAAGCTTGAAGAAATAAATCAAATGGCGCATGCTTGCTTGATCTAAATACTTGAGTCTATTCAAAGTCTTGTTCTAAATAGTGCATTGTTTCAATCTCCTCCTTGGACAAGTGTCATCACCTCCTTGGATATTTTGTCATCGATCATTATCGTTTGATGTTGTTTAATGATTTGTCTTTGCAGCCTACACTTTGGATAGGTGTCGTCACCTCCTCGGGAATCCTGTTAGACAGGCCATCATTCCTTGTTGTTTCCAATGAGTTATTTCCAAAGCCTACACCTCAGACAGGGGTTCCTCCTCCTTGGCAAGTCTCAGATCCAGTTTACCGTAAGAGAGTGTTTACTTGTATCGAGCCCTATCTTGGTATATATCCGAGAGTTCAGAGCCTCAGCCATATTCCATTGAGATGAAGGATTCAAGTGATCCAACCAATCCATTTCGCTCCTACGCCCTCATGCTCTATTTATCTTGAGGAGGTAGGATAGTCTAGAAGTTAGTTAGTCGTAGTTAACGGAAACCAAAGAAAAAGCTTAGCTACGGCGCATTGTGTTTATGCACCCTTGTGTCCTACCGCTGAGTAAAAAAGATTGGAACCTTAGTACGCCCTTTTTTACATTAGAAAATCAGCAAAGAGAGATCTTCCTCTCTATAATCCGAAGAGCATGTACTAACACACTTGCAATAACTATTCGTTTCCAATAAGCACTCCAGAGGTGCTAATTGAAACGCCAACACATCTCCATTTTTCACAATAAGAAAGAGAGGTGGATCATCGACTCAGAATAATATTTCATCCAAAATCATGGAATGGGCAGGGAATTTAAGAGAAAGGAATTAACAGGTAGCTTGGTCAATTTGGATGGGAAGCTCTTGGCATTGTTAAAAGCTCCTTTCGTAAAATCTCTATACTATGGGCTCTCTTGCAAATGATGGAGGATCAAGAATGTTCATCACAAAGACAACCTTGATGAACTTAATGTAATGTTTGGGTGGTGTTCTCATCAACTCAAGGAAAGGAATCTTACCAAGTAAATTGATCAATTTAGCTATGGGGTCCCACTTATTACAAATAGGTTGGTCTATCATGGGCTTTCTAGAGAAGATAAAATTTATGTTGAGCAGAGGGGTCTCTAAGGGTGAGCCTAAGTTAAGATTATTACTTGTTTTAATTTGGATCTTCATCACAAAACATCACTAACCATGGTCAATCAAGTTCAAACATCACTAACCATGGTCAGTCAAGCTCAAACATCACTGACCATGGTCGGTCAAGTTCAAACATCACCAACCATGGTCAATCAAGTTTAAACATCACCAACCATGGTTAGTCAAGTTCAAACATCACCAACCATGGTTAGTCAAGTTCAAACATTGGCAACCATAATTGATGAGGTTTGAACATCCCCAATCATGTTTAATGAAGTTGATTCCAAACAAGTTTTCAAAAATCTTGGCTTGCAAGGAGGTTACAATGAGTTCACACAATAACTATGCTTTCACAGTCATATATTTTGTTGGATATCCTTATAATAGCCAAAACCAATACATGCAATTACTCGTCTTGTGCCTATTAATTGAAATAATTTCTCATTGGTGAAGATTTGAGGTTGCTTCTTTGGTGTTTTTGTTGGTCTTTTGGAGTGGGATCGTGAGTTTTTTTTACTATGATTTGGAAATGTGTTTTTGAATATTTCTTGATGGGCATTGGCTTGATGGTAGCTTTATCTTCGCATTGTGTCTCAAGGGCTTGTTTGGCCTTGAGAAACTATTGGTATCTTTTGTGGTTCATGGTATCATGGTCGTGTCATTGCCTAACATGAAGGAGAAAGCTATTTTTTTAGGTCACAACAATTTTCATAGGAATGTCCTGTTGTGACCCTTTTTCACACATCACCCCATTCAAATGGGGACCCCCAATTTTTGCTCCATTCTGGTCTTTTGGCTTTTGTTTTGCGTCTCTCTCTCTCTCTCTAATTTCTCTGTCCTTCCGGGGATGTCCCCGTTCTTTGACCTAATTGGAAATTTTGGCTAAATCTATGAAATTAGGGTTTTGTTCTTCAGGGTAGTTTGAAGTTGAATCAAGTTGATAAATTGACAGCTAAGCTTAACATTGCTTTCAGAAGGCTTCCAGCAGGCTCCCACTGAATTTTCATCATGTTCTGACGACTTACTCTTTTTAGTAAGTGTTCAATCTGTGAGCTTTTCATCAAGATTTCGGGATTCTAACTACTTCAACACATTCAGGCAGCTTCCAAGGGCCTACACATGAAATTTGAGCTGATTCAGACAACTGGCTATTTTTAGCAGTTCTGGCTTCACGAGCTATTTTCAGGGCTTCAACATACAATTCTCCGATAAATGACAGGAGAATTGATCTGGGTTTTTCTAGACCTTTGCGATGGTGTAACATGCAAACCGAGATGGTGACTTTCAGAGTTCAGCCTTCCAAGGCTATTTTTAGGGTTTGCATGCAGAGTTCTTTAATGCATGTCCGGATATTCAATGTGGGTTTTGCGAGACGTTCGCAATGATGTGACATGCAAGCAGAACGGATCAGTTTTCAGGGACTTACTATTTTTAGCCAGTGCCCGCATGTCGACCAGTTTTCTGGGTTTTTCTGGGTTTTTTGAGATCCCACGGGCACTGTGACATGCAAACTCGTCCGACATCCGGTTGACCACTTTCCGGACACTTACTATAAATAGCAGTGTCATCCCAGCAGCTACCCACCACTTCAGTTCAGCAAGCAAAACGACATATAGCAAAAAATCAAGTCAAACGGAGGTCATTTGAGGCACATGCAAGTCAGATTAGGGTTTCCTACTTCGGTGCCTAAAAAGTAGGGTAAAAGGCCATAATTTCGAAAAACGAAGATATCCCATTGCAATCAGCATCCTTCAGGCAATCTACTGGTAAAATTTGGGCGCAATCCGAGCACTTACTATTTATAGTAAGTCACCTCCAGAACGCGGCTATAAATGGCAGGTCAGAGCATGGGACAGGCAAAACAAGTTCATCAAACTACGAGGATCATATGGTGAAATTTTTAGGCAGAACGAAGCTGTAGAAGTCGTAAATCAAGGGACTTGCTAAAAATAGAATGCAAAAGCAAGGGCAGGCAGAGGCATGGAAAATGTGAGCTTGACCCTCTAAATGCGCCCTTGATGGAATAATCAAGGCAAAAATTCTAAGTCAAAATCAAAGTTCATCCTATGAAATGCGCCCTTGTGCTGGAGGTGGCTAAGAGAAATTTTACAAGGCAAAATTAAGAGCTCACATGTGTAAATGCGCCCTCAAGTGAAAGCTTCCCAGCTAAAATGCGCCCAAGGGTAAGGAGATCATTGGAAAAGTGCTAAGGCGTAAAATTGGAAGTAAGCTATGTCAAATGCGCCCATGTTGGAGGATGCCTAGAAAAATCTAAGGCATGGAAAGTAAAAATGTGAGCACAAGGGTCAAAATGCGCCCTCAAGTAGAAGTGGACCCCTTGAAATGCGCCCAAGTAAGATGAGAAAAACGCCTAAGGCACAAGAATGAAAGTAACCCCTTCCAAATGCGCCCACCTTCAAAATAAAAGCTCACACATGGGAATGCGCCCATAATGAAGATAAAAGTTCAATGTCTCAAATGAGCCCCATGATAGATGAAGGCCAAGAAATACTCTAAGGCAAGATGGAAGCTACCTAGGCAAAATGCGCCCAAGGTAGCTTGCTGGTTGAAATAATTTCTAAGGCATGAAAATAGAAGTAGCCCCCCCTAAATGCACCCTTAGAAGGAGTATGAGGTAAATAAGTTTAAGTGGAGAAAAGTGAAGGTGGACACCCCTTCCATATGCATCCAAGGAAGATGATAGAAGGAGATGTCAAAGGCGTGGGGAAATAAAAGTAGAAGACCTCAAATGCGCCCTCAAGCAAGGCCACTCAAAAAGTATTCCAAGTCACAATAATGAAAGCACAAGGTGGTAAATGCGCCCAGCAAGTGAAGCTGAATTGAGAATTTTCTAAATATGAGGGAAATGGAGGCTCATGGGGTAAAATGCGCCCATCATAAGGAGGAAATGACAAGTTGAGAAATCTCTAAGGCATTGAAAATGAGAGTTCAAGGAGGCATATGCGCCCAGGGTAAGGAGGAGATATAAGACTTAGGAATTTGTCTATGGCATTAAAATAAAATGCCACTGAAGGGAATACGCCTGGAGAGAAGGAAATGTTGAAGGAATTTCTAAGTTAGAAAATGGAAGTAGAAGACTTCAAATACGCTCCAAGGAAGTTGGGACTTGAGAAAAGTTGCTAAGTGTAAGGCAAAATTTTAAGGCGTGAAATTGCTTGGGAAACGAAGGTAAAGGTATGTGTTATGAAGTGTGCCCAAGGATGTGATATTTAAAATAAATTTTCTAAGGCATTTTCTAAGGGGAAATTAGAAAATACGCCTGAAGGAGGTGGTATAAAATCTCTAAGTGCAAGGTGATATGCTCCTAGATGCAGGAGGGAATTTCTTCAGGGAAGCATGAAAATACTAAGGCAGGAAAAATGGAGATTACAGGCGTGGAATTCCTCCAGAGTTAAAAAAAAAAAACGGGTGAACCTTAGCAATTTTATTATTTTCAAAATAATAAAAATTAAATGTACCCCTTCGTTTGGATACACATGAAAACGATGATTTCTGAGGGGAAATTTCTTCTGGGTATTGGATATTTCTCACTAGGAGATGATTTGAGGTTCTTCCACACCTTGCTCGTGTTGTTTCGGCAGGGATTTTGGCCTAGCACCCGTTCAACAAAGTTCCTAAGGCTCAGATGGATAAATTTTCTAAGGCATCGAAAAGGAAAGCAGAGGGGGTCAAATACACTCACGGGGAAGAAATTTGTCTAAGGCATGAAGGAATTTGAAAATGAACTGAAGCTCGAACATCAAGCGTTCAAATGCACCCCCCAAGATGAAATATCTTCTAAGGCACAAACTCCAGGCAAGGTGGTGGATACGCCCATGATGAAAGTTTGCTAGAAAAGTGATGAATTCTATCAAGATTCAGAGATCAAGCGGTCAGAACATGGAAATAAGGTAAGTAAAGTGAATTTAGATTATAAAGTGTTCTGATACTCTTCTTTTGTTTTGCAGGATGAACGTTGAAGCCAAGGCATGAGGACTTGATGAAGCTAGACAACGTTGCAACTTTGGAAACGAAAGTGAAGATTTGTCTAAGGCACTAAGAACGTGATGCAAAAAAGGCAAATGCGCCCAAGGCAATGGGCTCAAGAAATATGAAAGTTGCAAGGAAGAAGTGTCCTGGAGTCAAAGCAACAGGAGGGCCGAACAAGAGGAATTCTTTGCTCATCACTTTCATATCAACCACGTACTCGCCTCTCCTCCTAACGCAACAAAATTGGCAGACAGACAGTGGGAACGCGTTTCTGGACGAGAATCTTCTAGAGGAAGAAAGTGGGCATTAATTGCAGATAATGGTTCCTGCAGAGGAGTGGAGAATATTCTGTGCATTCATTGCCCCACTCCTCTTTGTGGCGGTTTTTAAGGCAAGAACCCTAATTAGGGCATATGTGGCTCGATCTGAGCCCTTTATTGTAATTCAATCTAAGTCGTCCGTTGGACTGGGCCAACTATAAAAGGGGCATCCCCCCTCATTTGTAACTAAGTAGACATCAGATCAGAGAGTGGAGTAGATCAAGAAGTTAGAGTAGATAGGGAGATAGCTTAGAAGTTAGCTTAATTTGAAAAGGAAAGAAAACTTTCCCTTTGAAAGTTTTGTAAGAGGTTGTTGTGGAAAACTCTCATAATACAAAGGTTTATCATTGCATGGTGGTTTTATCTTTTATTGTGAATAGCTAGCAAGGCCTTTTCATCTTTCCAATCCAGATTGATAGAGTAGAATAGACTTTATTTTATGCAAGTAGTTGTTAATTGTGGAGTGTGGCGTCGTGGTTTGAGCATATCTTCTTTCATCCATACCACTAGCGGGCTTGCTGATGGTAAGTTCGCCTTGTGTGGTCAACTGGAATATCAGTACCTAACTTCGGTTGTGATTCGTGTGTTCATTTGCATCGTTGTGACGGAGTGCACATGTTGAATCACAATTTGAACATCTTATTCATCCTTTGAAGATTGCATCAGCTTTGTCAGAGTTGTCCGAAGGGAGACGAAGCGAAGTCTGGTTTGGAGATTGTTTAAGCCAATCCTCGTCCTCCACCCTTTAGGAGTAGATGGTAGCATCCCTAATCCTTATATCCTTTTACATTCAGCATTCTCCGGTTAGTTTAAGAACCCGAGCTTCATCGACGAATTTCCCGGAATTTGAAAATCCTTTCCTCGAAGTTGAACGATTACGTAAGTCCCCTTGGAATACCCAGCATATTCACATCAACCAACTGAGTCTATTCGCAATAAAAGGAACCTTGGAGTTGAACGCATGAACTTTCACGCAATCTTAGCATGCGGAATACTTTGATCAAGAGGGAATAGAGTGACCGTTGGACAACTTTATTCTGTGCTCGCGTTGCCATAAAAAGCACGTCAACATGTCCATAGTTAGAATACCACCAACAAAACTTCTTGGGGATTATACAATTGATTTAATGGCCTAAATGTATCTACTTCATGATTTCAGCTAATAGAGATTACTTATTTGAATTCAGTGGCACCTAAAGATGATTGGAACGGATTGTTTTTATTTGGAAAAGAAGGAAAGAGTCATCCTGGTATGAGTTTTGAGAAATTTTGGTCAGCTCTTGGGTTGATGGCATTTATAGTGTTGTGTGAATCAAATGTGGAGACATGAGTATCAAAGAATCCAACATTAGTAAGATGTTTGATTTTGTTTCTAATGAGTAGGCAAATCATTTTGGGCTATTGAGGTTGGTTGAATCTACATATAAGATGGTTTTGTCATTTAGCCAAAGGCTTCATCTAATGTCTTAGGTGAGAATAAGCATACCTTGTATTGAAGTTTGGAGTCTAAAGCCATGAGGAAGGTTGAAAATAAACCCTGTTCCTCCATGTTATGCTCAGCTTTTTTTGCTATTGTTTTCCAACATTTTATGAGATCAAGGGAAAATTCATGTTTGGATTGTCTTACATTGTAAAAAATTCTAGTAAGTTACTCACTTGGAATTGTTGGAGCAAAGTGATTTTTAAGTCTTTCAAGCCTCGGTGGCATGAGGTTGAAGTTGGATCTACCATTTGAGGGTATCTTTTGCAAAAATTTGGTTGTAGGATATTGATTGGTATTGACCCAATCTTATGTATGATCTTTAGTGCCAACATAAGAAATGGTTGGGGATATTGAACTAATATTATGGCTTCCATGCAAGGAGATAGGGATTCATTTCTGAGATTTTTAGAACCTTGCAATGGATTGGAGGCTCAGGTAGTGGTGGCACATTTGTATAAGGGAGGAAGGAAGAGCACTGATTATAGTTCCCTCACATGATTTGTTGAGGCCTAGTGGTTAGTTGTTTAACATTTGTTTCTACATTTGGATCATTTGATTGACAGTTGTGGCTTGGAGTTGGGCAAATCAGTCAATGAGTTGCATGAGTTCTTATGCAGCATCTAGTTGGGCAGGTTTAATGTTTGTGGAAGCAAAGAGTAACTACTTATCATACTTATAGTTGGATTAATATCTAAAGTTGACCTAGAGGTACTGGAAGCAATTGAATTGGAAATGATAGGAGTAGACAAAGATGCAGTCATGTAAATGTGTGTGGGAATGATATTAGTTTGAGGAAAGGTTTTGTTTAAGAAGTTTGTGGGTGGGACATTCTCTTGTGCAATTTCTTCCAATCGCTATCATTTTCTATGTCAATAATTTTGGTGATTTTATTTGGGTCTAGTTGTCTTCTTTGTCTTGGTTGGATTCTCTAAATGACCCAGAGTCATGCTTACTAGCATTGGTAGGTGCCTTGGATTTCTTTTTGTATGTAGTTTTGTCCATGTTGCATTCAAGCCATGATTTGTCTTGAGGTAGGGTAAAGTCATGCCAACTGATGTTACTTTTGCAACATTGGCATTGATGAACTACATTTTAGGTATTAGGATGCGGTCCTTCAGAATCTTAGAAGGAGTAAGTTTTGCAAGGAAATCTTTGAAAGAAAATATGTTCAAAGGATAGGAGAAAAAATTTTACCTAAAGAAAAAGTTGTAAGGAAAAAATATAGGTGAAAATGACCCTTTATCAGGTTGATCAATTATGTATATGCTAAGATATGACCAGTACTAGAGCAACCTCTAAACGTAGAAAGGTAGAAGGCCTCTCTAGCGGACACACTTTTAGGACACTATGCAAGACAATAATGTAGGCACGTTAATCCAAGGGCTATAAGTATGACAATACAGATGGCATAGAGTAATGAGAATATGCAAGACAATAAGTAAAATAATGTAACAAACATTCAATATAACTAGACCTGCATAAATAAAGGAGGTAGAACAAAGAGAAACTTACTCAGAGTTGACTTGTTAACACATTAACCTCCCCTTGGCTTAAGCATTTGTGGAGAAATGGTTGAAGGTGAAATCAATAAGGATAGAAGAAATCCTATTAGACCAAATCAAGGGACACCCAAAGTTGACTTACAATATAACTAGACCTGCATAAATAAAGGAGGTAGAACAAAGAGATACTTACCCGGAGTTGACTTGTTAACACATTAACCTCCCCTTGGCTTAAGCATTTGTGGAGAAATGGTTGAACGTGAAATCAATAAGGATAGAAGAAATCCTATTAGACCAAATCAAGGGACACCTAAGACATCATGTACATTGCTAGTGGATCTCCTATCCTTGAATCTCCAAGGCCTCAACTTGTCTTCTTTTGGTGAAACTTTGGTACCACAGAACCTTTAGAATCCCCTCAGAGCTTTTTACCTATTGTAAGCACAAAATAGAACAAACCATGTCTTGTTCTTTTAGAATGACAATAGGAAAGCTTATAAATACAGTGGTGATCCCCAAAACCATCATTTACATTTCCTCAACATCCCCATCCATGGTGACTGAAGTCACTTGGTGCTAACAGTAAGATGAAAAAAAAAAGCATCACTGACCATTGATGGTGAAGTCAACTAGGCGAACCCGTAAGCAAATAGGATTCCCAAGGAATGAAAAGAGTCCAATAGGGGTGATTGATATTCACGAGGACAATGCAGGGAAAGGAGGTGAAACAAATGAGGATAGAATGGAGACATCATGGGGGCATCATGAAAAAGGCAAAGATGGAAAGCAAGGGCCTGTGACACGTTTCTTGACAAGACATCTCATGACAGCCCACCCCAGTCCAACTATGAGAGGCTAATGCACCAAGAAGTCCTTGACAAAACAAAGCATTAATAGTATCTGCTAAACCAGATTTTCATCATTGTCTCATGAAAATCTAGACTGTTGACTGACAACGAATTCTAAATTTGAGGAGAAATCAGTGACAGTTAGCTGCAATATTGTTGCATGCTCTCTTTAAATATATTGTATGCATACATGTCAAGCAGAACTGAGAGCCTTCCATGAGGAAAGAGAGTGATAAGTGCCTTGATTGATACTGCAGAATTCCAAATCTATTTATGGCAAAATTTTATCAAGCTGTGTAACATACGAACTAAAAGAAAACAATTTCTACCAAACATAATTTAAAGTAGAGTCCAAATTTCATACCATTAAAATCATTGCAGCTGACAGAGAAAACCACCTATCATACCAAAGAAAATTCCCTTTACTTCTTGTATGATTTGGAAAGTTCCCATGTTTCTCTTGCTGTGTTGTCATTCTGTGGTGTGACAGAGATTATCCACGAGGAAGAAAAGGTAAAAGTTGTGTTTGATTTAAATGAAATCCCAATCAGCAAGAACTTGCTGCACTCAAAGGAAAAAAAAAAGTTAGTAAGTTGGCCTTTTGCACTTCATAGCACTGATTCAAATAAGCTAAAGAAAATGGTTCAGAGGATTGAGTCAATAAATGCATAAAAAGAAGTACAAAGTGTGCTTATTTTGGGATTACATGGTTGATGACTTTGAGGATTAGTCTCATTAGATTGCTTTCCTAGATTAGGTTAACAGAGGCAAGATGCTTCATTATAACTGATATCATTGTTTATAACTGTGTAATATATAACTTAATTTTTACTTTTTTGCATAGAATTAAAGCTAGAAAATGTTCCCCTCAGAATAAGATGTGCCGAATAGCAGGGGTTAGTATGCAGACTAGCAAAGTGCATTAATTCTTTTACTTTGAGTTGGTCAGGCTCAGAGGAAAAACACTAACCCATCTTTATTAGGGCGACCAAGTTCAAAGTTACATCTGCACCTCTGTATAAAAAAAAGTCTCCAGCAAGGACACACTGTATAAAACTTAAGAGAAAGCTACTTCTGCAACCCTTGCAATTTTCTGTTTAATGGGCCTATCAGATTTATATCTATACAAGTTAATCATAGTTGAGGTAAAAGCACCCAAAATTGAGAATGTGTAAACATAATTTGAAATTTCTACAATGCAAAAACGAAGCTCAGACTTGCAACAATGTTATGCATAATGTTCAATGTATGATAAGGGCTCTAGAACTCAAGGAGAACCCTAAGCTACATACCAGAAAAAATTCAATATATAAGCAAATCTTTTTAGCTGATAAACAAAACGCAATAACACCGGCAGCTGTTTGCTTGGGGACCCAGGTCCCACGTAACCAAGATCAACGGCTGTTTACAGCCAGCAGATAGGCAAATCTACATTGGAGGGAATTGTGAGGCTTACAATTACTACCCTCTGTTTTTCAAATTGAAAGTTTGGCTGAAACTGATTGAACATTTTCAGATCTGAATTTATTTGGATCTGAAGTAGTTGAGTATAATTCTTAAATCTTTGTAGAAGATAGAAATGCCGAAGGAGCACAACTAAATGTTGGCTATGGTGAATATAATATAATTATGCCTTCAAAAAATTGCCGTTTGCAAAAATTTGTTTTTAAATGAATTGTTCAAGCAACACGTATAAATAGCCTCTAAAATAATAGTTAACCCAAAAAGGTATGAGCCTCTTCAGAAGCAACATAAAGCATTGAAAAGTGTTTTCTCAGAAATTCTGATTTGAATTAAATTTCCTTTTTCCGCTAGTTACAGAGAAGGAAGCATAAGATCATTAAACTACCCAGTAAAATATTTCCAGTGACATTAATATTAATTGGTCAATAAATTGTAATACAAAGAAGCAATCCTTTAATTGCACCTTGTCCTGAGGGCGTCCCAATTGGGTAAAAGTTCGCAGAGTAATCCCTCACATACCACCATATCTGGATCTGATATCTTTTTTTGTATGATTTACAACCACGATGCATATTGTGTTTGACTTTGACATCAAGTAAACCCAGGATGGTTGTTCCCTATGGCACGACTGGACATATTGGAGGGTACAGATTCAGTCCATAGAGCGCGGAGCGCATGTACGCCGTCCTGTACAACATTTTTTTCCACGGGAAATTTGGGCAACTGTAGTCTATTTTGGAAGTCTCCTCAATTTCCAAAGCACCGGGGATAGAAATTAAAGTTGGTATCACTTATTTCCAAAGCATACGTCTCAATCATTTTGTTGGCATGTAGTTTGGCGATTTTGATGTTGTTTTCATTTAGGTAGCTGGATTGTTATTACTGGACTCTTCCCAATTGAAGTCCTTTTTATTAATTTATTATTATTACTTTAGTGTGGTCCGAAGTCCTTATTATTATTAATAATAATTTATTATTACTTTAGTGTGGTACAAAATTATTTAAAGTAAAAGTGCTAAAATAAATGTAGAAATAAAATAAGTAAATAGAGACATTTAATTATAAATTTGTTATTCATAGTTGTGATAAAAGGTTAAAAATGATTCGTTAAAATATAGTAAATTTAGTGATTTTAAGATGAGGGTTTTGGAAACTATGAAATTATTTGTTTATTATTATAGATTAGTTTTACAAGTGTGGGATTGATTTACACATGTAGATTTGATTTGTATAAGTGTGGATCGATCTCTATAAATTCTTAATAGTTCACTTGCTTAACTTGAATGTTTATGTATTCTTACATAGAAACTTGGTTATGTGATCATGAGTTTGCTAATAGTTAGAAATATGATCCTCTTTGATCAAAATCTTAAGGATATTGATTAACAACTTCTAAAAATGATAAAAAATAACAAGCAAGAACATAAGAGATACCCCCAATATTGATGTAAGCAAATAATGGAACAATAAATGCTCTAATTATAATGGAAATAAGTGTACTTAAATACTCATGTTGGATTATCTCTAGGTGTGTAAAAATGAACTAAGACTTGTTCTTAAATACAACTCTGAAGGATATAAACTTTTTTTGTTGACTCTTTGACTATCATAATAGGTCATAACCATATCCTACCATAAATCAAAATCTAAACAAAAGCCCCAAATCTATATTGCTTTAAATAGGTCTAAGTAATTATCATATCTCCTACATCTAAAAGTGTAGTTGAAGTAGCTAAAGCCTAACCATTATTCATCCATCCATATGCACAACAAAATAATTAAACCCATACCTATCAGTAGACCTCCTACTATCTACATCTCTAACCCCACCTACATCCACAAGTCCTTCTATCTAATATCCTACATAAAGTATGTCCTCCTTCATAACAAACATTATAACATACAAAAAAAAAAAATTGAAGACCTTCAATTGTAAAATCCAATACTCCCTAGATCCTTGATATAGATAAATACTTCATTTCAACTCTCACTACTTGGGCACTATTTGATCTACTATAAATTATAGTAGATGGTCAATCGCATTCACATAAAGGTTGTAGCTCAAGTCCTTCATCCCATCTAGTGTTGAAGAACATTCACTAATCTATAATCTCGCAAATTGACCCACTACAAATTATCTTAGGATACTTCCTCTAGTTGAACCAAAGTTCTCTCTCTTAATATCCATGTCAAAACAAATTTAGTTCTCCCAACTTCTTCATATCACATAGAAATTTAAATTTCTCATATCACCAACCTTAACCACAAAAAATTACCTATCTCAAATAAATAGATCTATAGACACAATCATGTCATGTCAAGATTTCAACTATATATTCAAGAGTTTCTCATGACTTCATAACCACCTTTTTTAACTCAAAAGACTCTTAATCACTATTTACTATAATTCCACACAAAACTCCCTTTGAATCATAATTCAAAACCTCTCATCTCTCTAATCCATATCTTCAAACTCAAAAAACATTTACATATTTTTTTATTGAACTCATAATAAAATTCATTTTCAAAAAAAATAATAATGAAAGAATTCCTTCGAATGAACAAAGTATTACTCCCAACAAATAGACCTCTAACAATAGGTTTTTGACAAATCTCTAATCCTCAAGGCTCATCATTTTCCCAACTAAAATTTTTCTTTATGTCCCCACATGACCAAGGCCAGAAACACATGCGAAGTTGCACAAACATTCTTCTACCATATACACCATGTGACCATGCTTGAATAAGGGCCCAACAATAAATATGATAAGACTCTTACATAGTAAGAAAACGTGGATTCTTCCCTCTTACCTAGGTAATTCACATGGCAACAAAAGCTTAAAAGTTTTTTATTTTGTATCATTTATGACTTTCATGTGGATAAGTTTAAAAAATCAAGCTTGAAGGGACCACTTTAATGAAGAGGTATCTTTAATATAAAAAATAATAATTAAAAATCAACGTGGAAAAATTATTCAATATGATCGTAGGAATCTTTACCTTATATTCGTCCATGCTACATTCAATATGATCGTAGGTATCTTTAGCTTATACCTAATTAAAACCCTGCGTAGAAAGGACACTCAAATTGATTTTACCAAAAATCGTTGAAAAGACAAAAAAAAAACATAAAACTTGATGAGGGGCATGCTTCCTTATTCCCACATAGATTTCTTCGGAAGGAAACGTATTGCCTATGGAAAATGTATTGTACACTAAAAACACATCAAATTTCTTCTTCATTGTTTTAATATTAGTATATATATTTAATAAAATTAATAAACTATAGAGATATCTTTTTTGAATCATCTATTTTTAATCAATTTTCACATAAAAATGTACATTTCAAAAAAATATATATCTAATATATTTGTAAATATATATGATAGTACCATTCACAATGCAAAATGTAAAACATTAAATGAATTAGGATTAAGATTAGGATTAGGTTTAGGTTTAGGGTTAAGGTTAGGGTTAGGGTTCGGTTCAGAGTTAAGGTTATGATTATGGTTAGATATTGAATTATAGTTAGGGTTGAGGTCAAGATTAGGTTAAAATTAGGATTAGGGTTATAGTTTGGTAAAGATTAGAGTTAGGGTTGGGGTTAAAATTACATTTAGGGTTGGGGATAGGGTTAGGGTAAGGGTGAGGATTAGGATTAGGGTTAGGGTTAGAGATAGAATTGCAGTTAGGGGTAGGGTTAAGATTAGGACTATGGTTAGTATCAGGATAAGGGTCATGATTAGAGAGAGAATTAGGGTTAGGGTTAGGATTGGAGATATAATTAGGGTCACAATTAGGGTTAGGGTTAGGATTAGGGAAAGGATTAAATAATTAGAGATAGAATTGGGATTAGGGTAAGGGTTAGGGTTAGAATTATAGTTGGGGAATAGGGTTAGGGTTAGAGATAGAGTTAGGGTTGGGGTTATATTTAGAATTGGAGTTAGAGTTGGAGATAAGGTTAGGATTAGGGGTAGGGGTAGGGTTAGGATTAGAATTAAAGATAGAATTAGGGTTAGGGGTAGGGTTAAGATTAGGGTTAGGTTTAGAGTTAGGGTAAGGGTTACAAATAGAGATAGAATTTGAGTCTAGATTAGGTTTAAGTTAGGGTTAGAGATATAATCAAGATTATGATTAGGGTTAGAGTTAGGATTAGGGAAAAGTTTATTGTCAAGGATAAAATTAGGGTTTGGGTTAGGTTAGAGATATAATTAGGGTTAGGTTTATGGTTAAGGTTACAATTAGGATTAATATTAGTGTTAAGATTAGGGTTAAGATTAGGGTTAGGGTCATAGAGATAGAATTAAGGTTAGGGTTATAATTAAAGATAGAATTAGGGGTAGGTATAGGTTTAAGATTATAATTAGGTTTAAGGTTAGGGTTAAGATTAGGGTTAGGATTAGGGTTGGAGTTACAATCAATGTTATAGGTAGATATAGGTTTAGGTTAGGGTTAGGGTTAGAATTAGGGTTTGGGTTAGGTTACAATTAGAATAAATGTTAGTCTTAGAATTAGGGTTAATATTATGGTTAAGCGTAGAATTATAATCATAATTGTAACCTAAGAGATCATTTTAATACAAATTCTAATTCTAACCCAAATTATAACCTTCATCCTAACTATAACCCCAATTGTGACTGTAACCCTAAGCTTTATCCTATAACCTAATTATAATAAGACATTAATAAACATAACCCTAACTGTAACCCCAAGCTTTATCCTAGAACCCTAAACCTAACTATAATTTAACCCTAATTGATTTGTAGTCCTAACCATAACAGTAACCATAATTGAATCCTAATCCTATATGTAAGTGTAAGAATAATTGAACCTTATATATATAACCTGTTGGACTAACCGCCAGCATCTCCCTTTGGGTTCGTGACATGGTTTAACCGCCTCCTGTGGATCTTAACTGAATCTTGTATCGGACATTAGCAGGTCGATCTTTTGGTGCAACGACAAGGCCAATAATTGGTATTAGAGTCAGTCACGGGTTTGAACCCCTCGGGTGACGCTGAGGGGGGGATTGTTGGACTAACCGCTAGTATCTCCCTTCAGGTTCACGACATGGTTTAACCACCTCGCGTGGATCTTAACTGAATCTTGTATCGAGCATTAATAGGTCGATCTTTTGGTGCAATGACAAGGCCAACATAACCATTATTGAATATTAATTTTAACCCTATTTGATCATTAATCTTGACCCTAGAACCCCAAGCTTTATTGTAGGACCCTTACCCTAACTATAATTAAATATTAACTGTTAGAATTGGTTATGGCTACCAAGATCTTGAGATCAAATGGAAAGCACAAAAAAAGAGAAATGAATATCACAAGAATAAATTGTATTCTTATCAATATGATTCAATGATATGAAGTGATTGATTACAATGAGAGACCCCTTGTTATATAGCCAAGGTGAAAACATAGAAGGGCATAAGATTATGACAAGTGTCATAATCTTGTGACATGAGACAACTGTGAAAAGCTATCACTCCACCTAAAATGGAAAAGTGATAATGTGATAACCACCACAAATGGTGGATCACCCACAAAAGGTGGAGAGGTAATCACATCATATGTCCACGAAAGGTGGAAGTGATAAAGTAATAACATGATAAGTTCACCAAAGGTGGAAAAGCTCCAACTACCTCCTATGTGGTCCCTAAGTAAACTTAACTAAGGTGTAATCATGACCTAAGACAAGGTACAACATATTTAATTACACCAACATCCCCCTTAAGTGCAACTTAAGGAGAATGTACACAAAAGAAAACAATGCAAGATGGGTCCTGACAACTAGGCCATGTTAGGTACCCATGTACAAATGCAATGCAATCTCTCATAAATGGAGAAAAGGAGAAAACCCAATGAGACAAAACTCCTCCCCAAAAGAGATATAAAAGATACAAAAAATGAAATGATCTCAATGATGTATGAGAAGGCCAAAACCCCATGTGAGGAAAAATACCCCCCCATAAGAGAGAAGTAGAAGAGAGACAAGGCTACCCCCCCTCAATGAGATAATCTGCTGCAAGAGAAGCACTGGAAGTACACTATGGAGTAACACTAGAATCCTCAATCTAGCAAGCAAGGAAAGATACTTTTGTTTGTTACTAAAACCATATGTGAGTCATTGATTGACTCAAAGTGGAATCATGATAAAGCAACAGCAGATCTGATGCCAAGGAACACTGGAAAACTCACAAAATGGCACAACCCTAGAATCTATGAAGCAACAATAGCTAAAAAAATGATGCCCCCATAAAAGGGAATGATATGATGAAAGAATCTGGAAGCTGTGTATCTCGATGTCGATGCCAAACTGTGACTAAAACTGATCCATAGGAGCAAGTACCATAAAGATTTTGGAACATTAACCATAAAATAAATGGCCCTCAAACTGAGATGTGATCAGATGTGAATCTGATGTGACTTAGGATTATTAACCATAGGCTCTCAATCTGAGATGTGAACCAATGCGAACCAAAAATGTGCCAAGTTATGACCAAGATGTGGTCAAAAGAAACAATAGAATCCAGATACAACTCATGTGAGTTGTCATCAATATGAAGATGAGATCAAAGTGCATGCCATGCAAATACACTCTAATCAAATTATTATGCAAAAAAAAACCCCTGATGGAACTTTATATAGGTTCATTTATTACAATACAGGCCATGATTGTAAAAGGAAAACATGCAAACCATGCATAAAGCGATGAGAAAATGTAGACCTAATGCATGAAAAACAAGAAAGAGTGCATGCCCAAACCAATGTTCACATCTGCCATCATGATGAAAAATAACCTCAAATTTGTGTAGATGACAAAATTTGAAAAACTGATCTACACCACTATGAAGTGCTCGAAACTAGCTTTCCGTCAATATCTCGTTTGCCAAAAATGTACACCGTGGCCAAAAGTTATGAAATTTTCAAAAAAAATGAATTTAGCCTGCAAGAAACAAGTTTTCTAGCAAAACAAGTTTACTTTTGATTTGATTTATGAAAAATCTACTCACTGTTTGTAGACAAAAACAAAAACCCAGAAATATTTTGATGCTAAGAACAAAATCCAAAAATATTTTTTTGATCCAGTAAACAGAAGATGAAGAATCGATTTTTTTTAACCTTTGGCCAAGAGAAAAATGACACGCAACTCTTTTTGGACAGCAATTTCTTCTAGATTTGTGCAAGATATGCAAAATCTAAAAGATACCTAGTTCAGATTTTGACCCTGGCTACAAAACCCAAAAATTATTTTTCCTACAAATGAGTGAAAGCTAGATTTTTGAAGCAAAAATGATGATGACTCCAATAAAAATGGTTGCAACAAACCCTTGTTTGCCAAAAATACAAATGGTGATCAAATTGAGTGAACCAAAAGCAAAATCTGACTTTCTCGAGCCTCCTGGATGCAATAGTGAGCTCAGATTTACACCAGCAAGCTTTGATTTGAACCTGCAATAAAAAGCCAAAAATAGAACCTCCCCAGATCTGGTATCTCTTCAGAAAAAGACTTTCCAATGGCACCCAACCTACTCTGATACCATGTTAGAATTGACTATGGCTGCCAAGATCTTGAGACCAAATGGAAAGCACAAAAAGAGAGAAATGAATATGACAAGAATAAACAGTATTCTTATCAATATGATTCAATGATATGAAGTGATTGATTACAATGAGAGACCCCTTGTTATATAGCCAAGGTGAAAACATAGAAGGGCACAAGATTATGACAAGTGTCGTAATCTTATGACATGAGACAACTTTGAAAAGCTATCACTCCACCTAAAATGGAAAAGTGATAATGTGATAACCACCACAAATGGTGGATCACCCACAAATGGTGGAGAGATAATCACATGATATGTCCACGAAAGGTGGAAGTGATAAAGTAATAACATGATAAGTCCACCAAAAGTGGAAAAGTTCTAACTACCTCCTATGTGGTCCCTAAGTAAACTTAACTAAGGTGTAATCATGACCTAGGATAAGGTACAACACATTTAATTACACCAATAGTAACCCTAATTGAACTCTTACCCTAACCCTAATTGAACCCTAATCATAACCCTAACCCTAAGTGAATGTGTTTATCCTCATTAAATTGTATCCATAACTATAACTAAAGTCTAACTCTAATTGAACCTTGAGATTTATCATATAACTTTAACCCCAACCTTAGTTGAACCCTAACCTTAAACTTAAACCAAAGCTTTAACCTAGAACCCTAACCCTAACCCTAGATGAATTGTACCCCTAATTGAAATATACCTAATTGAACCAGAACTCTAACCTAACCTTAATTCTAACCTTAATACTAATTAAACTATAATCCTAACTCTAGGCTTTATCTTATATAAATAATAACCCTAACCCTAACTTAACCATAAATAATACTTTAACTAAATTTCAAGGGTGACAACATTGACAACCCTAACCTTAAAAGTAACCAAAGACCTAATTTAACCTAAACACTTATCCTAATTGAACCCTAACCCCAAACCAAACCCTAACCATGACCTCAAGATTTATCGTAGAACCCTAACCCTAATTGAGTTGTAACATTAACCTAACCATGTAAGATATTATTTAAGTTTCATGGGTGACAACATTGATAAATATAAACCTAACAATAACCCTAACCCTAATTTAACTTGAACTTGAACCTGAATTGAACTATAACCCTAACCCAAGCCCTATCCCTAATTGAACTATAACCCTCACCCAAGCCTTGTCTCTAATTGAGCTATAACCCTAACCCTAACCTAACCATGTAAGACATTAATTGAAGTTCATGGGTGACAACATACACAAACATAACCCTAACCCTAATCCAAATTAAACCCCAACCCTAACCCTGACCCTAACTATAATTTCAATTATATATGTAATCCTAATTCTAACCCTAACTCTAATTCTAATGGAAACCCTAATTCTAATTATAACCCTGACATAACCATGTTCTTAAAACTTTAATTGAATTTCATGGGTGACAACATTGACAAATGTAACCATAATCCCCCTAATTGTTGGTTAACACATTTATCTTTATAAAAATTAATTGATTTTCAACTCCATTTGTCTATTAAATAAAGATAAAGTTAATAACAATTGGAGAGATCACCATTTCATTGGTGATCTTTCTCTGAATTTTAATGAGGTACAACTCCCTCTTATGATGTAATTTGATTTTTAGAACTATGATTTTGACTAGAAAGTAGTAAAGATAAAACTAAGATTTGTGCATAGCCATGACACAAATGTGTTGTAGATTCAGATTCAAGGGGATGAAGATAAACGAACCATAGATCATATACTCCATGCCCATAAATAATAGTTATGAGAATGAGCAATAGTTTATTTCAAATATATGAGAAAATCAAAATTCACAAATCCCACATCTGACACATGTATAATCTAACATAATAAAGAAATCATCAAAGAGCAATTAAAAAATCACATAAGAAATTTGTAATGAAAAGGAAATATAAATAAACACACAGGATCAGAAAACCTAGTCTCAATCTCACACCACAGTATGATGGGGGTCAAAAATTGGATCCTTCAAATGTATTTTGATTACATATTTATAAACTCTTTCTAATGAGCCTTTTCGGTTTCCCATAACTGCTTCTTGATAATTAAATTATCTTTTATTATAAAAGACTTTTCAATTTCCTTGTATCTCTCTATGTTTCTCATATTATTTTTTCTTGAGCATTCCTAGGTTGCACCTTCCCCTATGCTTTTACACATAATCTAACACCCTTTCATCAACAGATCATGCAAATGACGCTTCGAATTATCATAGCATTCCAAATAATGATAACAAATATAATCCATGCTTCTAAGATGGATATTTAGTTAATCAAAAACATTGAATACTACACAAAAGAAATATGAAGATTCTCCTCCATGCTTCACATAAAATATTACAGCCTCATATCCTTCTCCTATTTTTATGTCGTGTCTTTTTTAAAGATGAACTTATTTTAGGGTTGCCATGAATTTCTCTTTTACCCAGCAGTTGCTCTATATTCCTAGCTTGGCTTGGAAAAGACACGTTGGGAATTTTGTCAAGACTATCACAAACAAATTAAACTATTGCATTCATAAAGGATGATGATAGGTATTGTGGTGTCAGCATGTTGTTGACTGAGGCTTTGTCTCGGCGTTGTGATATCCCAAAACTTTAAGTAATCAATTTCCTCCATTTTCATAGATACTTGTTCCAAAGGAAATTTAGGGTACCTCCAAATAGTACCAGGCATAGATGATGGTTCCGGAAGAGTATCTAACTCTACTAGACTGCTCACAACTTGGGGATTTGAGCCTCTATTTACTGGGATTTAATGTATCTAGAAGAGTTTCATATTTAGGAGCATAAGTCACTTCCATAGATTTCCAAAGAATGGGTGCTCATCAAGCTCGTTCTTTGCAAACCTCGCATTGCAAATATATATAAATTTGATCAAAATGACATTAGTAAAAGGTTCACATTATTTCTCACCCAATAGCTTGTACTCTTAATAGGTCCATAGAGAGCTTGAACAGTTTTACACGTTCATCAACACATCCCAATGCTAAGACAATTTTTACTATTAAATATATGCTTTTCCCAACAAATCCATTCTGTGCATAATCTGAAATCATTGCATTTGATAAGATGACATCTTCTTTGAGGCATTTTACCAAGGTACTTTTTGATTTAAAATATTATCAAATATAATATGAGGGTGTTCATTTTATGGACTTCAATCCAACTACAATCAGGTATCTTTTAAATTTCTTTATCTTTCATCAAACTTTGTATCTTTTGAACATCACCTGTCTGCGCACTTTGTGCACAATTGTCTAATAAGAGTGTTGGCGTTACAATTTGTACCTCTGGAGTGCGTATTGGCAACATACAACTATACACTGTGCGTAATGACTGCTCTTCGAATTAGGAGGGGAAGCTCCCTCTTTTGTATATATGCGTGAAAAAGTAAATGTTCTAAATCCTATCTTTTTGACTCGGCTGGAAGAGGCACAAGGTTAAGAAAACCAATACATTACAGCTAATATTTTTCTCTGGTTTTGTAGATCTTAACTACAACTAACTTAATTCTTAATCTATCATATTTCCTCAAGAGAAATAGAGCATGAGGACTTAGTAGCAGGGAATATTTGATGATAATCTTTAAGTCGGGATTTCCAAGGAGGCGGGACACCTATCCGAGGTGTAGGCTGAAATGAAGGTTATTGGAAACAACATCAAATGGTAAGTTAGTTCTCAAGATTCCTAAGGAGGCAGGACACCTCTCTAAAGTGTACGTTGAAAGTAACTTACTGGAAACAACACTTAGATGACAATCTCTATCTCTAAATTCCCAAGGAGGAGGGACTCCTATCCGAGGTGTAGATATGAAACAAAGATTATTAATAACAACATCACACGATAAAATTTATCTCAAAATTCCCAAGGAGGAGGGACTCATATTCGAGGTGTAGATATGAAACAAGCTTATTAGAAACAAATATAACTCGGGACAACAAATTGTATGAAGGACCTATCACACAAATAAATGATCAACCGACTTTATATTAACAAAAGTGAACAAGTACAGAATAACAATATTGCACGGCAAAGCAACTCAATAATTTATTATTGTAATAAAATTTCTTGAACAAATACTGAATAGAAATACTACAAGCAAAGTGGGCTCAACATGTATGCTATCACGCACAAAAGTTAATTACAAATGAGCAAGCGTGATCTTATTTATAGAACTTCAAGGACTAGGGAACCCTAAAATCTCTTTGAGTTTACACTCAGTCTTGCAAGCGTGCAAGAGTTTATTCTCTAAGTCTAACTATATGCAACTTAGCAGTTAACTGGAAAAACATCAGTTAACTGAACTATACAAAATAAATGGATGTGCAAGTCCTTATTTAAATGAAAATCAATTGATAATTAATATCAGTTAATTGAAACTAAAAACTAAATGAGAACTCCAACTGTGCATAGAAGACTCCAAAATAGACATGTCATGATATGTGGGACATCGAGTTCACATGGAAAGAGGCGTCAAGTTTAACTCCCGTGTCTAATGTCTATCCTGAAAGCGTGGGACATCCTGATCTATAGTTTACTGGTCATGATCTTGAGTGATTAACCCCTCCACAAGGTTGTTGATAGCCCACCATTTGGAGCAGTGATACTCCTTTGAAGAAATTTGTGTCTTTGCAACATCTTTTCACCATCAATGATTTGACTTTGAAGTTCTCCTCTACTCTTGGCCGCCTCATCAAATAACACTAATACAACTATAAGTTGGTCCAATTTATAGCCAATTGTATCACCATTGAAGATACCATGAATGAGTTTTTGAATCTTTGATTGTACATCAGTAATCTCAAAATATCCACCATCCTCACACTGATACTAGAAAGGAACTCGTGACATGAAAGTTCTTACAAACCTGATAGCACTTGTCACCTTCTCTCTGCTTTTAGCCAACTCTGAAGAAATTGTCTCATGTACCTTTACCTTAAAGATTAATTGTTTTCTCCAAGCAAATATTGCTTCCTTATCTTCATATTTAGTGACTGAATCATTGGTCGTGCTCAGGTGAGAGATCATGATCTCATTATGTGGTTTGTCTACCAACAAGTCTCACTTTGACTCCTAAATCTTTAGACGAAGTTCATGGGTGTTGTACCTCAATTGGTACAATTCTGAAAGTATGAAGCGACCTCTTGTGATGAAATCCTTTTCCCAATCCTTCAAGCACTTCCCATAAACAATCACCTAACTTAGCTGATTGTGTTTTGTTGGTATTTATGAAAACTATGGGAGCAAGGTGGTGACATTATCAATGTTATGCATAAGATTGCATATGTATTGGCGAAGCTGCTGGTTCTCAGCCTTGAGGGCTGCTTTATCTTCTCTATCCTTTATTACTCTTTCCCTTATGCTTTCTATTGCAACCTCGAGGAGATCCACCTCTACTCGGAGTGTGCTTTTATCAAGGTTGACCTTTATTAAGGTGAAGTCATCAACTTCTACCACATTCAAGATTTTATCTTCTAGTGGCGCAGGGGTCTCAATGATGATCTCCTTATCAATGTTCCTTTCAACATGAATATGCTTCTTGATCTTCTTATCTGGTGTGTCTTGATAAACATGATCAAAATCAAATAATTCTAACTGATATGATGGTTGCCTCCTCTTCCTACCCAATTGATTCTCAAGCCAACACGAGTCCTGACTAATCTCACTGGAAGGAGTGGTGCTTATTCTAGGAACTTTTGATGAGTGAGTATGTGTAGAAGCACTACTACGTGGTGGTGAATCCAAATTAATATGAATCAGAGACTGTAGCGAAGTTGGTGATGGCATGGGAGTTTCTACCTCTGCTTCTGGCATGATCTCTACTGTATCTAGGGCTATCTCCATATGATGTTCTTGCTGGTCCAAATCAGCAACTGGTGCTTTTCCCTTTGCATTTCTTGACGACCTGTTTTCTTTAGGAGGATTATTCATTGCCTTCTGTCTAGGCTTTGACTTTGATGTGGAAGGCAGTGAAGTGACTATTGATGGTAGCTCTGTGTTTGGCATGGCTGCTTTTCTCATCCTCTTGTTGTTCAAGTAAAGCATGCTATTTCTAAAAAAATTACTTGTTCTTTCCTTTATAAATGTTCACTCTTTGGCGTACCAATCAACTACTAGAAGAGGTTGTGTGTCAAATTGATCCTAAAAGAATTGGGGAAGTGTAACATTCCCATTATCATCAGACAAGCCTCTTACATCCACCGAAATGAAATCAAAAATTTGTGAGAGAGTGAATCTGTCATAGTTGTGTCTTCGCACCTCAAACTCGTCTTCACAGTTGTACCAATAGTCTTCTATAGAAGGCTTGTGAGAAGAACGGCCGCCAAGGCGTGTTGAAAAGTAACCCCAAGGGTCATATGAGCATTTCTCAACAAGATACTTAAGATTAAGTTTCTCCATCTCATTACCCATGGCCTTGGTGTCAGTTGTTGTCTTGCACCTGTAAATTCCCATCTATAATGGAAAATTGGCAGTTGGCTTGTGTTTGTTGCGCAGATGGGAGTGGACCATGTACAACTACTATAGAAATTCCATGAAAAACACCTTATCTGAAGGATAACGGGGCAACATAGCAGGGTGACCTAAGTAGCCATTCACGCAGATGTAGGTGAACGTAGGGAACTGGATGAACCAATCCACCCATTCAATCATTGCTAACCTAGCTTCTGTTGAAATAAACATGTGTAGCTCTCGATCAAGATTTCTCATGGTGTACATTAAGAAAGCCTCCCGCACTTGCTTGAAGTGTCACTCAAATTGTGTGAATTCAAGTTGTGAGTAGTACTAATGCACCTTTTGTACACTTAGAATCCCCTCAGTATTCAATCATTTAAACTGGCCTTCGAAAGCAACCAGATATACAAGGTATGAGCACATGTGAAACTTATGAGCAACCAAAAAGTTGGTCAATTATTTGGCGAGAACATCGTTGATCAAATATGCCCAATCATGGTGCTTCCTTTTGTTGATAATCTGAGCCATGATGTAATACATCCAAGGTTGAAATTTGTGAGCATCTGCCTGACCAGTGACACGGTTAAGAAGGGTGATCATAACCGCATATTGATCTTTGAACTCTCCTCGACCTACATTCTTTGGAAAACTAGTCCTTTTTTGTTTGAGCCACCTATCCTCCATTCTTCCTTGCCACTTTTCCTTATCAACATCGAATGCCCTTTTGCACCTATCCATAGAAATGACCAAATTGCTTGGATTTAGAGGAATACCAAAACTCGACGTCCTTGAGATTGCAAATCATTCGCCCATCCACTGATTGAATTTCTCGTGTAGTAGAGTTATAATGCTTTACACAAGTCATAACGAATTCTATACACTGTGTTGTGATGGGAAGAGAAGTCGCTTCTAGCAACCCAGATTCCTCGAGGTTTTGAAGTGGGATATGATCAATCTCTAAAGCATTTAAGTCAAATTTTGGATACATCTGATGCAAATCTGTGTCGGTCGTTCTAATGAAATCATGAACTAAGACTAATTTGGTCTTGAATTCACTCTAGGTGAACTGCATTATGAAAAAATTGCCTGTTGACTGTGAACATGACTATATTCTGACAACTTTTCTAAAAAGCTAAAATATCTCCTAATAAGGCTAAAAATAGCCTCTCGAGGGACAAATTTTATGAATTTTTTTGAGATGTGGGTTTTGTAAAGAATGAAATTTAAGTCAAACCACAACGTCAGAAATTTGAAAAAACACTATTTTACTTGACATGCAAAGACTTTTCGGAATAGAAACAACATGCAAAACTGGGCTTCATAAACTTTTTCTAATGAAAAATTTCGACATATGAATTTTGTTGTCACTAATGAACTGATCACACCTTGATTCTTCATTTTCCAAAATTATGAATTTTTCTCAACCATGCAAGGAATCTTCGAAAAAAAGCAAAGCTTTAAAAATTGAAGCTATGAGACAATATTTCCGAAAAAATTCTAGCACATGGGTTTTGTAGAGAAAAAGTTTCTAAGCAAACCCAGATGATCTGATACTGAAAAAGACATCTTTTAATTTGACATGCAAAAGAAAACCTAAGACAAGGATAGAAGAATTATGAGGTGAGAAAATAGAAGTTATAATCTACCTCAAGAAATTCACCTTCTTGCCTTAATCTGATGAAATGCGTCAAAAATCTGCTAGAAAAATGAAGCATGCAAAACTATCCTGTTGAACAATCTAGACCTGTAGATGGGAAGAACACTCAAAAATTCTTATTGTAGCACTCCAAATCTTGCTTGCACGAGGAAAATTGTGTTTGGTTCCACCTGTTGTGAAAATAATGGACGCCCAAATGCATATTTAAAGAATTTTTGAAGAAAGGCGTCAACTTTGTATGCAAATAGGATGCCATAATCTTATTGGGCCTCATTTCTAGTTAACTGAATGAAAAATAAGCCCTAAAATGGGTGTCACCTCCATGCACTTCAGTTATCTTATGCATGCAAAAATAAATTCGCCAATTGCAAGCAAAAGTTAAGTCTAGTTGAAGTCGACTTGAGAAGCTTAACTGAAGATTTAATATTATTTAAATTCAGTTAACTAGCTCCTCCATTTTGGGGCGGCCCACTCAACTTGAGTTCAAAAGTCAAACTTTGACTTTGGCGTCATCTTTCTAGATAGCCAATTTCCTGAAAATTTACACTTGCAAACGTCACCGGAGCCTATATTCGATCCTGAATTCTGGATGCCCGGTTGATCTTAAAACTGTGCTAACGGATTCATCATGTAGCTAGAACAATTCTGACAAACATGTTGCTAGGAGCTGCAAGTGCTAAAAACTAAGTTTAATGCCTCAAAAACTAGGGCGCCTTTTCCCAAAAGGGTGCATATGACACCAAACTTAGCCATTTTCCTGATTCTAACTCTCCATGCTTCAATTTGCTGTTGTCGGTGACTGATGACTCTAGTTGATTGTATGTTGGATCCATCGCATAGATGGAAGAATTTTACAAAGATTGACTGCATATGCAACGCTTGAAAGTTGGATTAAGACCCTCAAATGCAAGGGTGTGCCTAGCTTGCAGGGGCTATTTTAGCTTCTGAGAATGGTTTTGCAATTTATAACTTTCAATAAAAATCTCCACTTTGACCCTCACTTTCGGGAGTTGGATTGCTTTGATGTGCGTGTTGACGATTTCATCACAAAGATAGAACAACTTGGAAGAGATTTTTATGGGAGTGACGAAGCTAGAAAACTGCTTCTAAGACCTCCAGTAGAAGGGTGCCTTTTTCAAGAAAGGTGCATTTTTCCATACTTAGCCATTTTTCTGCTTGTTTTTATCCTTCAGTATTTTCCATTGATTCTTCATCTACGGGCACTTGACGAATCCCAAGGGCTAATGGTTGGATTCAGTGCGTAGGTAGAAAGATTCTGAACAAACCTTGTGAAGACGACAGTTACCCAAAACTTCAACTTGTTGGCCAAAAGGCTAGGTGCCCCTGGCCTGTAGAGGTACATTTTAATATTTTGACTTTTTATTTTCCCTTCGTTTTACGTGCTCACAGGATCATCTACCATGGTTGCTCAGTATGTCTCATGGACCTACGAACGGATGCATCACAGAGCTGGGTTGAAACTGAAGAGATCCCTTAGAAAGGGTTTCTGCAAATTCTATCATCTAACAAGCCTAATTCAAGGGCACCCCTGAGCTATAGGGGCACAGATTCTGAAATTTGACTATCATTTCTGAAATGTAAATCCTCTATAACTTCTGCTTCCGCCTTCAATTACCAGAGTTTCACAAACCTGATTAATTCGCTTGATGGCTTGTTGGAAAGTTGACATAATTCTAGAGGGAATGAATATATTTGCAACCACTGATAACTGCATTTATGCCTTCAAATTGAAGGGTGCCCCTAGCCTATAGGGGCACAAATGTCACTAGACTCGGTAGTTTTCGGATGATTTTCACCATTTTCGCCTCTCACGATCATTGTGTCATTTGCCAAGTTGACTACGTTGAAGCATTATTACCGCCGACGTGAGTGCATGACCGTATTTCACCATTTTACGTGTACAGAACTGCAAAGTTGACTTGCACATGGATTGCACAAGTATCTCCCATTTTGCAAAGTGAAGCGTTTCCAGACTTAGAATATCTTTTACAATTTTCACCATTTGAAAATCCCCTCTTTTAAGAACCATCTTTTTCAGCATCTTTCACCATAGAATCTTCTATGATGAGTTTCAGGCTTAGATTTTGACACCTAGTACTGGCCAATTGCCATTGACAACCTCAAAGGTCCTAACTTTTGCCATTGAAAAAGTGAAATATACCCATCAGCCTTAAACTAACTTTTTCTTGATTCTGACTTCACCATTGTGATTGTGATGTGAAATAAGCCAATCAACATAATTTTCAGTCAATTTTGACAAAATTTGAAAATCCCCTCCGTTAAGAACCATCTTTTTCAACATCTTTCACCATAGAATCTTCTATGATGAGTTTCAGGCTTAGATTTTGACACCTGGTACTGGCCAATTGCCATTGACGACCTCAAAGGTCCTAACTTTTGTCCCAAAAAAGTGAAATATACCCATCAGCCTTAAACTAACTTTTTCTTGATTCTGACTTCACCATTGTGATTGTGATGTGAAATAAGCCAATCAACATAATTTTCAATCAATTCTGACAAGTTCTATTTTTAGGGTTTTGGGCTATTTTAAGGCTCTTTTTCCTCATTTTTATGTTTTTTTGAAAAAGTAACTTTATGGGCATTCATTTCACAACAAACCTGAAAAATCTTTAACTTTAGGAAAAGAAACCCTAATTTTTCCTCAAATTTAGGAAAACCTAAAACTAAAAAACTAAAATCTGGGTTTTGTAGATAACTTCATTATGAACAGACCCAGATTGTCATTTTGAAAATTTTGTGTTCTTGACCTTCATGCATGGCATGCAAATTTTCACTTTTTTTCAAATTTCCAACTTCAAACGATTTTGGGATTTTGACTATCTTAAGCAAAATGCCTTAATGAAGCAAAAAAATTATTATGGGTACAACAATGAGAACATAAAGTAGGACACTTTTAGGATCTAGATCCAAATGGAGAGCTATTTTAAATACTCCTAATCTTATATTTCTATGTGATCTACAAGATCCGACCAAGCACATCCACACAACTATTGTAGGTTTAATTGGCATTTTGATGATAAAGTTTAGTGCTTCCTCAAGATAACTAGCACAACCAAGAAGATCAACCGAGCATACATAATGACTAATTTCAGGCATAATGCAATAAGACTCATTCATAGAATTTAAGTATTTACAACCCTTATTCACTAGAATTACATGACTGCATGCAAAATAAAATGTGAATGAAGGTTACATAGTCAAGGTGTGTTCCAAAATACTTCATTAGCTCAAAGATTTTGAGAGCATCTTCACCATATCCATGCATTACATATCTTACAATCATTGTGTTCCATGACACTACTTCATGTTGAGACATTTTATTGTGCTTTTTGTATGCTTCCACAATTTTCATACATGCTTGTCAGGGCATCTACAACTAAAACATTCGACATAAATCCACTTTAAATTATTCTTTGATAGAATTCTATACCCTATTCCAAATGTGAACTTGAAAAGACAAGGAAATCGATGCTCTTTGATTGCAATCATCCAAACCCCACTTTGGACTTCCTTTATCGATTTAGCTATAATCGATATCATGACTATGTCAGCTTTCTTTCAGCTTGGCTTGTCATCTTTTTGGAGATGATATAGTCTTCTAAAACTTATCAAGAGGTGCATTATGAATACTCCCAACATCATTATTGGATAGAATAATTAAATGTTGAAATATTTTATCTCGTATCATAATATCCTAATAAAACATTGAAAAACTTTCCAAAACTTGAAATATTTTTTGGAGAGAGAGAGAGGGGGGAGAGGAGTGAGAGTAGTGTAATGTCACTTTTCCTCCAAAATTATTTAAGTGTTAGCAGCGGATTTAGTAGATTGAATATTAGAACAAAGATTAAAAAAACTACAATATTCTTAAAATGGATGCAAATAATCAATGCAAAAGATAATATGGGTGAGTTTATTAAGAAATTCCAAAATAGATATTTAACCTAATAAATGGAATACACATTCATATAATTCATATACATTAACACCAAAATCATATATATATTCTCAATGTAATTTAGAATAAATGGTTTTAATACTTATCTGAATAATAATACTTGCAAAAGCCACTCTCAGTTCAAACACCTTCACATCAGTGACAAAGTACTCAACAACATGTCCATAATGCATTCTAGATAGAAAGAATATCGATGTATTGCGCACTACATCGTGGGTCCTATTCTTTCCTCTGTTTTCTGCACCATTGGACAAATGGGGAGAGGATTCGGTGCATCCCATACTACACCGTGGGTCCATCCTCAACCCCTAGGAATATGTCAGTGGTACTGGCTCTTGCCATGGAGCAGTCTAGGAGGAAAGCGCACTTTGTCGCTCTACACGAGTGTTGGTTCCACCGGAACAATGCTCAACACTCGTGCCACAAAACCATGCCCTGGCCAGGACCATCCTGAGTGCACGCACTTGTACCCCAGGTTGGACACACACTATAGATGTGCCCCTTCTCCATCATGTCCATAGCTCACCAACCACTTCCTTCTTCCTTGGTTGTTCTTATTCCTTGCATGTTCTCTCGTCTTGAATGTCCCTCTCAATTCTCACATGAATGATTTATATATCCTTTTAAGGGGTGGTCTCCAAACCATCACACCCTTTCACAAAAGGTTTCCTTTTAATAATTATTCTTCTTCTTTTTTAAAGAGTGTTTATAAATATTCTTTATTAATCTCTCTTTTTAACCAAAGGATCATAATATCCTTTATTTTCTATCTCCCTTTTAATTCCAAAGGGTTATTTATATATTTCTCTTCTCTTGAGGAAAAAGTCACATGACAATTCTCCCCCTGTAAATTAAATACTGTCCTCAGTAGCACAAGATGCATCTACATCACAACTCAAAGGAGCACATGATCAGTAATTGAAGATACTAACATTGAATACTTGTATTTTTCATAATACTTACTTTATCTACATTATTTTCTTGTATAAATTTACAAGTAATTTTAATAAGATCACTTTTTCAATCCAAATTATGATGAGAACTATATAGATGTCTTATGAAATATATCACAAATTTATAATTCAAAAGATAATTATATACTTAACCTCCTATCTTTCAACATTATCATTCTACTTACTCATGTAACTTCTTTAAATTATGAAAGTGTTACAATATAATCACACAACAATTACTATGCATGTGTAATTGATACTATGTGGTAAGTCCTAATTTATAAAAGTAATCTATAATTTCAACGTACATTCCAAGATGGTATAAATGAATATCCTCTTTTCACATATCAAAATCAATGTACAAACACAATCTTAGTATAAGGCAATTGTACAAGGTTAATGGGTTGATCAAGTCCACTTACAAAGTACAATTTTTTTGATATAAATCTTCAATAACCCTATTTTTTTTCTTATAGGTTTGACAACACATGGAAATTCACTAAAATGATTTATAAAAGAAACATGTGAAAGATTTAAACATCAGATAACCTACTTGCATATCATAGAAAAGGTTGGAATTGAGAGTCTCTCCCCCTGTAAGATTTGACATGTCCCCATGCCTAAGCCTAAGAGTTTATTTGGTTTTATATCTTATAACAACATGGTGTTATTCTTACTAACTCGAAACACAATGTAAATTTTCCAAGTAAGATATGAATCCAAGGACCTATGGGTTATGGGCCCATAATGTAACTTAAAATAGACATATCAAACATGATAAAAGTATTTTCTCAAAATACACACAAAGCTAGACAAAAATAAGTTGACATGACACTATTTTAATAGGAAGACAAATTTATAAGAGGATGCTCGCTAAATTGATTTTATATTGCTAAAATAATGTCTAAATGGACGTTCTTGACATAATTCTTGAACTTGTCCATTTCTTCAAACAAATATCTTATGATTTTCTTGTGCAATAAATAGATGAGACATCATATTTCAACTTTTGAATGATGCAAATTACATCCAAATAAATATAAGATTACACTTTGAACAATATGATTCAATAATAATAAAAATAAATTTATGTATAATTTTTTATATTTATATTAACATCATAAATATTAATATATATTTAAAAAAATACTTTTAAAATAATTAGAATTCTAATTTATACCACATAAGCATTAATCTTATAAAAATAAAAAAATGTCCTTTATAAGGGAAATGTATTACCTTATTTTAAAAAGTCTTTAATAAAAAGTGGCTAATTTTAAAGAGGGATAATACGAATTAGTTACTTAAGGCTGTTAGATATTATTAATATTCTTAAGAATAAGACATTCCTTATATGTTTTGATTTGGACTCTTTAAAATAAGTTAATTCCATTTACTATTTGCTACGTAATCCTTTGAAGAGAGGGGCACGACCCTTAAGATGAATGTGTTTCATAAGTAAGACACGGTGAATAGATAAGGAGTCTTTGAGGTGTAAGAAATAAACGATAAAAAATGTATACTTATGTGGTATTAAAATGATATTTGAATACATTTAGAGGTGATATATATATATATATATATATATATATATATATATATATATATATATATATTGGTATGATTATAGGTTTTAATTATATATTAAATAGATTGGAGGTAAATTAGTAATTTTGTTTAATAATTATAATTGATAAGAAGAAATTCTAATTGAAGAATTGGTCTAAAGGAAGTATTATAATCAATCTAATAATCATAAGTCACAAAACTAGGTTACGACCAGTAGGCTCTAATACCAAATGTAATGTCACTTTTCCTCCAAAGTTATTTAAGTGTTAGCAGCAGATTTAGTAGATTAAATATTAGAACAAAGATAAAAAAAACTACAATATTCTTAAAATGGATGCAAATAATCAATGCAAAAGATAATATGCGTGAGTTTATTGAGAAATTTCAAAATAGATAGTTAACCTGATAAATGGAATACACATTCATATAATTCATATACATTAACACCAAAATCATATATATATATTCTCAATATAATTTAGAATCAATGGTTTTAATACTTATCTGAATAATAATACTTGCAAAAGCCACTCTTGTTCAAACACCTTCACACCAGTGACAAAATACTCAACAACATGTCCATAATGCATCCCGAATAGAAAGAATATCGATGTATTGTGCACTACATCGTGGGTCTTATCATTTTCTCCGGTTTTATGCACCATTGGACAAATGGGGAGAGGATTCAGTGCATCCCATACTACACCATGGGTCCATCCTCAACCCCTAGAAATATGCTAGTGGTACTGGCTCTTGCCATGGAGCAGTCTAGGAGGAAAGCGCACTTTGTCACTCTACACGAGTGTTGGTTCTACTGGAACAATGCTCAACACTCGTGCCACAAAACCATGCCCTGGCCAGTGCACACACTTGTACCCTAGGTTGGACACACACTATAGATGTGCCCCTTCTCTATCCTGTACATAGCTCACCAACCACTTCCTTCTTCCTTGGTTGTTCTTCTTCTTTGAATGTTCTCTCTTCTTGAATCTCCCTCACAATTCTCACATGAATGATTTATATATCCTTTTAAGGGGTGGTTTCCAAACCATCACACCCTTTCACAAAAGGTTTCCTTTTAATAATTATTTAAATAAATAATTATTCTTCTTCTTTTTTAAAGAGTGTTTATAAATATTCTTTATTAATCTCTCTTTTAACCAAAGGATCATAATATCCTTTATTTTCTATCTCCCTTTTAATTCCAAAGGGTTATTTATATATTTCTCTTCTCTTGGGGAAAAAGTCACATGACAGGTAGAGAGAGAGGGGGGAGGGAGGGAAGGATACGAGAGAGTGAGAGAGGAGATAGAGAGATGTAGAGAGGAAGGGGGGAGGGAGAAGTGTGGTAGAGATAATTAGAGAGAGAGAGAGAGATTGATTTGATATAAAGAGAAATAGAGAGAGAGTGATGGAGGTAGAGGTAGGTAGAGAGAGGGAGAGGGAAGGAGAGGTAGAGAGAGAGGATAAATAGAGATAAGTAGAGAGAGAATGAGTGAGGGAGGGAGGGAGAGAGTGGTAGGGAGTGATAGATGGAGAGGCAGGTAGAGAGGGATTGGGGAGATAAAGATTAGATAGGGAAGGAGAGAGGGATGGGAAGGTATCAAGGGAGAGAGAGAGGGAGGTGAGATAGAGAGAAATATAAAGAGAGTGGTAGGGAGTGATGGAGGGAGATGTAGGTAGAGAGAGGGAGAGGGGAGATAGAGAGAATTAGAGAGAGAGAGATAGAGATGGAGTGAGAGGTAGGGAGAGAGATGAGATAGAATTAGAGAGGCATGGAGAGAGAGAGAGGGATGTAGAGAGAAGTAGAGAGGGAGGGATAGAGGGAGAGAAAAGTGAGATAGAGAGAATTAGAGAGGGAAGGGGAGAGAGAGGGGGGAAGGGGAGAGAGAGGAAGGGGGCAAGGGGGAGAGAGAGAAAGAGAGATACAGATAAAAGGATGGATAGGTAGAGAGGTAGTTCTTGAGCTCAAGGGAGAGAGATTCAGATAAATGGTTGGAGATAGTGAGAGAGAGAGAGGTCTAGAGAATAAGGGATAAACAATGTGTGAGATAGAAAGAGAAAGATGATACAAGTTGATTACTGAAATTTGACCTTTTGATTATTGAAATTTGACATGTTGATCACTAAAATTTGATTAAGTTTGAAAAATTACAATATCTTCCAAAAACTAGAATTTATATTATAACTCTTAGATATTTGAAACCACTCTCAAACATCTTAAAACTATATACATGAAGTTTCATTGAACGACAAAGAGAAAGAGAAATAAAATAAGAAAATAAAAGAGCAAAAAAATTCAATGCAACACAAAATGTGAGCTTGTGATAATATGCTCACACTTGGTGAAAGCATTCACATAATGCGAGTGCATTATAATATGCTTGTGTTTTGTGAATACATTTAAATAATGCGAGCATGTTATAACGTATTCGTATTTTCTCTTGCTTTAGAAATTTCCAAGCCTTTGGCTTGGATTTGCCTTGGGCTTCCAACCCAAAGGCTTGGATTGACTTTCCAACGTCCAAAGATGTGTTTTTTATAGATTGTGAAAAATTTGACATAATCTTGAGCGTACTCCCCATCAAGTTTGCATATGTTTCAATGCAAGTCAAAAAAACACCTAGCTAATGTTTTCACATTTTGACTATGTTCAAATTTTCATCTTTAATTTCTTTTGTTGGTGTATCCATTTTTCTCAAAAACCAATGTTTGGTATTTTTCACTTTATTTTTTAATCGTTCATCAAAATTTCAAATAAATTAAATTTTAAAAAACTAAACTCCATTCTACACATGTTCGAGAAAAATCATTTTAGTTTTCAAATTTTTTAGGGGGAGCACACTCAAATTTATGTTTTTCAAGATGTGTCCACTTTGAAAATTAGTAAAAAACCATATATTCATTAAAAAATTAGTACAAAAATTAGGGATAAACTACATAATGTTAGCTAATTTATCACAAAAGTGATTTTTGAAATACTTTTTTGTTTAACATTTTAGGGGGCCACACCAGACACTATCTTATGCTTCTTTGAAAAAATAGGACCAATTTGTGTGGCCCCACTTTTTGAACCCCTTAATCTCTAGGTCATTTTAAAAAAAGTTTAGAAAGTAGATTCAGAGCACTATGACTCTTGTTTTCATTTCATCTTAAAACTTTGAGTGTAACTATCTTCAATTTGTCATCCAAGGTTAGTCTTTCTTGATTTTAGAAAAAAAGTGGCCACTTAAGACCCATTTTTGGCCCCCATATTTATGCACTCACCCTAAAAACAAAATTGCAATAGAGTTTCCTCAAAAGGTATTGTGGAACCTCATATTTATTATATGGAGGAAGGTCAAAAACCATCCACCACCTATCCCCAAAATTATTCCTTATTCCTTGGTGGTGGAAATAATGGATAGAGAACCTCTTGCAAGCATCATGTTGTAATGTCGTAAAATTACACCCCTTGCAATTTCACATACATTCTTGTATCCACTTTAGTGTCCATTCCCTTAGCATTTGTGTTGGTTCATTTTAGCCCTTGTATCAACCTTTTCCTCTCCCAGGATGTTCAGGACCCCTTTTCAACAACTACCCTTGTGCATCATATGTGTCAAACCTTGTGCTTTTCTTGTTCTTAGTGTTTTGTACCGTGATGTGTCTACACACTAGCGCGTCACGCAGACGTCCACACGCCGCACTAGCGTCCTGTCATATTTTGATGTTCAAATGATCATTTTCGAGTGCCTTGCCACTTGTCAGATACTTTTATCGATGGTAATGACCTAAGATGCCTTGTAATAACTCAGGAAACTTCTTCTCCCTCCTCTTCTCTCTTTAAAAGACGTCTTTTCAATTCATTTTCTCTTTTGGATCTCTCTAGCTCTGGCTCTTGAATTTTCTCTCCTCTCACTTGCTCTCAAGCTTGCACAAATCTCTTGCTTGATACAACAACACTCTCTAAAGCTCTCACAACACCCTTTGTAACTCTCTTGGCTCTCATAGCTTTATCTCTCACCTTGGCTTCCTCAAGCCTTGCAGGTGATATCTATCTTATGCCTTGTATCTTTGAGCATATTGGGATTTCTCACTTCCCTTTTCTAAACATTTTACTATTTCATCTATCTATCTACTTCGTGATACAGGTTCTCCTCCTTGAGTGGGGATTTCTTTTATTGCTTACTTTGTTCACTTTCTCTATTTATTTGTCTATTTGTGGAGGTGGGAAAACCAAAACGGGGGTTTGACTATGGCAAGCCCCTAAACAACCCCAATAATTTCCCTTGGTCTTATGTGTGCAGGCATTGAAGATATTTACTTGTTGGAGGCTTCATTTCTTGGGTTGTTGTAAGTGTTCTCTTTCTCTCATTCTCTCACTCCATCATTTGCTTGGTTTACCTTACTTTATTTTACTCTCTATTACTTTCTTGTATTTTGGAAGTTCTTAGTAATTAGATTGTCAGTAGTCGCTTTGTCATTTTCTGTGATATTCTCAATTTCTGATCCATAAAAGACGCTAACATGCCTCTAGGAATCTATCATGTCACATTGTTGTCCATATTTTGTGTTGTCATCCTTTGGTCGAAAGCCCATCAATTTGTCTAGAAAACCTCTGTGATCTACTCTTTTTGATTCTAGAGCTCTTGCCTTTGCAATCTGAGGTAGTTTAGGGCCAGTTTGTTCCCTGAGACTCTCTTGAGAATAAAGAGACTTGTGAGCAACAAATCCCCCTTCTCTATATTTTGGTAAACTTGACTTGAAAACACCTTCCCTAAAAAAATTTTTGGGGCGATGCCCCGAACCCCATTTCTTGCTATCAAAGTGATGTGTCGGCCTTCATACGATTTTTTAATACCTTTTTTGTTATATTTAACTTATTACTTTTTGTGAACCCCAATCCTATACCTGCACAAACATGGGAAACAAGCACATTATTAGATTGAAATGCAAGTTAGAACTAAGATTCCCCATGAAATTCATTAGCAATGCTCAAAAATAGGAAGAAATGAAGAACAAAATATAAAAAGCAATGAGATCCTAATTAAGCATGCAAACTCTTAATCCCATGGGGGATTTGGTGCCAATTATGTGTAGAAATTGGCCCTTTCCCAACTTCTATGCAAGCTTTGTGATGATTTGGTGAAGATTTGATCCAACTCCATAATGAAAAACCTGCATAACCTAGCTAAGATTTTGATGAAATGGATGAAAATAGATGTGCTTGAGGATGAAGTTGAGTATAGTAAGTTTACTCAAATTGTGGATGATATTTCAATAGAGGAGGCCTCTATTTATAGATTTGAAGAATGGAAGATTGAAGGATTTGGGTGAATGTGGGACAAAAGACCAACCAATGAGAGAAGGGCACTTGTCCACATGTGATTGGAGGAATGAGCACATTTTGGTCAATGTGCATGATAAATACTATGAGATTCAAATTTGAAATTTGAAAGTGACATGTTTAGAGGGAAGAGAAATGAAGATAATGTCACTTGGCTCAAGGCCAAAGACAAGTAAGAGGCATTGAATGCCTTGTTGGAAGTACCCATGCTTTTTGGAAGGATTTTTGAATTGGAAGAATATTCCACAAAAGATGCCCTTTTGAATGGAAATTGATGAATTAATAAAACAAATAAATTGATTTATTGTGCAAGTTGCAAAATCTAAAGGATTGGAGTGATTAGGATTAGCATTAATCATGATTTGATTAATTAAGAGGGGGATTAGTTGATTTGACCATTTTGACTTGGATTTCAGGATTTAAATAAATCAAAATGAGAGGAATAATGATTTTAGACTTAAATAAATAAAGTTTGATTTATTTAATTAAAGCGAATGGTGTTAGTTTTAAATCAAATAAAGATAAATTTATTTAATTTAAATTAGATGACTTTAGAGATTAATTAAATAAAATGAATTATTTTATTAAAAGAGGGACTATAGGATTAATTAAACAAACTGATTTATTTAATTAATAGGAGATGATGACTTAATTAGACAAAAGGGGATTTATTTAATTAAGAGATGAAATGTGATGAATTTAATCAAATAAAGATTATTCAATTAAATTAATTAGTAAAGGGGATGATTTAGGAAGAAACAATGTTAGTAAGATCAGGATCAAGTGTGTAGGATCAACTTGTATATTTTTCATGTCTACACTTTCAAAATGAAGTTAATGTCTTCTTTTATTAGTTCAATTTATAATTTCATTGAAGGTGTTAATGATGTTCCATTTCATGCATGTGATGGTGACTTAGCTTTACCCATGCCACTTAGTACCTTTGATCCTTCTCATGAAATTCCTCTTGCTTCAGAAGACATTTTGTTGCAAGAAGATGAAATCATTGATACTTTTCTTAATATTACTCTACTTTCTCTTCATTCCAATGCACTCTCCTCAAGAGATGATGCATTAGTGAATTACGCTTCTCTTCATTTCAATGCACTCTCCTCTAGAGATGATACATTAGTGAATGATGCTTCTCTTCATTCCAATGCACTCTCTTCTAGAGACGTTGCACTAGTGAATGATGAGTACTCTCTTCATTCCAATGCACTCTCTTCTAGAGATGATATATTAGTGAATGATGAAGTTACTCTCACATCAGATCCTCCAAGGATAAATGTTGAGCATGGTTCTTCAAATGATTCTTCTACAAGTTGTAATGAATCCATAAATATAATCTATGTCTTTTCCACCCCTCAAAGGCCTAAGAGACTTGTTATTTATTTGACTTCAACTAGTCCATCTCCTAAAAGGATTTATTCTATTAATAGTGTTCCATTTGATAGTGATTCTCTTGATCTTTCCAAGGCTCCCTCTTATAGGGCGGTAGCCCATACTTATAATACTAGAAAGAATAAACAAAATGTCAATCAACCTTCTTCTTTACCACCTTCTCAACCAATTATTCCTTCAACACCTAAACCTACAACTAAAGCACCTGATGATTACGATCTTGTCGAGCAACTCTGTGTTACTCCAACCAAGATATCATCGTGGGACTTGCTTCAGTCTTCTCTGATTTATCAAGGTATCCTTCAAGAGCCTTGCAAAAGATCCTCTTGCCTTCTTCTACTAGGCCGACAAATGTTAATGCATTGATAGCTCATATTTGTGCAGATTCGTCAAATATTACATTCTATCTGCAAGAACTCTCGCCTACGAAAGTACATAAGAAAGTAGACCCTCTAATTATTATAGTCAACATTAATAAAATTAGCATTAGACGTAATCTCATTGATGTCGATTCAACGCTCAATGTATGTAGCATTGATCTATTTCCTAATATTAAAATTAATTCAGCTTCACTTGCAGCTTCTTTTGTTATTATTCGTGGGTTTGATAATGTTGGGCAACAAGCTCTAGGTACAATAATATTACCTTTCTGATTTGGACCCATTACTATACCCACTCTAGTATATGTTATGTCAAAAAAGTTACAATATAACCTTCTTCTTTTTAGATAGTGGATTCATGCTATGGGTGCAATCTTGTCTACCTTGCCTAAATCTAGTAAGGTCATTTGTAATAATCAAGTAGTCACAGTCAAGGTTGGCCCTGATGCTATACACTTATGTGAGATGGAAGTTGTCGGTCAAGCTTCAGTTGTGTCTACTCTTATCCCTTCAGTGTGTTCCAATGTGTTGATGTCTACTGCTATGGTACCTATTACAAAGGAAATGCTTGAGGCAGATGTCCCTGAAGAAGATCTTTTTAAAGCAAGAAATCTTAAGTCTGCTCATTCTACTTCTTCTCAAAAGAATGCATGTCTTGGTTATGATTGGGGCTCTCTAGACTTTATAGAATCCTTCATTGGAGAATATAAAGTCGACTTGATCTACTTAGTCCTTCTGATAACATCATCCAAATCCACTATCAAAGATGGTTATTATTTTGTATCGCGAGATAATGTGAAAACAAATTGTAATGTTCTTAATGTTGATCCTCCTCCTTCTGAGGAAGATGATCATGCTTCTATTAAATAGGCCAATGTTGGTAGTCCTATGAAGAAGGCTGATAGCGATCCCGTAGAAGAGTATGATCGCCCTTACTAGAATAATACTCTTTATGGAGATCCTTCTCCTTCTCAAGATTTGCAAACACGTTATGGTCCTAGCTTTAAACTTGTCTCTAAATATAGCTATGGGCGTAAAGGTTGTGGGCATAATGGACAAGGAATTCATATCCCTATAGAGTGTGTACCTCATAAACATAATTTGGGGCTTGGTTGCTGAATGAACAATCTAAACGAAAACCACAGTTGAATGTTGACATGGTTTCTAGTCAACCTCATTCTCTTAGATTGATTCATCTGCCATTATCTACTATCTTCATGTCTTCTTCTTGTGAGAAGTCAAGCTTTTCTCCACATGAGAAAGGGTTGTTTCCTGCTTCTCATTCTTTATTTGAGCAAGAGCCTATTTTGTTGAGGCTTCTAAAAGCATACTTGATTAGTCTTCCTCCTTCTACACATAAGAATTTTATAAATATGATAAAAAAAACATTCATTCTATGCATACCATCGAATTCTTGGCTGTTCCACTAATGAATGTAAGGCCTTGAAGGATAAACTAAAAAAAAATCATGAAACTGGTGTCATCACTCATCTATTTGTTGATGCACCTACCTCTTCTTCGAATGACAAGTGATATTGAGGTCTACCTCTATCCTGTACCTTCTAAGAATCTTCTCATGAAGTTCGTACACCTCCCTTCTATAGTATCTTGCATGATTCTCCTCCCCTAAAAGGCCATATCTTCAGAAGACGAACAGGCAGCTGCAGGTCTAGAGCTCTGATACCATGTAGAAGTTGAGAAATCCAACTTCACAATCCCCAATAATCACTTGGATGCAAATACCTATCACATACAAAAGACATTCAAAACCAAAGAAGATGTTCTCTAAACCTCAAAGTAAAAATGCATTATTGAGAATCAATTATTACAAAGAGATCAATCCTTATGAAGGAGATCAAGAAACCCTAAATGGAACCTAAAAGGGAAACCCTAGTGTGCACACTTAATAATTAATCAATTATTAATGTGTGTAAATTTAGCATAAGTAACTAAAGGAATAAGTGACTTAATTAATTAACCAATATGATATAATTAATTAAGTGTAATAACTTATTACTGTAACACCCCCCCTTAAGATGAACTTAGGAAGTAGCTAAAACACTAGAAAAAAGATGCATGAAAGCAAAGATGGGTCCCAACAACCAGGCCTGATCAGGTACCCATTTACAAATGCAAGAATGAGGTAGAGAAGAAAAACCTAGTGGGACAAAACCCCCCTACAATGAGATGGCATGCTGCAAAGAAGCACTAGAAGAACATTGTGGAGTAACACTGGAACCAAAAATCTGACAAGCAAGGAAAGATACTTCTGTTTACTACTAAAACCAAATGAGAGTCACTGATTAACTCAAGGAGTCATGAAAAATCAAGAGCAGACCCAATGCCATGGAACACTCAAAAACTCCAAACGGGAACAACCCTGGAATCTATGAAGCAGTACTCAATTATTGAATGATGTATTACTGAAAATGAAGTGCAAATATTTAAGTTTCACCCTTCCAACTGCCAAAACATCCAACTAATCTCTAAACAACCCATCGGGCCAAATGTGGACTAAGTGATCAACCTGAGACAAATACATAAAAAGTGTATGGATAGCATCATAGAGCTCCTTAATACCTTTCCAACGCCGCAAAAATAGCAAAAATCAGAGATCGTGGCAAAAAGTTATGAGCTCAAAAGTGATAAATGAACATCTGACTTCAAACAGAAATAAATGTAGATAAACAAAAAAATACTGAAAAATAAACTATACCACAAGATAGTGCTCAGAACCAGCTTTCCGGTGATATCTCGTTTGCCCAATTTTGATACCGTATGCCCAAGTTATGCCAAAAAGAAAAAAAACTACTCCTTTAGGGAAAACTAGGGTTAAGAGGGGGCAAAGAGGGGCCGTACGACCAATGATGTCAGCACTTAAGGGGAAAAAAATTGATGGCCATTTGGCCGTTGCCGCAAAAAATCGGCCCCCTTGCAAAAAAATTTGGGCCCTTGGTCACCCATGTGACAGGCGGCGCAGGGCAAGGGGCTAGGGCGGAGCCCCTGGTTCTCCATAGGACCTTGGCGGGTGCTGGGAGTTCGGCCGGGGGCTGGGCGCATAGAGCCCGGTCCCCCATAGGTCCGCGGCTCTGCAGAAAAGGGCCTGCGGGGGCTATCTGGCCGAGCAACCTGTTGGCAGTGGAGGTCGACAGTGGTGGCGGACCGACGACCGCTTGGTGGCCGCTGGGTGTCAGGTCTCTTCTGAACTGGGAGCGCTACATGAAAACCAGAAATTTTTTTTATTATTATTATTTTATTAATTTTGTGTCTCGTAATGCGTACTAGGGAGGCCATATGGCCTCCCTAGCAAAAAAAATTGCCTCAGAAACCAACTTCTCCAAAATCGACGATTTGATAGGCGTTCCTAGGGTTTTGGGCCACTACAAATATGATGGTGACCTACATTTGAGCCCAAACTGTCCCAAAAAATTGGCTACCCCCAGATCTTGCAAAAAAGATGCTTGTGGAAACCCTTGCAGTTGAAACTCACTGAAAGGCCATATCTTTAGAAGACGAACATGCAACTGTAGGTTTGGAGCTCTGATACCATGTAGAAGTTGAGAAATCCAACTTCACAGTCCCCAAGAATCACCTGCATGCAAATACCTATCATGTACAAAAGACATTCAAAACCAAAGAAGATGTTTTGTAAACCTCAAAGTAAAAATGCATTATTGAGAATCAATTATTACAAAGAGATCAATCCTTATGAAGGAGATCAAGAAAACCTAAATGAAACCTAAAAGGGAAACCCTAGTGTGCACACTTAATAATTAATCAATTATTAATGTGCCTAAGTTTAGCTTAAGTAACTAAAGGAATAAGAAACTTAATTAATTAACCAATATGATATAATTAATTAAGTGTAATAACTTATTACTCTAACAGTAGTGATAACTTATTTTGGGGTGAAGCCACAATAGTGGTTTACAATTTTATGGAGGAAAGAAAACTGAGAAAAAATGACCCAATCGCAAGAAAGTTGGTTTTAGGGGTTCGAATGAACCTACGAGCTTGACCGAACCAAAAAGGGGTTCGACTGAACTAAGGTTCAAGCGAACCCATTAATTACTGAGCCCACATTTCTTGCCCAAAAAACAAAATAAAAATGATTATTGAAGGGGGTTCACTAGAACCCCCCTGGTTCTAGCGAACCCCCCTTTTCCCACCCCCTAATCTCTGGCACAAAAAAAACCAAAATTTTTTCCCTTCAAAGCTTGGGTTGAGGATGAAAATGGAGGAGAATTCATGAACCCAACTGAAATCAGGAGTCCCCAGAACGAGCTATCCAATGAATATAATTTTAATATGTTTTGATTTTATTATGTATTTATTTTTTTAGTTTTATTAAACATAGGTTTTTCTTCGAAAATGAAGGTCTATGTTCTGCACATGTGGAAAAATAGTGGATTATCAATTTTTTTTTTTGAAAAATATGAGTGCACTAGATATTGAAGTCCTTGATCCAACAAAATAAATAAATTGAGTTTCGATATATACGAAAAAAGTTGTGTGTTATACAGTTGCGCTATGTCTGAATTGTAATTGGTTTGACTTCAAAACTTGATTAAAGAAAAAATATTCAATAAAAACTATCTAACCAAGTGGAAGCACTAGATATCGGAGTTACAAATATAAATTTGAAAGAATTAGAATTTTATCCTTCATGGAAAAATTTTTATGCATTATACGGTGTGCGTCACTTTTTTAAAATGTTGTTTTCTGAAAAAACTAGTTTTCGTGGGAGATGGAAAAAGAAGTGCAATTTGATTCCAAAAATTTTGAAAAAAATATTTTTAGAATCTACAAACAAAATTTGATGAGACTCTATTTTGCATCATCTTCAAATTCCTCATGGTTTAACTGCTATATGTGCCCGAATGTGAAGATTTAGTTAAAAATATATATTTCAGTGTCCAGTTTGGCCAAAATTTTTAAACCACTATTGTGGGATCACCCTTTGGAGATGTTTGTCCTTCTTAAAGACCCCCTCTCTTCTCTCTATATTTCAATCAAAGTGTCCCTTTGAATGGCTCCATTTGTGTCTTAAAGGGTTCCCTACCAAAGGAACCCCCTTTGAAAGCTTTTCTCTCAAATAAATTCATTGGTCTCTAGCTTGGGGGCAACCCTGACTAGACTTTTATTATATATTTGCATCTAGCTTGGGGCACTGACTAGACCTATCTTTTCTATGACTGTCCTACAACACAGCTTGCAGTAGCCACAAGCTTCTTTGATCAGTCTTGCTCTTCAGGACTGAGAATCCATAGAGCTTCTTTGCATCAAGTTTTCCTTACAGGACTAAGCACATGTGAGGACTAATCAAAATTTACAGAGCCTTTCATATTGTGCTTCCCTCAGGATCGACCACCTAGGGTGCCTCCTTTGTAATTCTGAGGACTTGTGAAGTGCTTTCATCCTGTGGGATATCTTTGTTGAACTTCGTAGGTTCGAGGGCCTATGGAGCTTTTGTTCACCTTCCATAGGTCTGAGGGCCTACAGAGCTTGTGTTCGCCTTCCATAGGTCTGAGGGCCTACAGAGCTTTAGTTCATCTTCTATAGGTCTGAGATCCTATAGCGCATTTTTTCAAACCTCTCCTCAGGACCAAGTACCTATGGAGCCATCTCTCTTGGAATTTTCATTCCTTTTTGGCTCCTCCCTCTCTCTTTTAAATTATCTTCTCTCTTCTCTTCTCAAAATGTATATACCAGATTGAAGACTTGCATCTTCTTCATCCTAAGTATATACCTCTTTCTCTCTTCAACATTGGTTGCTTCCCTGACTTTTGGGTGCATTATTCTCTTGAAGCAATCAATCCTTACATTCTTCTCTTTGTTTAATAATTCTTCTGTGTGTTATTTCTTAATTTGGGGATGACACATAGTATTGAGACAACCTTCTACATCAAGGTCTCTTTCACTTTTCTGACTCAAATCCTTTATTTTGTTATGTGCCTGTGTGTATGTAATTTTATATGTTCTAACCCCATGATTTAATGGCTTTCTATGTTCTAACCTTGTTGTCTTGTGTAGGTCTTTCATATCTAATTTGTTTGTTTTGTAGGTCTTTAGCTTGGGGGCATGCTTCCTCTACAGTATCCTTTTGGAATCATGATGTTATTTATGCTTATTATATTTCCTTTAGTGCGCATATTAGTGTAGATTCATACGCTCGTTAAAGTGGGGGGAAAATGTAATGTCGTAAAATTGCACTCATTTCAATTTCACATACATTCTTGTATCCACTTTAGTGTCCATTACCTTAGCATTTGTATAGGTTCATTTTATCCCTTGTATCATCCTTTTCCTCTCTCAGGATGCTTAGGACCCCTTTTCAACAGCTACCCTTGTGTGTGTTGGGTGAAAATAGTGTAATCAACTTTTCAACAAATTACGCCATCTAGACTTCAGCCACATCGATGTGAGATTTAATCTCTCCTCTCAGAAAGGGGAGGCGCCCTTCTTATTGCTAATTAGAAGCTATAGTAAACTTAAAGGAATACTTACAAAATGTACACTATACTCATGAAATGGGGGGGGTGTGTTACATTCATACTTCTCTCTTTTTTCAGAGAAGATGTTTACAATGCTTCACGATGAAAAGCTTTAGATCTGATAACTTAAACTTAAACAACAACAGTAATGCCGATATTTCAATCTTGTCAAAGCACATTGTAGAAATACCAGGTATGATCTATAATAACAAAAAGCAAAAGGAAAAGGGAAGGCTCACGAAGGCACAAAGTCGTTTCGTAACCTTTTCAATGTTGAATCCTATAGAAGTATCATTCATTGTATTAGAAGCACAAAGTCTTCTTAGATACAACAATTCCGCGAACCACATGAATGATTACAAGCACAAAGTCTTGTAGATCCTTCAACCAAAAAACCTTCAAACATAAACAAATCCAAATGATAAATGCAACACAAAGTTTACTCAAACCACTTGGAGCCCTTTAGATCTCATATACTAGTCACCACCAATATAATCAAAACATAAGACAATCAATTCCAACACAAAGTTTGGTATGCAATCCTCTTCTTTATTGATTAGATCTAGATTCGCAATATTGAACACAAAGTTTCAATGCTTGTTTCAAAGGAGTAGCACTTCGTTGCAAAATATCAAAAGGTAACTATTACAAAAGAAATCCCTCTTATTTATAGAAAAGAGGGAAGAGAAAAATTAGGAAATCAGATGAGTAAAAATAGGAAACCCTAATCTAACTGAGTGTAATTTATTTCTATGTAATCGCACCTCATATTTTCGGTGCAATTACATTTTACAAAAAGACATTTAAGATGTCAAAAACTATTTACAAGATGCATAAAGGGAAGCATCAAAATGTTCAACACTGGGAGATCAAGAATCTTCATGGTTCCTTGCTTGGGCGCGGAGTCTTCATATTTCTTCCCAGTCTCCTACATGAACTTTTCATCCAGACCAACGGTGTAATCCACAATGGTGTGAACTCTTGTGATGGACCTTCTGGCGAATGAATGGATTTTCTTGCACCTATGAAGATGCATCTTGAGATTATCAAGTGTTAGTCATATATTGGAAATGACATGTATTGAGGCTTTTGAAAAATTGGCATCCTCAACTTGCAGCATAACGACTTCTTTGTAGATCTGGGATAGTTCACTGGATCAGAAAATGTCACCTTCGAGATCACTTGATGAAATTTGGAAAGAAACTGCAAGGGTGGTGAATCAATAGGCGTTAGCAGAAAAATTAGCATTGGGAAGCATGAAGCGAGCAAACGAAGTTGAGCAAGCGTGAAAAGAGGAACTAGGCACAAAAAATGATGTGGGAGTGGAGAAACATGGTTCAAAGCAAAAATGGAGTGATTTGGAAGTATTTAAGGCAAAAACTGCCAAAAGTGTAATGGCGCCGAAAATTAGTGCCCTTGCACTTTAGGAGAATGTTCTTAGGTGCAATGGTGCTAAAAATCAGCACCCTTGCACTTTATGTGTAAGTTTGGCAAAAAATATGTCAGGGCACTGAAAATTAGCACCTTGGCACTTGGGCTCAACACTTAGTGAAAAATTGGGAAAAGTGCACCTGAGTCAAAAATCACCACTTTGGTCATTTTTGACTAAGTTTGGAAAAAGTGCACTTGAGTCAAAAATCACCGCCTTGGTCATTTTTGACTAAGTTTGAAAAAAGTGCACTTGAGTCAAAAATCACCGCCCTGGTCATTTTTGACTAAGTCTGGAAAAAGTGCACTTGAGTCAAAAATCACCGCCCTGGTCATTTTTGACTAAGTCTGGAAAAAGTGCACTTGAGTCAAAAATCACTGCCCTGGTCATTTTTGACTAAGTCTGGAAAAAGTGCACAAGCGCTAAAAATCACCACTTGTGCGCCAATTTGAAAAATTGGGAAAAGTGCAATGTAGACAAAAATCACCGCCCAAGACTTAAAATGGCTAAGTATGGAACTTGGTGTAAGGGCACTAAAAATCAATGCTCTTGCACCAAATCATCATTTCACTTAGGTGCAGTGGCGCTAAAAAACCTCATCCTTGCACTTTCACACTTAGAAACTTTTGTATGGAGACTTGGTGTAAGGGCGCTAAAAATCAGTGCCCTTTCACCAAGCTAACATTTCACTTAGGTGCAGTGGTGCTAAAAAACCTCGCCCTTGCACTTTCAACACTTAGAAACTTTTCTTCAAAAAGTTAGAGCGCTATTTTCCAGAACATTTGCACTTTTCACAATTTTGTGAAGTATGAACAACGAGTGTTCGTGAAGATACTCGTTTCGAAGGTCTTTGTGAGACAAACGTAGAGGGATGCTCAAATGAACTATTTGAGACTTTGGAACGCATTTTGAGGTGGATTGAAAATAACCTCATTTTGCATGCATGAACATCATGAACCTAGGAAACGAACAAGTTTTGTAGGGAGGTTATCCATGGAATGAGCACTGCTAATTTTCGTGATAACAGTGTGTCAGCTTTGCATCAAACCTTGTGCTTTTCTCATTCTTGTCATTTTGTAGCGTGATGTGTCTAGACACTAGCGTGCTGTGCAGATGTCCACATTCTGCGCTAGCATCCTGTGATATTTTGATATTCAAATGACCATTTTCGAGTGCCTTTCCACTTGTCAGATAATTTTGTGAGTAGTAACGGTCCAAAACGCCTTGTAACAACTAAGGAAGCTTCTTTTCCCTCCTCTTCTCTCTTTAAAAAATGTCTTTTCAATTCATTTTCTCTTTTGGATCTCTCTAGCTCTAGCTCTTGCATTTTCTCTCCTCTCTCTTGCTCTCGCAAGCTTGCACAACTATCTTTCTTGCTACAACAACACTCTCTAAAGCTCTCACAACACCCTTTGCAACTCTCTTGGCTCTCGCAGCTTTATCTCTCTCCTTGGCTTCCTCAAGCCTTGTAGGTAATATCTATCTTGTGCCTTGTATCTTTGAGTATCTTGGGATTTCTCACATCCACTTTCTAAGCATTTTATTATTTCATCTATTTATCTACTTCATGATATAGGTTTTCCTCCTTGAGCGGGGATTTATTTTATCACTTTGTATTTGCTTACTTTGTTCACTTTCTCTATCTATCTAGTTGTCCATGGAGGTGGGAACACCAAAACGGGGGTTTGACTACGACAAGCCGCTAAACAACCCCAACATTTTCCCTCAGTCTTATGTGTGTAGGTATTTAAGATATTTACTTGTTGGAGGCTTCATTTCTTGGGTTGTTGTAAGTGGTCTCTTTCTCTCATTCTCTCACTCCATCATTTACTCAGTTTACCTTACTTTATTTTACTCTCTATTACTTTCCCATATTTTGGAAGTTCTTAGTAATTAGATTGTAGGTAGTCTCTTTGTTGTTTTATGTGATATTCTTAGTTTCTGGTCAATATAAGATGCTAGCGCACCTCTAGGACTCTAGCGCGTTGCGCTATTGTTCGTATTCTATGTTGTCATCCTTTGGCCGAAAGCCCGTCAGTTTGTCTAGAAAAATTATGTGACCTACTCTTTCTAATTCTAGAACTCTCGCCTTTACAATCTGAGGTAGTTTAGGGTATTTTGTTCCCTGGGACTCTCTTGAGAATAAAGAGACTCGTGAGCAGTGAATCCCCCTTCTCTACATGCGTATGGGTGCATTAGTTCTTGGGTCTGTGAACAATGCACACGAGTTGGATTTCAATATTTTTTGGTTTTATTTTATTGTAGGATCATTTTTCACATAAAACAATCTTTTTCTTCCCTCTTGTTTGACCAAGTGTTTATTTTCCCACTCATGATACTATGTGAGAGACAATCAATTTAGTGAATTGATGACAGTAGACCTATGAGAGTTTGTTCTTGATGGATCTCTCAACCTTCCAATTATTGCCTAAAGTTCTCTTTTATTATTTTCTATTTTCCCTAATATATTTTCTTATGTCTCAAGAGGATATCGAGGTATAATATGGGAGGGGTTTGTTGTGGTTATTCTTCAAGAGGGTTTTTATCGGTCGATGAATCTGATTTTTCATCAATTGGTAGGGCATTCTCAATTCTTATAAATTAAAGAAAAACCACTTGAAATAATTTGTATATTTTATTTAACTAAATTTTTACATTAAAGACTAAAAATACTTACCTCTTTGACCTTGGAAATGTTGTGGCAACATTTTGGTGGTGATAAACATAAAAATTGGTAATGAATAATCTATTGCATAACGCGAACACCCTCTAGAAGGTTGCAAACTAGAAATTGTTGTTAAGAGGTCAAGCTCAAATGAGCTTGGCCTCTTTAATTTGTTTTCTTTAAACAAAAAAAAATGTGAGTGCACTTTATAACACACTCATTATTTTCACTAGGGGGACAAAAAGTGGCATGGATAATTTTTGGTCCCACATCTCCCTACACATACCCAATGGCCTATTGTGGTACTTCTAACTGGTATGGTTCTAGCAATTTCTCTTGATTGGCTCTTGTAATTTTGCTTTCTTGTACTACTAGAGAAGAATATAAAGATATAAATAATGATGGATGGGACCCTCTCATGGAAACTCAAGACCCCATTGATTGATCATGGGAAAAATAATTGATAAGGATCCTCCTACTCACCCCTTTACTATTGTTGTATCCACCTAGCAACTTTGTTTCTGTTTTTATGCTTGATATTTAGCCTCATATGGACTCTAGGAGTATGAATTTTTCCACACGCATTTTTTAGTGAATATGTGTAACATTATTTTATAAGTGGTAATATAGAACACTTATTCATTAAAAAAAAAGTATTCAAACTCTTGATATCCTAAAAGGTCCCATTCCATGTGGAAGCTTATGATTATGTCTACTTGTTTGCTAAAAAGTGAAAATTTCACAAGACATGACCAAACCCCGATTCATGATATTTGGTATATCTTTTCTATAAGGATAGACCTACCTCCTCGTCTCTATATTTATGTTTTGCATGTGCAAGTATATTCAAAGGTATTAGTGGCTCTTCATTTATTCATGATGATTTTTTAATTTGATTTTTGGAGCTCCCTCAAACTATCTCCCACCACTATGATTTACACTCATCCTATCAAAATTAGTAGATATTTGTTTGGTGCTCATGGGTGATTTGTTATGGATTGAGCTTGCCTGAATTTGAGATTTCTTGGCATCCAATTATTTTGGTATGGTTTCCTCCATACCCTATGATTTTTTTATGGTTTCTGTTAAATATTTAAAATATTGCAATCATTTCTGATAGGTTTTTTCATGAATCCTATTTTTGATCTGTTTTTACGTTTAGGGGTTTTGGTCATTTTGAACTCATACCATAGTTAAGGTATTTTTATTTGTATTTCTTAATTTTGGTCAAGTTCGTATGGTCAAAACCCTAATGATATATGTGTTCCCTAGTTAGGGCTCTTGGATTCATACTTTGATCAAACTAAATCTAGAGTATGAAAACCCTAGTTGGCCTATTATAGGAAAATGTCCATTTTAAACCTTTGTGATTATTTCATTTGAATTTGGTGTATGAAAACTATATTTGATCTAACACATGAAATTTTTTATTTTAAACCTTAAAGCTGCTAAGTGACAAAACTAGGTATATTTCAAGTTTGTGGGGAATTTCATCCCTCACTTATGGGAAGGTATGTTGTGATTTCAAACTTGAGACTTCAAGGTTTTTTTGTAATTATTTTCTTTATAATACTTAAAATAAAATTATCTTTAATATGTTTAGGGTTTTAGGGATTTCAATCACTCATTACTTTAACATTGTCATGAAATTACCAGACCTTGCCTTTTACAAACTTGGATTCTAGGTTTCTTCAAGATGGCTTGCTCTTTCATACTTAAGAGAAAATTTGACAATTTTGGTTTTTCAAGTTTGGAATTCAAAAGTTATGATTAATTGGACATCGCATAAAATCTATCCCCAAATCCCATTTCCCACATTCTTTCAACTTATGTTTTTTTGTGCCTTGGGTGTTAGTATTCCAATTAACATAGTAAATGGTAAAGAGATATTCCCAAACCTTGATTCCTAAATATTGTGAATGAAAAGTCCTTTTTTTATGGGTTCAAAATGTTGGAATGGACTTAATTTACTTCTAGTAAGACGTAAATCCAAAATCCAATCCTTGATTATTATATTTCTTTACAATTATTATGGATTCAAGATACTTAAGGGGTATCCTAGAATCTTATTTCTTGCTTGTTTTTTCTTTAAGAGTCTTTCAAAAATAAGTTTGTAATGGCCTTTCTAATTTATTACTTGGTAAGTGGTAACATTGAACCCTAGTTCTGGTCATCTATGATTGCTTAAATATTTTAGGTCTAGATTTTTGGGAATGAATTTTTTTCATCATTACACATAAGGTAGTACCAAAATATTATGGACTCAATCTTTATTTTACCTTTGAAGTATTTCAAGTTTGAGATTTTGGGAATGCGCCTAATCAATTTTGTATAAGAGTTAAGTCTGAATCATGATGTGTAGGGTTATTTATTTTTATGTGTTGGGTGAGAGTTCAAATTTATGTCCTTCTTTAGGCCAACTTATTAGCACAAATTAATTTAAGTATTTCCAATTGAAATCTAATTTTAGTCAAACATGTGTTAGGCAAGTTCCTTGTTTCTAGTTTTTAGGTTGGTTATTGTTAGACCACTTGCTTTGAGATCTTGGATTGGAGAGGTTCTGATCACTGGCTGATAAAAATTTTTGCAAGTATTTTTAGATACTCAAAAAATTCTTCTTTCAAATTTCAACTTATGTGGCTTTGGGATTCTTTGCTTCATGAATTTTTATCTAATTGGTGGCGTAAAGGGAAGCCTGCTTATGGAGCTGTAATGTATTCCTCTACTAAGAAACTCTAGTGTGTAAAATTTATGCTAAAAAGATGGAATAAGAATCACTTTGGTAATGCATTTCAAGCTAAAAAATTTGCTCAGGCCCACTTGGACTTCACATCTTATCAAATTCAGCATCAAGGTTTAACAAAGGAAACCATGAAATGGAAGCTACTACAATGAAGTAATTGGAAGAATGGGAGCTATGTGAAGAAATATTCTAGAAGAAAAAGTCTCATATTGATTGGCTTCAAGAAGGTGATAGGAATGTTGCTTTTTTGTATAACTCTATGAAGGATATATAAGGCAAGGGAATCTCATTTCCTCTCTTAGGTCCTCTGAGGGTGTCATAACCCAATTTTATTGCATATTTATTTAAATACGAAAAAAAAAAATTATTGATGAAATTTAGTTAAATATTAATAGAAATTCTAGAATATTCAAAAAATTGAATGAAAGGAGTTGACTGATGTTGACTTTGTGAAAATTTGAAAATTATTTTATACGTCATCAGAATTGAATGTTACTGACCCATTTGCAAGTGCAAGTGTGTGCAGTTGCAGAGTGATAGATTGAAGGACGAGAACACAGTTGAAGTAGGATTGTTTAGCCGGATTGAATGGTAAGCTAATTGGAATCTAGGTGCACACACTACAATGGCATGATGACTTGCATTTGACTGGTTTGCATATATAAGAGAATAAAATTTTCCCAATTTGAATTGTTTAAGTGCTTGAAAATGAATGGTATGTGGATTAAATTGTTTATTTAAACTTTATGATTTGAAGGAAACGAAAATGAGCATTGTAAAGAAAATACTTTACTTTAATGTAAAGAAATATATATGTAAAGAAGCTCGAAATGAAAACTCAAGTTCCTTACTTTAAATGATAGTGTATGGAACCTTTGAGCCATTCCAAACAAGCACCTTGTATATGAATGCATAAATAAACATATATATATATATATATATATATATAAATACACATATACATACATAGATATATAAATTATTAGAATACATGATAATTGTGAATGAAATCATTTAAATGCATATAGATATACAACTATATAAGTATATTTATATATATATATATTCATACGTATATATATTACATATATATATGCATACGTATATATATACATATGTATGCATATTCAAACTCAAAATTGATAATCGATACATAATGAATTAGATTGTGGAATTAATGGAAAATCTTAAGGAAAGAGACCACGATGGACGAGGCCTTCTGGGGGTCATAAAGTCAATGTTCAAAATAGAAGCCGGTGGCATGGCCATAATGCCTTCACCCCAAAAAAACATCTAAAAAGCAATGTTGTTTCTATTATAATTTTTTTTTTTGAAAGAGAATTGGGTAGAAAAGCAGAAAAAGAAGAAAGATTTATGGAGAATTCGAAGGGAAAACCAAGAGGTCGAACTAAAAGATTAGGGAAAAATCTGAGGAAAGAATGACATCATAGTTCGTTTGGGAGGTAACTCGATCCCATATTTTTGCATAGACTAATTTTATTTTTATTATCGACTATTGCAAGAGGTTTTCTCTTCATTTTATTCAAGTGTTTTTATGGCACCATAAGAAAAGAGGTCATTGTTCTGTGTGTTGAATGACTTGAAGCCGAATGTTTGAGTAGTCAAATATATAACGTTTGACACCACATGCAAGTGCATGGCCTATGGCCTGTGTAGTGGGGAAAACGACATTGTTAGAGCCCTCATGGATTTTGTGCAGAGCCAAGCCAAGGCTCGAGAGCCTCTAATGGCTCGGCCATCACCATTTTGTTGTATCATAAAGCCTATCCTTAAGTAGGCAATCAAAAATTAATCTGATTCATTGTGTGTTTGTAAAATTAATCCTTGAGAAGGATAGATTTCAATCTTGTGGAAAGGATATGTTTTTCTCTGTATTCCTTATATTGTTTCCAAATCTTATTATTGATGAGTCGATGCATGTAATAGGGCATGAAAAAGGCTCTTAGAGCTTTGTATATACTTGTATATTGCCTTAAATGGCTAGTCGACCTCGTTCAGTAAGAATGGTGGAAAGGATTTTCTATGTTAGAAGAAACACCAAACCATGTTGGGTTTGATCTTATTATTGATAACATGTATAATATTGCAGCATACGTGGTATAAAACAGTAAGCCCTCATGGGCGTTTTTATATATATTTTTTGATGCTTAGGAAGAAGATACCCGACCATAAGAGATTGGTTGATTCTAAGTAACCGTTGTTGTTTTGTTGTAGCTTGAAAAGGCATTGGAAACTATTGAACTTAAAGGTTCTATGCTCACTTTCACTAAAATATTTTCTCAAGAAATTCATCGACGGGAATGATGAACCTAGTTTCTTTATATCATTTAAGTCACTCACCGTATTTCCAGTGTTGAAAGTGTTCAAGATATAGATAATAGACATTATGTCCTTATGATTGAAACTGGGCTAATTTTTTTTGTTTATTTTTAGTTCATAATGTAAACAAATTTTGTATTAAGCAGTGGAATTTTGCTTGTAAAGTGATCAATTAGCATGCAAACAACTTGAGGACAACAAACAGAGTAAACAATACTATTTATCTTAAAATGTAATTGTTTGGTTTAGAATAGTATTGTGTGGATGTAATATGTGTCTAAACTTTGGCAAACAACTTTGTTTTGTTAAAAAGGTTGTCAATATATAGTTGGAAACAACTTTTCTCAATGAACTGTTTAGTTGAAAACAACTTTGTTTTATAACTGTTTAGTAGGAAATAATGTTTATTTTGTCAAACAATGAATGTGCATGTGAGAACAACTTGTTTTATGACTATTTAGTAGGAAACAATATTTATTTTGTTCAAACAATGTAAGTACATATGTAAACAACTAGGTTTACAATTGTTTAGTAGGAAACAATATCTGTTTTGTTCGATCAATGAATGTTCTTATGTAAACAACATTGTTAGAAAACACAGTAGTGAGAATGCAATAACAATATGTGTGAAATTGTTAGCACAAACTTGTTCTATTTTCTTTATTTTGACAAGGAAATGTCAATGGGAATATTATTTTAAGATTTCAATATGAATTAATGATTATTTTAGAATGTATGCACAAAATTTAACATTAGTAAGAACATATATGTGTATGCACATAGACTTCGTCTACGTACATACACATACTTGTGACATACCTTCTTTTGTTTTTAGTACATTATTTTTTAAAGGGAAAATGCTTAAGATGTTAAGTAGATATAGTCATAAGAATGATACGACTGATTGTTGAATTACTCTGTGAATCATAAATTTGGTTTCTGATTAGAGTATAATTTAGTATTTTGTTTCTTCTTTGAAGACATTTGGGATGAATATTTTGAATATTGGAACAAAACAATGATACTTTAGTATACTAGAGCATCTATGGGTAGTTGCTGCTAGAGGGTAGATAATTGTTATAATAGAAAGTTACCTTCCGAGACGAGTGTCGAAATGGAGTTTAGATAGTATAGGTTTGCTTTACCAGAACCTATTGTTTGTTGTTGTTGCAACACACTTATTATGCTTGACCAACCAATATAGTTCATTATGTATGTATGAATGAACTCTGTGATTTCACTCTTTGTCATTCCTAGCATAGATCTTGCACTTTATTTTCTAACTTGTAGATAGAAATTGCATGTTGATATATGGGCATGCACTAGATTCCACCTTGCAGATTGTCCTCTTGCTAAACTTTCTGTCCAGGGTCGGGCATTCTTCAAGTCGAAAGAATACTAGGGAAGCTTAAGCTTCGTGGTTGGGCAATAAAGTGCTTCAACCATGTTCTCATCCACCAGTGGAGGTGAGCATTGAAGAAGAACCTTAGTTGTTCACCAGACTATTATAGTCTATGATGTAACTTCATGTAATTCATTCATGTACTTGATGAGAAATGTACTATGTAATGACATTGTGGCCTTAGGTGCCAAGTAAATCTTGATATTGTAATTTGACTTTTGAAGTGAATGTAAGAATCTTTGATTCATTTTAAATGGACATGTGTAGCTATGATTGAATTTAGTCACTAGTTATGTCTTTTTAATTTGGAGTATATTCACGTGTCATTTACAATAATATTAATTAAGTAATAATTTGGAATGGGTTATTACAGAGGGGAATCAAATTTCATCCTTTTGTGAGATTTCAAAAGAGGTTGTGTTACATCCCAAATTGTGAGGTTACTATTTACTATTACTATATAGGGTAAATATGAATGTAATGTGAAATCTGGATATGCTTTTACCTTGTTATCAATATGAATGTTATCTCAGTTGGCGTTGTTTCATTTGATGTTATCGCAGTTGATGTTATCCATGGTGAAATACTACATAGATGGTAATTGAATTATAGTTATTCTAACTTTGAAGATGTATATATATATGTTGCTTACTATTGTGAACAAATAACTGCCGAAGGAATGTGTTAGTGGTTGAAGGTAAACATTCAATCTCAAGGGGGAGGAGAAGTATCACTCGAGAGAGGAGCTTGGTTGGGTAACCGGTAAAGTAAACTATCTGAGCATACACACACGTCACCTTAGATTGAGTGAACTAAGTCAGTTTGTGTGGGTTTTAGGTAAGTCATCCATAGCTTGTATGATTGCAATAGGAGTCTTGCTTACTTCCACATGCTTTGTGAGTGGTGTTTATCTATGTATCTGTCTTGTGGTATTGCGATCATTATGATGGTAACATAAATGGATATAATTGAAACGAAAGTGGACATATATATGTATATAGTATATACATGTATCCATATGTATATACACATTGATACAAGTGTATGTTGGTAGATGGGAATGCTCATACAAATGCATCAATGTGGTATACCTACACATATGTGTATATAGAGGTATACACTGATATATATAGGTATATATGCACATAACCTATATATGTGGATATTAATAATATTATATTATTATTGCCTGACTAAATTACATATACATATCAGATATGCTGAATGGCTTACGATGTGCTTATTGAGGGATATATATATATATATGTAAATATATATTAATATTATATATATATTATACACATACACATATATATATATTATATGAGGTATTTAAATATATACATATATAATATAATATATATGTATTTAATATTAAAATCTCTCAATTGTGGAAATCAAATTATTTCCTAATTGATTCTCAACTTAGGAAATCGAACTATTGAATCAAATTATTTAATCAAACTTTAAGAAATGAATATTTTCTAAATCAATGTATTTTATATCTTTTAAACTTTGGAATATCAAATGAGGAAATGAATTAGATGACTTCATTGGCGTATTAAGCTATGAAAAATATTTGAAATGGAATTACATACAACATTGGAGAAATTGCATCACTTGTGGGTGAAAGGCAGAGGAGAAATCTCAAATGGTGTTTAAATCTCATGACTGAGTCAAAATCTGGAAATGAGAATTATTCAAAACACGGTTATGAACATTGTCGACTCAACTTGTGAAGAAGGCTATGTGTTCAGGAATTAAAAAATGACTTTTTCCCTTCTAAGTGAATCATCTACCATTTTATGAAGTTGGTGCCATTTCTGGAAACACAACTTGTAGGTGTTGATTTGTATTATTTTCCATGCTCCTTTTTGAATTAGTCTCCATTTTGCTGTCAATTACTGGAGGCCAACTCACCTTGTTGAAACTAAGTAAGGGAGAGAAAATGCACCACATATTGGGTTGAATATTTCACATTTATGTGGTGGAAAACCACATGCCTTTTTAGAAGGAATTCATTGGGGCCGAGGCTTTATAAATAGTCGCCAACCTTCATTATGGGATTCTTTCTTTTTGTGTGGTTCAATCATTTTGGACGCATTCACTCATTTTCTGATTACACTCATTCTCTAAGAAGCAAACTGAGTTCATAATTCCATCTTTTATACTTCCGAGTTACATATATTTTACTAGTTGTTCGAATTAACAAGCTTATCATCATTTCTAAGTGACAAATTAAGAAGGTGTATTAAACTAGAATATACGCTAGTTGATAATTACCCCTATGTAATTACTAGTTCTGTATATTTGAATCTATGTGAGGAAAAGATAATTTTTGAGAGGGAGATGACAAACACCTGAGATATAGGAATTCTTGTCATCAACATTCTATGGGAAAACAAACTATAGGCATGGGATATTCTTCTACTATCTATTTCTAGTTTTTCATTTAATACTTCCTGAATTGTCTATGCATAGGAAGAGAGTTATTTCTTGAATTGAATTTTTTGTCTGTGCATAGAAAGAGGATTATTTCCTGAATTGTATTGTTGTTGTGTTAAGGAAGTAAATTTTTCAAAGATAATAGATGCATTCTAGTTATGTTTTACATGTTTGTAATGATCTCCATAATAGGAGAATGTTGTTTGCATGGATACTATTTTCTAAGCCTGATTGCTTTTGGATAAAAGGTATTGAAGCCTTAGAGCTGCTATTATAATGTGTTTTAAGTACTACATGATAGGAGAAAGTACTTAACTGAGGAATTCAACTATATTACATAAGGTACAACATAAGTATTTAATTATACTACCTATGTTTGAACATAAGATGTTTTATGTTTGTATTTACTGTTTGTACATAGGAAATGAAATATTGCATTCTAGTTGTATTCTGCATTAATTGTATGATCTCCATATAAGGAGAGTACCAACTGCATTAGTTACTAAATACTAGGACTGAAATGAGGACAGGAGTCAAGTAAATTCTATCAGCTTAAGTTATTAGGTTAACTTAGATAAGCTTGAGTTACTCCTAGGATAAAGATTTCCAATATAGGAGGGATTATGTGAATTACTTGTTGTGTTAATTCATTTCTAGCAGTTAGTATGTTGTAGGTTAGTTTGGGGTGACTGATTATCCATTGAAGGACATAACCTATGCATAGTGTAAGATAGCCCTAAGTCAAATCGACCTGAATGGTGTATGTGATAGAAGATCCTCAGTAGAAATACTATATGAAACACTTTGGCCAAAGTATTGTAATGTACCTACATCCTCTTAGACTGGGTGATGATTACACTACTAGTTCACTGTGATCCAATAGTACATGCTAGTTCGGGATTATGGGATTAAAAGGATCTAGTTAATTAGGACACACCACTATGCTTTGTTGGTCAACAATATCGGTTACTTTACCAATCTCTTCGTCGAAGGGAGGGTCATCTATTAGATGCTAGATGTGCAAGTGACTGCATTATAAGTTCATTGTTGGTGGAAAAGCACCCGAGTGATGCTTCTCCTCCACATCAGGCTACTGAAGCACCAAGATTTGAAAGGATGGATTCTTGGACCTTCTTACTACTATTTGTTTTAAAGCTCATTGGAGCTACGTTAGTTAAGGTATGTTTTCTCATTGTTTATACTTTTGAAGTTATTGTAATGAAATGAAATCTTTGTGTAATTTTAATATGATATCCTATTCATATATTATCAATAAAGGAAAGAAAAATTATATTGCAATGACTTAGCACGTTTATTTATCGTTTGATGTAAAATTGGAAATTTTTATTTTACCAAAGGGTCAGGTCGTTACATGTGATATCAGAGCTATCAGGTTCTACACTGAAACCTATGAGCTCATTATGCAACAATGCGTAAACCTTATCAAAATATAATGGTTGAGAAGTTCTTATGCCACAATGGAAAGAGAAAAGAACTTAGTGAAGTGAAAAGGAAAATGAGATCCCTAGTAACTTGTGTAAATTGGGATTAGTTAAGAATTATCCCAGGCGTAGGAACTTCTGAACCAATAACTTATGATAATACCTAGGATTGCGAAAGATTATGCAATCAAGTTATGTAGGAAGGTTAGGAAGAATAACTTGTATAGAACTTATCCTACAATATAGTTATAGGACTAAGGGAATATGAAGAAATAAGATAACCCTTTTATAGTTACAATCTGTAGTTGTAAGGAGGTAAGAATTTTTGGATTTGGTAAAAATACTACGAATCTATGCGTATGCAAAGTCAACATAAATTAGGTCGAAGTAGAAAGTCAACAAAGGAAGTATCCATAGGGGTTAGAGAACTCTTGACATAAACCTAATTCTTGTTTAAAAATAGGATCTTACAAAGCAAAGAGTTAGTAGCTAGGAAAAAGAGAAAAGACCAGAATAGTTTGAAACAAAGTAATCAATGAAGTGGGAATGATTCCACCAACCAAAATCAATGAGATTATTGGAGTTTTGATTGTGATAAGAAAAAAATACCAAACAACTTTGGTATCTCTAGAAGGTTATGAGAGAATAATATTCCAAGCATTGGAATAAAGTCACTTGAAAAGTGATTATGAGAAGGAAGCCTGAAAAGGTAAATCAGGTTGGTTTAAACATAGGTTTGGATAGTACATGGATAGGTTGGAGTTATAAGTAGAAATCACCAACATGTTTAAGAAAATCAACATTCGTTTGAGGTTCCAAAAGGAAATGGAATACAACAAGACACTATGTGTTAGATCAATAGAAGTTGCAAGGAAAACAACCCTCTGAGTAGAAAGGTGCATCAATCAAAAAAGTTTTGTGGGTATGGATTATCCTCCACAAAAAGGATGTCGAAAAGTGAATTGAAATATTATTGTTTATTTTTAACTTCTAAAGTTTCTTATTATTCATTAGATCTCCTTTTGGATGATCCAAATTGTTGAAATATGTGAGATAGAAAACAACGATGAATCAAACTTTAGGAAAAAGTATAAGTATGCTATTGAGGCAAGAGAAGGCAATGGAAAGTCAACAACAAGGAATGACAAATCCTTTTCCAAGAAGCAAGTGATTTCTTGGATTTCAACTTGAGTAGATCGAAAGTTGTGAACACACTAAGGGGGGAAGAAAGAGACTGGATTGACTCAAGATAAGTACCTCGCCCAATGAAAAACGTGGGTATGTTCTCAATTTAGAATCATTAATGACTTATTTGCAAGTCATAAGGACAATTAAGTCATACATTTTATGGCCACAAGGAAAAAGGGTATTGGGATTTTAGGAAAATAGAAAGGTTAAGGACTATGACCTATTAATATTTCGTACCTTACAATTATCTGATTAAAAGATCAAATGATATTATTATCAATGCCTTAGAAAAGGATAGGTGGATAATTTGATCATGATAAGGAAGATCACTGTCTATGGGATTGGCAAGGGAAGATCTAAGATACTTGTGATTGGAATAAAGTGTCTCTATACTCCTATATACTTTATATAGAGAATTTAGATAATGATGTTATTTCTATATGAAATATATCCATATCGTAAAATGACTTGACACTGAAGCTTATTGTGCTAAGAGACCTAAGGATGAATAAGGTTTAGCTATTTAATCCATACAGATGGAGTGAAGGATAAGGTAGGATGTGATTTTATGAGAACCATATCAAAAACCTCTTAATGAGAATGATTAAATCACTTGATCACTACCTTACTCATGAATGAAACCCTAGGTTTAGAATAACCTAATTGGGACATGAAATTCATTCAAATAAAGAGAGAGACCATAGGATGAGACTTAACCTATTGAGTTTGGTTATGTTCTAGACTACTCATTACTCACTTCTAAGTTGGGAATAACTTATTTTGTTGAGTTGTAGATTTGGTCTTGACTAGGACATGTAGAGTGGAGAAATCTATAACAACGAACTAGTCAATAAATGAGGACTCTATCCTAATAATTGGAAGGGAATATTGAGATTGAGATTCACCCATGGGAAAGTGTTAATCACTTGAGCTTATGAAATTCTATGTGAGTGGAAACATAGGTGGAATACCTGGTGAGTTAAGTAGCTACTAGGATAACTAAGTTTTATACCATAGAAAGGAAGTCATAATATTGACAAAAAACTCTACCTTGTTTGACTCTTATATTAAAATAGGATAAAATCTCAAAGGGAAGCATCTATTGTTATTGTTGTCAAACAAATTACACCTGAATGCTTGAATAGTTAAATTCAACAATCTGTTGAAACATGGGAACTAATTCCAGATTGTGGGTACCCTATAAGGAATTAGACCTCTAGATTCTAGGCTGGTTCCTATATGATTCTGATGATTAATAATTTGAACTTGCTAGGAAAAGGGAGAAAGACTTAGTCTAAATGGAAAACTGGAAAAAACTTAAAACTGTGGTGATGCATCGATATAACCTAATATGCAAACTTAACTCACAAAATTATTATCCACTACTTTCATTTGCACAACCTGATCTAATAGCTCAAACACCTAAATGATTTAAACAAAGGCTTTGAAAAGAAAATCTTCGAAGGAAAACATGGTTTTCACAACTAAACTGTTTAATCATGAATATGCACAGTGTTTAACTAGTGAATTTAACTAAGATGCATACATAAACTCATGAAGGAGAAAAAATTATTAAAGGTTTCAAAACTGCTAACACAATAAGCCTTTGATCAAATCCTACATAGCAATGATGCTTGAGATCTTGAAGGAAAATTCTAAAAATATTGGAAATAAAAGGAGTCTCTTTGCAAATCATATACTAATTAACCTGTAAAACTATTGCATAATATTAAAATCAGAAAGCTGAGTTACAAATAATTCACTTTGCAGAATGCAAAGAAGGAAAAACAAGAACTAGAGGAAAAAGACTAAGTTTCCTCAATATATACAATAGGCATGCATAAAGCAGCCAATAATAGAAGTGAAAGCTAACTAAAGTAAAAATGATAACTCCAAAGTTGAAATCCGAGCAGAAGAGGAAACCCTAATAAAAATAGCTCCAAAAAGAAGCAAACTACACTCTCTGCTTTGAAAAATCCACCTCTCCATGCCCATGATAAAAAAACTGTGAACTAAAGCGAAACTGAAGAAGAAGTCTCAAAACTCTGATGATTTGAATAACTGAATCCGAACTCCACTTGTGCATGAACGATTTTTTTTTTAGTATTTTTCGATATTTGCACTCTCCATGCATAGTCTGAAAATAGCACATCACATCAACTTGAAGTCATGCAGGATTTAAGAATTGACTTTAGTGTTTATATTTGAATTCAAAAGAACTTATTTAATTAAATGATTTATAAAATATCATTCAATCAAACAGACTTTACAATGTATAATGCAAAATATAAACACTGAGTTACTAATATTAAATTAGAACTCAAATCCTACTATAGTCATGGTCTCCATATTAGCAAAACACTTCACCACACTTAACATATATTTATCTCCAATATATGGTCGGCCACTTAACATATTTTCAAAGTCTTATATTACTGACCACCATTGAGCATTGTATTATAATCGACCACCATGTCAAAACATTATTTAGTCGGCCCCAAAATTATTAGGTTTATTGACCCAAAGTCAATACCGCGGTGAAAGAGGAATGAGATTGTTTTTTCCTAAAACAAAGTAAAAAAAATACTCAATATAGCGAATTATGACTTGCACAAAATGGTCCAAACCCTAAACTTATCATCACTTTTCACTTTGACACTTGTTGGAGAAGCTTCATGAAGAAGCTGGCTGCCATGTTTAGGGTTTAAAGTTTGGAAAGCTTGAAAACTTTAGATTTTGTCTACTGATGGTCGATTTTTGCTCTCCATCCCTAGTATGTGAATCTTAATCATCATTATAGCTTCTTACTATGTTTAAAAAAAAAGCAAAAACAGTCATTAAGGCCATGGCTATTCATGTTTATCTCTGATATTGCTATTATTATTTCTCCTCTATGCTTGTCTCTGTTCTTCTGGCTGCCATGTGTGAGATCGAGCCATGCATCTGTTAACTTTTATGAGGCTTGGCTGCGGCTATGAACTCCAACAGGTGAAAAAATGGTGAGTTCTACTTCCTTATTGTTTTTCCATATTCAGGTCGCACCATTGCTACTGAGAATATGCAAGAATCTGGGTATTGTTTCCTGTTCGATGTCTCAAATCTGGGATGTGATATTCATTTTTCCTTTTATATTTCCTATCAGAATAAAAAAAATTAAAATTTTATGATGCAAGCCGCACCATGTGTGAGCTCTTTTGATTTTTTTCCTTTCTTTTGCCCATTTTTGGAAGAAAAACTCGTGGCTACATTCTTTCATTTATGCTATGGTAAACAAGGAAAACATTGTATTTTCTGCTTACTTTTGTGCTTGATATCTTCATGTTGAAGTATTGACTGTCCACCATGGTAGTTTTTTCTCCTGAAGCTCATTTACTGTGAATAATGGTGAAGAAAACCCGCATCTGCCCTATATCTGCCCTATATCTCTCTTGGAGATGAAATATAAACACCTTGTATACAAAAACAAAGCATTTATCTAGTTTTTTAATAAGTCTCACTGAGACTAGGCCACAACCATATGGTATCTTTCCTGGGTGTCTTTGTGCTTCGTTGTTCTTGGCCTCCATTAATATGTGCTAATCGAGCTTGAACTTATGCATTATGGTGCTTCAATGAGACTGGCCGTGGGATTTATACTCTGTAAAAGATCAAATTTTATATGAATTTCTTGGCCAATACACATGCCGCGCCACTCCTGTACTCAATGGGTTTCTCTTGTAATTTTCTGGGTTAGACCCAAAAGAAAATAGTGTGTATTCTACATTCTGAAACAAACCTGCATGTGGGTGTCTGCTATTTTAAAGAAAATACATTTTCTTTTTCCTTTCTGTTGAAAACCCTATGTGGGTAAATTGGAAATTGCATGTTCATTTCATTTGGAGCTCGACCTTATGAGGATATCTCACTTTCTTTCATAATTTCATTGTACAAGTCTCAAATTTGTAAATCTGTAGCTCCACTTGTATTCTTTTAGTTTACCGTATTCCCTTTGACTGAAACCCTAGCTCGAGGGTATTTGACTGCCACCATTTGTTCACAGGGCTAAAACCTTAGCATTGGCATACTGAATAAAAACATAGCTCAAGGGTATTTGACTACTACTATTTGTTCACAGGGCTAAAACCTTAGCACTGGCATACTGAATAAAAACATTGTACTGTATCTTCAAACACTATACTTTGGAACTTCTTCCCTCCACTCTCAGCAAAAATGAGACTGGCTGTCTTCTTCCATTTTAATGAGAATTTGAAGCTGTTTCACAAGCTTGACTGTCCTTACATTTTCATGCCCCCTATACCTTCTTTTTCATGCATTTTTATGCTTTTATGAAAACTACTTTCTGCATCTGTTTTCCTTAAAACATTCCAGACTTATAGATTGCATCCAGACATTAGTGAGTACTTTGAGTACTTGAATCACCTGATGTTTATAATTTTTGAGTAAAACAACATAGAACCTACTGGTAGTACATGAATTTTCCAGCACTTTTTACTCTTAATTTTCTCTACGAAACTCTTATCTTGACTATTCAAAGAAATACCCTCTTTTCTATAACTAGATATTGATGAAGAAGCTGCAAAAGATTTATACTGTTCAATCAACTATGTCTCTGTTGTTCAGTTAACTACATTTGATAAACTTCTTGTCATGCTGATTATCCTTGTAGCTTCTATCTTTAAGATTGTCATCATGCCTTTTTATTGTTCCATTAAATTCAACATCCTGAGTTGTCACTTACTTGACATGGCAGACCTGTAAGTATTTGTCTCTATCTTCATCACATGATCAGTAGATCTGCCTATATTGTAGACTTGTATAAATGCTTTTTGAAGCTTATAAAAACATTGCAACGCCTGAATTCTCTATTTCTCTTCAGTGTAAAGAGGCTCGATACTTCATTTAAATGTAATGTGAAAAATGTAAAGCAGAGCTGAAACAGGATATTAATGAAACTTGGTGAGTTCTTTACATGTTTTGATCATTCCTTAACATGAAGAGTAATATTATGCTTGCTCAAACTGTTTTCCTGAAACTCTTTGAAATGAGGCTGCTCTTTAATTATCTGCTTAGTTTCAGCAACTCTCTTAATGACTGTTCTGACATTGTTAAAGACTCTCATATGTAACTTGAGAGTGTGTCCTTGATATGCCGGGCTCAACCCTTGTGGGAGCCCGTTTTACTCCACATATCTGATGAAACGATCATGAACATAATGAACCTATTCCTGCATTGTGAACAAACGTGTTAGCAAAATAAAAGAAGCTGAAAGCTTTCCTTTCAAGTTTTATGCCTTTGAACAATGAAATCATCTGATGGATGCCTGATCAATTGTACGCTATATTTCTGTTGATAACATAGGCATATGATAGGATTTGATTTGCATTGCTCTAACCACACTTCTATCATACTTGTAGGTGCATTGGGAGCTTAGAGCTGGATCGATTCAAAGCCACAACTGAAGGGTTCAACTTGTCAACGATTCATCATTCTAGGCAATGACGAATCACTTTCTACCTTATCCCTTCTTTATTTTCAGTTGTATAGTTTACTTTCCTTCATGCACCCCTTATTTGATTACGAAAATCAAATGAAGTTACTCCCACGACTTGTGTGGGACTTTGGTTTCTATGTTATGAATAAAGTAGCAAAAATTATGCAATTTTATGATATCATTTTGAAATGTTTTTGCATAATATCACTGAAATTCACACTGTAATGAAACATTGCACCCATTAATGAGTACTTAGCGGATTTTTTTTGAACATCTTGTGTACCTTTTGGCTTGAATTTGTAATTCAACTCTACCTATTTGAGCTGGTAGTGAAAAATAGGTAACAGTTATATCAGAACAACATAGACTTTTCATTTATCATGAAAGGTTGGGAATTTATATTGAGTAGAACACCGGGGTCATTACTTGTGCTCAAATGGATATACTGAAATTGGGACTCTCCTATATGATTAAGAGAACAAATGGAACTAACGAGAAATGTTCATACTTGGTAACTAGGTATGTAATTAAATTTGCTAACTTCTAGGGACCAATATGATTGAACAAGGATTAATGCTCGAAATTAGTACCAAATTTATCGAGAAAATTAGATTGAGTTAAAAAGATGGATTACATCTTTGAAAATAATCCAAAGACAAAAGAGATCCATGATATGGATGTTCTAAGGTAAATGGGATTTATCTCGGTAAGACTTATGACCCTTATTACATGGGAATTAAAGATGGTGTGAGATCGTAAAGTAGGCTTTCATTTAGTCAATGAATAGACTATTATTGGATATAAAAGAACCTATGTACCCAAAATCTTGGAAGATTTAGGAATAAATGAGGAAATTAATGTTGGAGCTAGGACATCATAATGACAAAGGGAATTGTCGGATGAGGATCCACTATAATCTGGAAAAGATAGAGTAAGAAGCTACACGAAATGTGGCAAGATAATGTCTAGTATATCAGGAAATGAAGACCGGATGTCATCAAGGTTAGACATGTATAATCTCTTGAGATTCCAAAAGGAAAATGGTAGAACACAAGACAAATCAATCTGTCTATGTTAGTAGAACCGATATAGTGTTCTAAAGTGGACAAACTCATCAAAGTAACCAACGCTTTTTGGAAACTTGACTTATAGGATTTTGGTCCTAAATAATATATTGTGGGCAAGTAGTTGCTTAGTAATCCTGAAAGGTTATTTTAGTTTAGCAAATAATGATATGGTTGTGTAAACCATGATCATACTATGAAAACATTCAGTTGAGTGAATGTGCAAAATATTATTATAGTCAAGTAAGCGAAAATGGTAGACTAAATCTTGAATGATATATAAACTTCAACACTAAAGTTAGACCATTATATGAAAAGGAAAGGTTGGAAACTCTATTAAGCCAAAATAGGCTTAGAAATAGGGTAAACCATAGACTTGATAGAATGCCAAAAAATGAGTAATAGATCGAAGTAATCAATGAAATTTTGTCAATACAAAGCTTAAGTATGAAGCAATATCAAGATTTGACAGGTGTCCAAAAGCAATGTTATGCTCAAGATGGAAAAGTAATCAACAGAAAGTATTCTATGGTCAGAAAAAAAAATGTGTAAGTGACAAACGGACCTTGTTTATGAGTTGTCTAAAAGTGTAAATACCAAAGGGAAAGGATGGGACCCATGATGTAGTGTACAACACATCGACATTTCCTTTTCTATTGGGATTATACCAAGGATGAGTTCATGGGCCAATGATTTTCGATCACTTTGTATAGTTATTATTATATATTGGATGTGTATGTGCAATAAAAATCTTTGGGAGAGTAAGTATGTGTGAGGCATACAATTTTTCCCTATGCGATAGTGAGGACACCCGAAGCAAGGTCTAGGAAGGACAAGATTACTATATAGGATGGATGTTTTGTAAATCTTACGTATTTTGAGAATTATAAGTAAAAATTTATTTGACTTGAACTATATGTTAAAAGGATATAGATCATCGGGGACGATGATTCACAAGGGAGGAAGTATGTTATATCTCAAATTGTGAGGTTACTATTTACTATTACTATATAGGGTAAATATGAATGTACTGTGAAATCTGGAGATGCTTGTACCTTGTTATCAATATGAATGTTATCTCATTTGATGTTATCCATGGTGAAATACTGCATAGATGGTTATTGAATTATAGTTATTCTAACTTTGAAGATGTATATATATATATATATATATATGTTGCTTACTGTTGTGAACAAATAAATGTCGAAGGAATGTGTTAGTGGTTGCAGGTAAACATTCAATCTCCATGGGGAGGGGAAGTATCACTTAGGAGAGGAGCTTGGTCAGGTAACCAGTAAAGTAAACTATTTGAGCATACACACACATCACCTTAGATTGAGTAAACTAAGTCAGTTTGTGTGGGTTTTAGGTAAGTCATCCATAGCTTGTATGATTGCAATAGAAGTCTTGCTTACTTCTGCATGCTTTGTGAATGGTGTTTATCTATGTATCTTTCTTGTGGTATTACGATCATTATGATGGTAATGTAAATGGATATAAGTGAAACGAAAGTGGACATATATATATGTATATAGTATATACACATTGATACAAGTGTATTTTGGTAGATGGATATGCTCGTACAGATGCATCAATGTGGTATACATACACATACGTGTACATAGAGGTATACACTGATATATACAAGTATATATGCACACAAACTATATTTGCGGATAATAATATTATATTATTATTATCTCACTAAATTACATATACATATATATGCACATATCAGATATGTTGATTGCCTTAGGATATGCTTATTGTGGGATATATACACATGTAAATATATATTAATATTATATATATATATATATTATACACACACACACACACACATATATATATATTATACAAGGTATTTATATATATATATATATATATATATATATTTAATATTAAAATCTCTCAATTGTAGAAATTGAATTATTTCCTAATTGATTCTCAACTTAGGAAATCGACTTATTTCCTATTCAATTTATTATTGATCATCAAACTATGGAAATCAAACTATTGAATCAAATTATTTAATCAAACTTTGAGAATCAAATATTTTTTGAATCAATTATTTTATATCCTTTAAACTTTGGAATATTGAATGAGGAAATGAATTAGATTACTTCATTGGCATATTAAGCTATGGAAAATATTTGAAATGGAATTACATACGTCAATGGAGAAATCGCGTCACCTGTGGGTGAAAGGTAAAGGATAAATCTCAAATGGCATATAAATCTCATGACTGAGTCAAAATTTGGAAACAAGAATTATTCAAAACATAGTTATGAACATTGTCAACTCAGCCTATGAAGAAATCTATGTGTTCATGAATTAAAAAATGACTTTTTCCCTGCTAAGTGAATCACCCGCCATTTTATGAAGTTGACGCCATTTTTGGAAACACAACCTATAGGTGTTGATTTGTATTATTTTCCATGTGCCTTTTTGAATTAGTCTCCATTTTGCTGTCAATTCGTTGGGGCTGGGACTTTACAAATAGTCGTCGACCTTCATTGTGGGATTCATTCTTTCTTTGCGGTTCAATCATTTTGGATGCATTCACTCATTTTCTGATTACACTCATTCTCTGAGAAGCAAACTGAGTTCATAATTCCATCTTTTATACTTTTGAGTTACATATATTTTACTTAGAGTTGTTTGAAATAACAAGCTTATTATCATTTCTGAGTGACAAATTAAGAAGGCGTGTTAAACTAGAATATATGCCAACTGATAATTATCCCTATGTAATTACTAGTTTTGTATACTTGAACCTGTGTGAGGAAATGAGAATTCTTGAGAGGGAGATGACATACACCTGGGATACTAGAATTGTTGTGTCATCAACATTCTGTGGGAAAAAAAAACTATAGGAATGGGATATTCTTCTACTATCTATTTCTAGTTTTTCATTTAATACTTCCTGAATTGTCTGTGAATAGGAAGAGAGTTATTTCTTGAATTGAATTTGTTGTCTGTGCATAGAAAGAGGATTGTTTCCTGAACTGTATTTTTGTTGTGTTAAGGAATTAAATTGTTCAAAGATAATATATGCATTCTCGCTATGTTTTACATGTTTGTAATGATCTCCATAATAAGAGAATTCCATTTGCATGGATACTATTTTCTAAGCCTGGTCGCTTTCGGATAAAGGGTATTGAAGCCTTAGAGCCACTATTATAATGTGTTTTAAGTACTCCATGATAGGATAAAGTACTTAACTGAAGAATTCAACTATATTACACAAGGTACAACATAAGTATTTAATTATACTAGCTATGTTTGAACATAGGATGTTTTATGTTTGTATTTATTGTTTGTACATAGGAAATGAAATGTTGCATTCTAGTTGTATTCTACATTAATTGTATGATTTCCATATAAGGAGAGTACCAATTGCATTAGTTACTAAATACTAGGATTGAAATGAGGACAAGAGTCAAGTAAATTCTATCAGCTTAAGTTATTAGGTTAACTTAGATAAGCTTGAGTTACTCCTAGGATAAAGATTTCCAGTATAGGAGGGATTATGTGAATTACTTGTTGTGTTGATTCATTTCTAGCAGTTAGTATGTTGTAGGTTAGTCTGGGGTGACTGATTATCCATTGAAGGACATAACCTATGCGTAGTGTAAGATAGACCTAAGTCAAATCGACCTGAATGGTGAATGTGATAGATGACCCTCAGAAGAAATATTGTATGAAACACTTTGGCCAAAGTAGTGTAATGTACCTACATTCTCTTAGATTGGGCGATGATTACATTGTCAGTTCACCATGATCCAATAGTACATGCTAGTTTGGGATTGTGGGATTACAAGGATCTAGTTATGTTGGACACACCACTATGCTCAGTTGGTCAACATTATCGGTTACTCTACCAATATCTTCATCGAAGGGAGGGCCATCTATTGAATGATAGATGTGCGGGGAACCACATTATAAGTTTGTGGTTGGTAGAAAAGCGCCCAAGTGATGCTTCTCTTGCACATTGTTGGAAAATATGCCTCAACTTGCTGGCTTGAACCTTTGTTAAGGACTTGATGAATTTACTCTCCATACTGCAAGTCCTTCCTTCATTTTGGTGGAAGCGTGATGGACCTTGGCTTCATTGGCAGAACGATCACATATCGGTGAGTGACAATGTGTTGTCTCACCGATATGCCAATATACGATAAGCGTTGCGTTGGTGAGACTTGGGGCAATTAGTGGAACCCGATCGGTAGTCCCAATGATAAAACGATATGCTCTATCGGTGTGACTTGGGGTCATCGGTGGAACTTATCACCGGGCTATGCCGATGGACCGATGGAAGATGGAAGTGAATTGATGGGGACCACAACATAAGTGTACCGACGAATGGGGATCTTAATCTATGGTTGCGATTTATCTAATCCAACGGTGCTCATTCTATTCTATGCTCAGTTGAAGTGAGTACCAACGAACTCTTATGAACTGAGTGGAATTGTCTGAGTGTTTGACACTTGGCGGCATGCGAAGTGTGCAAGCTTCAAGCACGTGTTGTTGTTTCAGAGAAACTTTTGGGAATATTGTAAATACTTTTTTGATTCCCTGAAAGTGCACAAGATGTGTACGCGTGTCTTGGTGGGCTCTAACGGTCTGACGATCAGACGATTATCGCCATACCATTGTGGCTATTAGGCCATACCGTGGTAGCTCGGTAGGTGTTTCTCGGGGCACAGTTGACCACTTTGATAGTCAAAGCGATGGAAGAATGGTGTGATGACATGTGGTGTGATCTCATTCATTGTTTTTACATCACTGTTGTAAATCAACTATCATTGGTCGAATGTTTATATCTGTGAAGGCGACATGTGCATTAACTGTAAGATCTGATTCGGTGGTAGACAGAATCCAAATCTAGGTATTTCTCTGTAATAGAATTAAATTTTTGGATGACCCGATGCGTGATTGCAGAACGACCGGTTGGTTAGACAGAGGTGTATAATCAAGACACCTGATTGGTTGGTAAGAAATGAATGTGATGTTTGACTTGTAACAGTTGGATACATAGATATAGTCACTAAGGTGATGGTGAAGAGTAGAGATTCATTGTATGCTACAAGAGCATTGTAACAGTGAGTGTATTTTTGAACTGAAGTCTGCTACTCTGAGATATCGATCAGAGAGTGAGGTCTGTAACTTTGTATGTAATTTGTTTATTGTAATATAAAGTGATTTCTCTTGGTGTGGTGGGTTTTTCTCCTGTAAGGGTTTTCCCACGTATATCTGGTGTTATTTTTGTGTATGTGTTTAGTTTATGTTACTCTCGTCCTACTGTGTATATGCATCTCAAACATAAGAAAGTTGTAAATAATGGTTTTTTGCACTTCTCCTTTAAGGTTTTAGCATTAGGAAAGCGTATTCCACACCTCTACTTTTCCTTTCAAGTGGTATCAAATCCTGGCCAGTTGTGTTATCCTTGTTAGTAGGGTTGGTTTTTTGGGCTAATTCAGTTTCAGTGGGAGTCTTGCAAAGTTAGAACCTAGTTCTATTTGAGATGGTGAGTACATCAGGTAGAGTAGAGATTGAAAAATTCAATGGCAACAACCTTGAGTTGTGGAAAATCAAAATGGAAGACTTGCTTGTGGATAGAGACCTTTGGGTTGTTGTGTCTGGAACTATGCCACAAGGTATGAAGCAAGAGGATTGGGACCTCGTAGATAGAAAAGCGAGAGGTCTGATAAGACTTAGTCTGGCCGATTATGTACTCCTGAATGTCCATGAGGAGAAGTCTGCAACTTTGTTATGGAAGAAGCTTGGTGATATTTATTAGGGAAAGTCTTTGGTGAATAAGTTATTCATGAGGAAGAAGTTGTACTCCTTGAAGATGGAAGAAGGTGCATCTGTTGTAGACCATCTGAACTCATTTAATACGAGTGTTGCTTAGTTGGCGTATGTGGGTGTGAAGATAGAGGAGGAGGATCATTGCATGCTCCTGTTATTTTCGTTACCCGACACTTGGGATCATCTTGTAATGGCTATTGGTAGTACGACCAATACTTTCAAAATGGAAGATGTTGTTGCTTCGTTGTTGTCTAAAGAGATGCGAAGGAAGTCTTTAGAGATGGCCAAAGAGGCCCTTACTATTCGAGGTAGATCGAAGGAGAAACGAAAGAAGAAGGACAAGAAGTCCAAATCCAAATCTGAAGGGAGATCAAAGTCTCTTGGTAAAAATTCCAAGATGAAATGTTGGAACTGTGGGCAGCTTGGTCATATCCGAAAGGATTGTAAGGAGAAGAAGAAGAATAATAATAACTCTTCAGACTATGACTCCTCTTAGAGTGATGCAGATGCCTTCATTGCAACCTTGGCAACTCGGGCATTAGATGATGTCTGGATGGTTGAATCAGGTCCATCTTTCCGCATGATGTCTCATACAGAGTGCTTCACTAAGTACAAAAAGTATGATGGTGGAAAGGTGTACCTGGCTAGTGATTCAACAGTGGAGATTTTTGGTTGTGGAAGAGTCAAAATACAGTTCCTTGATGGAAGAATCAAAGGGATTGGTGATGTACTGCACATACCAAGTTTGTCTAATAACTTACTTTCTATCAGTAAGCTTAATTATGCTGGTGTGGAAGATTCTTTCTCGAGTAAAGGATGTAAGATGGCTAGAGGCGCTATGGTGCTAGCTAAGGGTGTATGTAGCGACACTTTGTATAAGCTGGATGCATGTCCTGTTCAATGTAACAACGTCTCTATAAAGTCAAGCAATGTTGCTCTTGTAGAGAAGGATGATGAAGCTCCTCTGGGTGCAAATGCCTTGGAGGTGAAACTCCCAGCTGAGAAAACCATGCTATGGCATCATAGACTCGGTCACATAGGCAAGAAAGGTTTATAAACCTTGAAAAATAAAAATCTTGTTGAAGGGCTTGTTGATTGTAACCTTGAGTTCAATTTCTGTGAACATTGCATTTATGGAAAGCAACATCGTATTTCATTTTATTTGAGTCCTCATAAATCTTCTGGTGTACTGGATTATGTTCATTATGATGTGTTTGGTCCAGTAATTGTTCCTTTGTTATCAAATTCTAGATATTATTTCTTTTATTGATGATTATTCGAGAAGGGCATTTATATACTTTCTTAAGAGTAAATTAGAAGTGTTCAGTCATTTTATAAAGGGTATAAAAACTTGTTAGAGAATCAGATTGGAAGGAAAATCAAATGTTTGAGGATGAATAATGGTGGTGACTTTTATTCTACAAATTTTGAAAGATACTGTAGGGACCATGGGATTAAAAGGCATAAAATTGCACCTTATACTCCACAACAAAAAGGAGTTGCTGAAAGGTTGAACAAGACGCTGATGGAAAAGGAAAGGAGTATGTTGAGTAGTGCTGGTCTAGAGGAGAAGTTCCGGGCTAAGGCTATAGCTACAACATGTTACTTGGTAAATCGTTCTCCTTGCTCTGCTCTTGTTGACAAAACACCTTTGGAAGCGTGGTCTGGTAAGAAGCCCTCTCTGAGACATATTCGTGTCTTTGGTTGTGAGGCATATGCATATGTATCAAATGAGAAAATATCAAAGTTGGAGAACAAGGCTATTAAATGTATCTTCATTAGCTATGACATTGGTGTGAAGGGATACAAGCTTTGGAATCCTGATACTGAGAAGGTTTTGTATAGCAGAAGTGTAATATTTCATGAGCTGAAACCTTCAACAACTGATCCACAGTTAGAGACAAAAGAAAAGGAAAAGAAGAATGATGTAGTTCAAATTCCTCAGACTCCAGAAAAAAAGGAAATACATGGTGTACCTGAAATTGAGGAGAGTTCAAGCAGCTCTGAGAGTTCTGAAGATGAAGAACCACAACCTCAGCTAGTAAGAAGGTCTACACGTGAAAGAAGACAACCTGAAAGGTATGGTTTCTCTATGTTGGATTCAAACTGTGCTTATGCTTTGATTACTAGAATTGATGAGCCTAGGACTGTGAAAGAGGCAATTAACATGTTTGATTCAAATTCCTGGTTGGAAGCCATGAATGAAGAAATGGAATCATTGAAGAAAAATGAAACCTAGGATTTGGTAACTTTTCCTAAAGGGCGAAAGCCTGTTGGCTGTAAATGGGTAAATTTAAGAAAAATACTGGTCTAGATGGTAGTGTTGAAAAGTATAAGGCAAGGTTGGTTGCAAAGGGATTTTCCCATATAGAGGGAATTGATTATGGAGAAATATTTTCCCCTGTAGCAAAGCTGACATCTATCAGATTTCTTTTGTCACTGGTAGCAGCGTATGACTTAGAGATCGAGCAGATGGATGTGAAGACAACGTTTCTCCATGGAGATCTGGAAGAAGAAATTTACATGTCCCAGCCTTAGCAGTTTGTTGAAAAAGGTAAAGAAAGTTTGGTCTACAAATTAAAGAAATCTTTGTACAATTTGAAGCATTCTCCTAGAATGTGGTACCAAAAGTTTGACACCTTTGTGTTGTCTATGGGATTTGTGAGATCAAAATCTGATCATTGTGTGTATTATAAATCTGAAAATGATCGTGTGCTTATTATTACCCTATATGTGGATGATATGTTGTTCATTGGAAATAGTAAGTCTATGATTTCTGATCTTAAATCTTAGTTATCTACAAAGTTCGAAATGAAAGATCTGGGTGCAACAAGTTATATTCTGGGGATGGAAGTAACTAGGGACAGAACGAGTAGAAAGCTTTGGGTAAGTCAAAGCAAGTATGTAAACACCGTTCTTGAGAGATTTGGTATGAATGATTGCAAGTAGCTAGTTGTTCTAGTCTTATAGGGAACGAAGCTATCTATTGAAGATTGTCCAAAATCTGCTACTGATATGGAGGACATGACCAGGGTGCCCTATGCAAGTGTTGTTGGCAGTTTAATGTATGCAATGGTTTGTACAAGGCCAAACATTGCCCAAGCAGTGGGAGTACTTAGCTGATTTATGGAAAATCCAGGAAGGACACATTGGGATGCTATGAAAAGAGTGTTTAGATATCTAAGGGGTACTTCGAAATATGCTCTGTGCTACCATGGAAATTTGGTTGGTTCACAAAGGACCCTCAACATTCGTGGATATGTGGATTCTAATTGGGTAGGGGACATTGACAGCAGAAGATCCACCAGTGGATACACTTTCATGTTAAATGGTGGTGCAGTTAGTTGGATGAGCAAGCAATAGGTTGTAGTCGCTTTGTCCACTACAAAAGTTGAATACATGGTAGAAAATCATGCCTGCAAAGAAGCTGTTTGGTTGAGTCGTTTGTGTTCTGATATTAGTTTTGATGCAAGGAAGATTACTATTTGTTGTGACAGTCAGAGTGCCATTTGTTTGGTGAAAAATCCAACTTTCCATGCTAGGACAAAACATATCGATGTATAGTGTCACTTTGTTTGAGATATGGTGGAGGATGGAAAGGTCTATTTAGAAAAAGTGGATACTCTGAAGAATGTTGTTGATGCTTTGACAAAGCTAGTGAGCACAGACAAGTTCAGATGGTGTTTAAGTTTGATGGGCCTTGGGGCCTATGATCGTTAGTAAATTTCAAGTTTGGAGGAAGCCAGTAATTCTTCGTCAAGTGGGAGCTTATTGGAAAATGTGCCTTAACTTGCTGGCTTGAACCTCTATTAAGGACTTGATGAATTTACTCTCCATACCACAAGTCCTTCCTTCATTTTGGCGGGAGCGCGATGGACCTTGGCTTCATCGACAGAATGATTTCATATCGGTGAGTGACAATGTGTTGTCTCACCGATATGCCGATACGTGATAAGCGTTGTGTCGGTGAGACTTGGGGTCATCGGTGGAACCCAATCAGTAGTCCCAATGATATAACGATATGCTTTGTCGGTGTGACTTGGGGTCATTAGTGGAACTTATCACCGGGCTACGCTGATGGACTTATGGTAGATGGAAGCGACTTGATGGGGACCACAACATAAGTGTACTAGTGAATGAGGATCTTAATCTATGGTTGCAATTTGTCTAATCCAACGGTGCTCGTTTTATTTCGCGCTTAATTGAAGTGAGTACCGATGAACTCTTGTGAACCGAACAAAATTGTCTGAGTGTTTGACACTTGGTGGCATGTGAAGTGTGCAGGCTTCGAACATGTGTCATTGTTTCAGAGAAACTTTTGGGAATATTGTAAATACTTTTTTGATTCCCCGAAAGTGCACAAGATGTGTATGCGTGTCTTGGTGGGTTCTGGTGGTCTGGCGATTAGACAGTTATCGCCATACCGTGGTAGCTCGGTAGGTGTTGCTCGGGGCATAGTTGACCGCTTCGATAGTCAAAGCGATGGACGAATGGCGTGATGACATGTGGCACGATCTCATTCATTATTTTTACATCACTATTGTAAATCAACTATCATTGGTTGAATGTTTAAATCCATGAAAGAGATATGTGCATTAATTGTAAGATCTGATTTGACGGTTGACAAAATCCAAATCTAGGTATTTCTCTGTAATAGAATTAAATGTTTGGACGGCCCCGATGCGTGATTGTAGGGCGGGTGGTCGGTCGGTTAGAGATCGGATTTACGTGTTAGACAAAGGCGTATAATCAAGACACCCGATTGGTTGGTAAGAAATGAATTTGATGTAAGACTTGTAACAGTTAGATACATAGATATAGTCCCTAAGGTGACGGTGAAGAGTAGAGATTCATTGTATGCTGCAAGAGCATTGTAACAGTGAGTGTATTTTTGAATTGAAGTCTGCTGCTGTGAGATATCGATTAGCGAGTGAGGTCTGTAACTTTGTATGTAATCTGGTTACTGTAATACAAAGTGATTTCTCTTGGTGTGGTGGGTGTTTCTCCTGTAAGGGTTTTCCCACGTATATCTAGTGTTATCTTTGTGTGTATGTGTTTAGTTTCTATTACTCTTGTCCTATTGTGTATGTGCATCTCAAATATAAGAAAGTTAATGATTTTTTGCACTTCTCCTCTGAGGTTTTAGCATTAGAAAAGCATATTCCGCACCTCTGCTTTTCCTTTCACACATAAGGCTACTGAAGCATGAATATTTGAAAGGACAGATTCTTGGACTTCTTACTACTATTTGTTCCAAAGCTTATTGGAGCTATGTTAGTTAAGGTACATTTTCTCGTTAATTATACTTGTGAAGTTATTGTAATGAAATGAAATCTTTATTGTAATTTTAATATGATATCTTGTTCATATATTATCAGTAAAGGAACGAAAAATTATATTGCAATGACTTGTTAGCACGTTTATTTACTCGTTTGATGTAATTTATTTTATTTTATTTTACCAAAGGGTCGGGTCGTTATAGGTTGTATAGCTCTATTCCTCCTTGTTTATTGAGAACTCTCCTCCTGCAAGTGAGGAAGATTCCCTCATTTTGGAGTGCATTCCTTCTTTGGTTTCTAACAAGATGAATGAATCACTAGTCAAACCTATTTCTATGGAGGAATTGGAGGTGATTGTGTTTCAGATGAAGAAGGAGAAAACATTGGGTCGAGATGGATTTATTATAGAATTATATCATGAGTTTTGGTATGTTATCAAAATTGACCTTCTTGAGGTAGTGCAAGAATCTCAAAGAAACAAGAAAATATTAAGCCATGATCACTAGTTTCCTTGCTCTTATCCCAAAAAGAAAAGGAGCTAACTCTTTGGACCTTTTTAGACTAGTTACTCTGTGCAATATGGTGTACACAATTATTTAAATGGTGATAGCTAAAAATCTCAAGCTGTGGATGAGTAGATTAATTTTTGAGGAACAAGGTGGCTTTGTTGGTGGCAGGCAGATTCTAGATGTGATTGTCAATTGAAGTTGTTCACTCTATGGTGACCTCTAAAGAGAAGGTAATGTTCATCAAGTTGGGCATGGGACTCAAAGCTTACGACCGTGTTAAATGGGCCTTATTTTCTATGATTCTAGGTGCTTTTGGGTTTGGCAAGGTCTTGGTTGAGTGGGTCACGAGTTGTGTCATATCATCTTCCTTCTTGGTTCTTATCAATAATGAGTCTTTTAAGATTTTTGGAGTCTAGGGGCCTTCAGCAAGGTGATCCCCTTTCTACCTACTTATTTATACTAATGGCCGAAGGTTTAGGGAGATTTATTTAATCTTGTGTAAGGCATGATTCAAGGTTGGAGTAGGGGCAAGAATATGCTTTCCCATTCACATTTATAGTTTGTTGATGACACTATATTGATGGGTCTGGCCAAATTTGAGGAGGTTGTCAATTTAAGAAAGACCTTGGATACTCATTTGGTGGCCTCAGGGCAAGGAATCAATGATGATAAACCCTCCATTTTTTTCTTTAATACTCCAAGGCTTATTCAAAATAGGATAGCTCGGATTCTCAAATTCTAGATTGGCTTGCTTCCCTTTGTCTATCTTGGTATTCCCCTGGCTATGGTCTCTCTTCCCAGGGGTTTCAGATAAGATATTATTGATAAGTTTCACAAAAAAGTTATGTATTGGAATTTTAGGTGGCTTTATATTGCGGGTAGAGTGACTCTTTTGAAGTTAGTGGTTCAGGCCCTTCCTATTTACAAATGTTTTGTGCTATCAGCTCCTTCTAGATTCATTAAATAATTTGAGATTCTCTCTCAATAATTCTCATGGGGTAGTAATCTTCTTTTGAAGAAGTGGTGTTTCATTAAATTGGATTCTATTTGTAGGTTAAAGCAGGAAGGTGGGCTTGATTTTAGACAAACGGGTCTTAGTGGAAAGGTTTTGGCAACTAAGATTTATTAGAGGTGGTGTACTAATCAAGATTAGAACTAGGTTAGGATCCTCACTTAAAAGTATTTGAGAGGGGTGGGAAGTATTGATATGCCTAGGTTAAGCCTCATGGGTAAGGGTTTTGTGATCTGGAGCACTCTTAAAAGGGGAGCTAGGCTAGTTAAGAAAGGATTATTTTGGATCTATAACAAAGGCTATGAGGATCTATTTTGGTTTGATTCTTGGGACGAGCATCCCCCTGTCATGTGAATGTACCCACATTTGTAGTCTCTATGTAACATTTTTCTTGAAGTTGGTTGGTGTCATGTGGTGGACTTTAAAGCCTCTCAAAATCTTGGTCAATGGAAAGTATTCAGATGGAAAGACTCACATGAGTGGTCACTCGATGGTTCAATGGAGGATCATCATGAACTGGCAAATATTTTGGCTAATAGAGCTTGTAATTCTTTATTGGAGAGAGATGTTCTTGCCTGGGGCCCAAATCTGAAGGGTGAATTCTCGATTCTCTCAGGTTATCAGGAATTAGACATGCAGACTTATGGGAGAGCTGGTGTTCCTTGGTGGAAATAGGTTTGGAACAAGTTCTCTCAACCTAAATGCAATTTTTTTCTTGGTTGGTGGTGTAGAATAAGTGCCACTTGGGAGAATTTATGAAAAAGAGGATTTAAAGGTCCTTCTATATGTGTTATGTGTAACAACAGTGAGGAGTGCTCCTCACATTTATTTTTCCTATGTCCCTTCTCAACCTAGAGATTTGGCATCAGTGGTGGGGATTTGGAATCAAGCTTGTAGTCATGCCTCTTCTTTGGTTAAATTCTGGGGTGTGCTGGGGAATCCTCTAGCTAGGACTTCCTTCCTTCAAATTGCTTGGAATATCAGACCAGGGATAACTTTAAGAAACCCCCCCCCTCGGCAAAGGTGTAAAATCCTAGTGAATCTTTCCTTTTATTTGAAAAAATATATTAATTTTCCTGGCGAATCTTATGCACAGTATTAAATTTTTTATAAAATCCTGGCGAATCTTCATAAATAATTGGTAAAAATAATAATCATAGTGGCGAATCCTAGTGAATAATCACCAAAAAGATCAATTACAATGGTGAATCTCTCCTTTAAAAATTTGCATAGTTGGTCGACACAGTTGCCCCATATATATTTTTTTTAAAAAAATATTGAAGTAGGGGCTCGGGGGCGGCAACCATTGGTGGGTCAAGGGGGTAGAGCCCCCTTGTGGGGGTTGAGGGGGCAATGCCCCCTCGCGAGATTTGGGGAAACCAACCCCACCGATACAACGATGATGATGTATGTCATGAACTATTGGCAACAGTGAACGGTGGAGATCAAATAGAACTTTGATAGGATGTCTTTCCAAGAGCTTCACTTGAATATTGTAGATTCCCTTCACGATTCTCTGGAATTACACAAGTGGTGTACCGGTGCCTTGGTGGACCCCAGGTGGAGTATGGAAGCCTTATCAGCGTGAGTGGACATCATCGGTGGGACACTTAGGGATGTCCCACCGATACAACGATGATGACGTATGTCATGAACTATTGGAAATAGTGAACGGTGGAGATCAAACAGAGCTTTGATCATACGTATTTCTGGGAGCTTGGCGTGATATAGTAGATTCCCTTCTTGATTCTCCGGAATTACACAATATTACTAGCGAATATTATTAATATTTTTAAATTTTACTGTATAAACTACTAGAAAATTAGTGCCAATGACGCATCATTTACATGGCGAATTAATCGAGACAAAATTATTTTTTTGTAAAAATCTGGCGATTTAGTCTTCGTTTTAGCTTGTACTATTCATCATTTTTGGAGCTCCTGATTTCTATTATTCGCTAATTGGTGAAGATTCACCACTAAAGTTTTCCCTGTATCAGACCCATCTTGATCATTTGGAAATTTTGGTTGGAAATAAATTGTAGGATTTTTTAGGATAAGTAATTACAGGCTCAACAATTATGGCTGGGAATTTATTTGTGTTATTCAGGAGACTTTAGTGCCAAACTATGATTTATCTGTGCATGTGGATCTAGAAGATATGGGATTTGTTCAAAATTTGGGTTTGGTTGGTTGTGATAGGAGTCTATCTCGACCTAGGTTGAGTTAGTTGGACAAAAGAAGGATTCAAAGAGATGGTTGTTGGTCACCCCCTCCTCATGGAGTGTTGAAAATCAACAGTGATGGGTCTTCCAAAGGAAATCATGGGCATGTTGGGATTGGGGGTATTGGAAGGGATATCTCAGGGTGGTCATATTCTTCTTTTCTTTGTATAAAGATCAACAAACTAACAAATTTATGGAATCTCTATATATTCTCTTTTCTTTGAAAAGGGGTTGTGCCCTTGGACGGAGAATGATCATTTGTGAATCAAATTCATAAGCGGTGATTGATATGTTGAACAAGCAGCGGTGGGATGGAGTGAATTGGCAATTGGCCTTGGTGGTCAAGCAAATCTCTAGCCTTAGTGAGTGGTTGGACTCTGCCACTTTTTTCCATATTCCTCAATAATGGAATAAGGTGGTAGATTGCTTAGAAAAATGGGCCTATGAGAAGATGGGGATGTTGAGTGTTGAGGACTAGGGAAAATTATCGAGTGATTTTTCCCAGTTGTTAGAAAATTTAGTTATGGAGGACATGAGAGGTTATTTGGAGGTTTTTGGGAATATTTGACTAGTTTGAGGACTTCTTTCTTGGATTGTGCCCCCTTGGTGGGTTTGATGAGATTATCTGCCTTGTAATGATTTTTTTTTATTAATAAATTTTTACCCATTTAAAAAAAAAATTAGTCAAACATATGTCTTAACTAAATTCATTCTAACTAAATTAATTATGTGCCACAACTTTTCTAATTAAAAGCATCCATTAAATATATATGTATCATCACTTTGGGATCAATTTATAAAAAATAAATTATATTTAAAAAAAGGTGTTCTCATAATTCCTATTTATATAAGTAACATTTAGAAAATCTTTAAAATACCCATTTATAAATGTATAAACTTGTATTATTAAAAAAATAATATACGTTCTTTTATATTTTAATTGATGTTTATATTAAAAAGAACAATAGGTTACCAACACCAAAATATGAGTTTGATTGTTTTCTCAAGAAAATACTAAAGTAAATTAAATATATGATGCACTAGAGGAGAGATTCCATGTCAAGATGATATATATTTTTTAATTTTTGGATAAAAAGTTAAGACAAATTATATCCCATCAAAACAAATTGTATTATACATGCAAATTTTAATATTTATTAAAAATATATTTTATGAAAATTTAGGAAAAAAATAATTGCATCAAAGTCTTAAGTTATAAATACAAAAAAATGAAGAAAAAAATTACTATTTAAAAAGTGACATCACACATAACCTTATTTTTTAGCATTTATCAATAATTAAAGTATAATGTTAATTTAATACATTCAAATAATTTTTTAATTAAAATATACAAATTTATAAAGTATATTAAAAACTATATATTGTATTGATTTATATCATTTCAAAATTCAAATGTATATGTTACTTTTAGTGCTTCAAGTTAAAAAGATAGATCAATGTGGACCATTTCCTTTATAAAAACGTGATACAACTTTGAACATTCACATAGCTTTTTAGACTTAGATAATCCAATCAATCAAGTACTTCATAAGTCGTATTCCCAAAATTTATTTGCTTGTTAAATTTGGGCCTCGGTCTTTGGAGATCCAATAAAAAGATACTAAATATGCAATATCCCCAAAACCTAATCCACAACATATTTTAATCTATTTTATGTCACTAACTTAAATATTTGATAATTCATTTATTTTGACATATGGTTTAAATGGTAGGTCAAATACCTAGTTCTCAATGAACCGTGATGCTATATCCTTAACATGTCCTTACCATGTTCCATTTCAAACTTTTTACTTCCTTGTTACCTATTTGGCACTCATCATTTTGGGATCCTGAAACTTACACTTATCAAGTGGGAAAGGTAAGCATTTTTTTAGAGCCTTGACCAACATTAGTACAACAAATTGGGTGGACTCCTAGATCTTCTACTTTGTAGCTTGGCATGAGATATTTAAGAGCCCCATGTTAAACCATCTTTTCTTTTTGGGCTTTTAAATTGTCTCTTACTTCTTTGCCAACTTCACTTTTTGAGTTAGTTTGACCTTTTAGAAAGCTATTTTATTTAAGATTATTGATTTTGCAGCTTATCTATTGGTTTTGCTTTTGCTTCTTTTTTTTTTTTTTGAATTCATATGTCCAATTAAAGAGGGAATATTAATTTCGGAGTAGATTTTAAGGAGAATGACAGTCAAGTAACTGTCAAATTTTACTTGAATTATAATGAATAAATATAACATTGTATACACTTTATTATTATTTTACATAATGTCAATTAGAATCTTTAATTCTCAAAGTGAACATTTGAATTTGAGAAAAATGTATAAAATGAAATGTTATTTAGAAATTCAAATATTTAAATCTTAAAATAAATGATCTAAACATTTATTTAAATTCAAAATTTAAATCTATAAATATTTATATATAATGTAACAGGGATAATCCCTCTACATAAATATTATAAATTCATATTTTATGTAACAACTGGAGCAAGTCACATTTATTTGATGTAAGTCTCTTAAATTTCAAATTTATTTCAGTTTCATAATATAGAGTTTTATTTTATTGAATGAGAATGCAATTGAATCCATCTGAAAAAATGGGAAATAATAATAACATTTATAGCACATTAATAGTTATAAATAATTAATAATTGTTGGGAGATTTATTTGATTGATAATGTATAATTTTTGACTTAAAGTAAAATAAACCCAAATTTATTTATATTTATTTGCTTATGTACAGTCGAATAAATAAAATTGCTCTAATAAAAAAACAGAAGATTACATTTATAATTTGTTTTATATTATGAATTTACATTGATATAACAGAGAGTAAATAAAGACTTCTAGAATTTAATTAAAATATCACTTCAATTTCTTTTTCCCCAAAATGTCATCATCACAAACAACTGAACATTCAATCTGAGTCAAATTTCACTTGCACTCTGCTAAATCCAGAACATATATTTGATAGGAAGGAAGACGTAGACAGACATATAAATACGGTGGAAAAAGAAAGGAATTCAGCTAACGAAATAATACAAACAAACTGGCGATTTTGAACCACAATCCCATGATGAATAAGCAAGCTTACACAGAATCAACTAAGCATACAGAGATTTATGGGCCTGATGTAGATTGAGTAGATTGTTCAGGAGGTGCAGAGGTTGAGGTACGACCGCGTTTGTAGAGGGAATAGGAAGTTACAAGGTTGAGCAGCAGGAAGGCAAGTACACCAGCAAAAGAAGCAATCAATGCACCTCCACCACGATCACAAAATCTTCCAACTTTGTCACAGATCTTGTTCCACTGTGAGTGTTTGTTTCCATCCTTACCCACCTCTGATATTGCTGCAGCTGCTGAGGCTCCTGCTGATAGAGTGGCCACAGTAACCTACACAACATACAAATTCTACCCATTTCAATATAAATTCAAATATTCTTACAGGCTGAAAAAAAGTTAAATTATCGCAGCATGTTCTAAATTTCGATTTGGTTGGGTGGTTCATCTGAAATCATTCTAATAAGTGAACAGCGGTTCATCTGAAATCACACTAATTTCTTCAGTAGGACCCATTCATAGTTTGATTTTAGATGAATCGTGTAAACAAATCAAAACTTAGAATGTGTTGTTTAAGCTTATCTGTTAGATGGTGGTTCATCTAAAATCACACTAACTTCTGCAGTAGGACCCATCTATTAGTGTGATTTTAGATGAATCATGTAAACAAATCAAAACTTAGAATGTGTTGTTTAAGCTTATCTGTTAGACGGTGGTTCATCTAAAATCACACTAACTTCTTCAGTAAGACCCACCTATTAATGTGATTTTAGATGAATCGTGTAAACAAATCAAAACTTAGAATGTGTTGTTTAAGCTTATCTAGACAATAGTTCATCTAAAATCACACTAACTATCTATTAGTGTGATTTCAGATGAATCGTCTAAACAAATCAAAGCTTAAAATGCATTGTTAAAACTTGTTCATTGGACAGCAGTTCATCTCAAAACACACTAACTTCTTCAATAAGATCCATTTATTAGTGTGATTTTAGATAAATCATCTAAACAAATCAAAACTTAAAAATATTATTTAAACTTGTCCATTACCCTCAACACCCTGCAACTCCAACTAATTATCTAATAGAGTTGAGAGATTGATTTTCAAGAATATATAAACTATAGATGTCACTGCATGGAGTAGGTGATGAAAACATATATTCGTATACCTGCTTTTGATCTAATTATATAAAAATATGCAAGATTGGTCTATGATATGACAGTTCAAAGATTTTTTTTCAATTAAATTAAAAAGTCAAATCATTAGAACACGCAAGCTTATTGCATTGAGACATTATCCCAATAACCTGCTTATAAAAATGTCTCTGTCGTAGAATGAGTTAACATTACGCTTTCCTGTTTGGTAAACAAGCTCACTGTAGAACATGGCGGAAAAACTTATGGGGAGATTATTTGGAAGAGCTTTAACAATCCACATATAAAAAATACATGCTATTTATAATTTCCTAAATCTAAAACATGGGAAGTTAAGCTGTAATGAGAATAGTGTTTACCACATCCAGAAGTCCCACAAGAAATTCATGAAGGTGAGTGTGCTTGGACTTCAACACGTGCTTGACAACAATGGAGGATATCAGAGTGACCAGAGCATATCCACATGCAATTGCATTAGCCGCAACAAAGAAGCTGCATCACCATTGAAAAATTAGTAGTGCAGAAAAGAGGAAAAAATGGTTTAAGTAAACAGTTTGTATGTTATTGGCTAACTTAGAATTTTGATATAAAAACAAAATTATTTGTTATTTAGAATTTTAAATGTTTTAAGTAATAAAATATTTTAAAATTTGATTAAAATTTATTTAGTAAAATTTTTAGTTAAGATAATTATTTATTTTTTTAAATAGCGTCAGTCTTTCAAAGTTAGTTAGTAAAATTGGAAAACAATAAAAATAAGAGAAAGAGTGAATATTTTATTAAAAGTTATATTTTTTTTCAAAAATAGTAAAAGAAAGTTATCATATGTTATCTATTATTTAAGATCTTGAAGACTTTGAAAATTTAATTACAAATTTAAAAATAAAAAATAGTTTAATATTTGTAAAGAATATAAATAAAGAAGATGAACTAGCCAAATAATTATAAAGAATATGTTAGTTGTTTAATTTTTTTGGAGAGAAGATTGAAAGGTTTGTCTAACTTAAATGTGATGCACCTTCTACAAAGAGTTGTTGTATTGAAGTCAATGCATGAGATTCATTTCTATCTAAATAATTGATACATTGATTCCAACATGTGGACTCTTTAAACTCTTTCAATATCAGATATGTTACACGTCAAAAAAATCAATTCAAAAGATAACAACTCATTACATTATATATAATGGTTGTTACTCATACAATATCAGATATGTTTACACATCAAAAGCCCAACTCAAAAGATAACAACTCATTACATTGTATATAAAGATTGTTATTCACCAACAATAGACTTTCAACATATGTCTAAAAAAAAAACATAATACATTACTAATATATAACTATCAACAAACATACATACTAATATGTATAAATACTTCTCAATGTTTCAACGTCTAAAAACACTCATATACATTAATATGAATTATGAAAACATCATATCTCTGAACATACATGATAATTAAACCTAATATAAACAACTTCTATATTATTCAAAATCAAATTTAGTACTCAAAACTTTAGATCTCAAAAAAAAACCAACAGACTGAAAAAATTCAAAACTAAAAAACAGCAAGTAAAGAAGAGTACACAAATGCAGGTGTGTAGTGGAATTTGGCTGTGACAGGAATGGAAATTGCAGGATTCATTGGCAGAGGTATGGTTTTGGTTTGCTTGTTGGTTGCCATGACAACTGCTGCTGAAATGGTTGCTGCAAAGGCAACACCTCTGAGCACAACATCCCAAGCTGCCATTCTCACTCCCTCTTTGCCCTTGCTACTTACTGCGCTCTGTGCCATTTTCAGTTGTAATGATTACATTATGGAAAGCTGCCTATTTATGCTCCCATGCCGTGTAAAACTGAAGCTCTGCTCACCTAAGAAATCATCTGCCCTGCCAACTTACATTGGTGAGTGCCTTCTATTCTATTTTCTTACAAAAAAATTGTATTTGTTGAAACACCAAAATACCTAACACTATAAACAGTGCTTGTGGGTAAGGTTCGGTGAAATGAACCATCAAATAATGTAACTCTGGTCTCCTACATTTCTTGTTTTTCAAGCCAACCATACTGTTTTAAAAAGAAAAAAATGTGTAGAATGTTTATGTACCTGTTTTACGGTCACCATGGAATCCAGTTTAGGTCCAACCACAGTTGGAATTGAGCTCTATTCAGTTAGGTGGGTTCTTTTTTGGATAAAACTTTCTCCACAATTAAACTTCAGTTTTTATTTTTTAACTTATATTTTTAAGTTCCACATACTTTTTCAAACGTATAAAGACTGAATGAAGACTGTAAAATGAGTACTACTCTTATTTTATCTCAGGCCTAGAAATATAATTGTTTGTTGAATTTACATCATGGGAAGTGTGAGGAGTTTGAGAATACTTTTAACGAGTTATGATCAAATTGAAATTTTATTAGAAAAAATAATTGATATTATTTGGTATTGTAAAGTATAAAAATGTATAATCTGTATTTTTACATTAGGTTTTATATTGTTTTGGGTATTGTTGTAAATACATTGTTGTAGTGTTCAATTTGATGTATTTGATGCAAAATTTGACTTTAAATTTGAGTTCACTAATTAAAAATCTCATAATAGATAATATTAGTGAAGAATAGTCCATTCATAACCTAGTACATTTAATTTAAATTTCAAATCTTCTGATCTTTAGCTCCAACTTTTTGAAAGTTAACCATTAATTAGTCAACTTGTGCACCAAATACTTTCAGTTAAGCAACTAGGAGCATGTATTTATAGACAATCCTAGTCATTACAAGGCATCTAATAATTATTTGGAAAGCATAAGAGCATTTGAAAGTATCCAAACATACAATACCTCCAAATCATTACTTGTGTATCCTTATGAATATTCACATTGCAATGCTTGGTTAATGCAGTTGCAAAATTATACACCAACACTTAAGGGACTTGACTACTATCAATAAAATCATAGGTCTTCTCTTAATGCTATTGCATGTCCCAAGTTATGCTTTTCAACACAATAACTTCTCAATTTGACAAAAAAAAGGAGAAAAGCACATTCGAAGAGATCACATTGATCACAAACTAATCCATGGGAAAAAGGATCGAAGCATCTTTAATGTTACAAACTTACCCACATTAAATAATATTTGGTAAAGATTTGTCATAGTTGCTAGATGCTAGATCAAATATTAAATTCCAATTTTTTATTTCTAATTGTAGTAGACCAACTTCAAAAGCTTAACATTAACAAACCACTTAACAAAAGTTAAGCACTAATGTATTTTCTCGAAAAAATAGAATTGGCTCTTTTTTATTTCGATTAAATTATATTAATTGTTTGATTATTATATAAGATTTATACCATTCTAGTTCAAGTAATATTTTATTTCCACTTTTTTAACTGTGATATGTTCTACATTTATTAAATCTATTGTATGTTATTTAGTGTAATATTTTCTATTTTTACACACCACAAAAGCTCTCAAGTTCTCTCATTCCTCTTAGGAATGACTCTAGGTTGAACCCCTCAATTGTCATACTCTTTTCCAATGACCCTATTATTGAAAACTTGATCATCTCCATTCACCTCAATGATGAGGAAAATTTTGATCATGATGCTCACTTTGACTAAATTAAAAATCAATTTAAGAATATTGAGATGTCCACTAAGTTACATCTAAAGCAATACATAACCAATTTAAACGAGTATACATAGTCTTCATTCCTATTTGATGAGCTCCAACACTTACTTTTGACCAAAGCTTAAGGGTTGGAAGTGTTAAAAAGTAATATCTAAATTGTTGGGGATACAAGTTCCTCTAGTAATGCTCCCCTTCCATCACATTACCATATTTCTTCCACCATCATTCCATGTCATAGTCAATCCCTTATGTTACCCTTAATCCTCCCACTTCTTCCCTCCCTTCCCGTACACTGTTAACATCCCTTAACCATACTCATTCATCCCTTACTCCCCTATCATTCCCTCAATCCTTAAACTCACACCCTAGATCCACCACTCTTCTACCCATCCATCTAATTCTCACCCTCATTCCTTACCTATCATTAGACCTCATCCACTATCCCATACCGATCCATTTATATCCAACCTATTACAACTTCAATTACCATTATATTATCTACTTTTTAACAAACCTCACTTTAAAGAATTATGAAAGCACTCAATGAAAGAAAGAAATAATTAAACAATTTACCATCTAGCTTAATGAAAAATTGTCACATGATTTAACACAGTCATTTCACATATAACCTCCTTGTATATCCTTTTCCAATGAGTTTTATGGTGCCTCATTTTGAAATGTATTATGGCAAGAGCAATCTCATGACCCACCTACATGCTTTCAAAATCCATTTAATTTTTGTATGATGATCTTGCTTATTGGTAAAAAAAAATTCCTATAAATAAAAAAGTAGTTATAAGAGTGGTTCTTTTCACTATCATATGGTTAAATCCACTCTTATTTCAAGCTAGTGAATGCATTTGCCCAAAAAAATTAATTTAATATTTCTCAAGATAACATTCTAAATGACAAGAAGGAAGTAATGGATGTGTTGGGGACTACATCTTATAATTTAAAATTTTTCTCTCATCATTCTCCAATCATTTTGTAATATTTGATTATGAAATCAATCTCTAAGATGCTAATCCCCTAAAATATAGTTCATCTAGGATACCTACTACTTCATCCCTTTACTCTACAAATTTCCAATAAAAATATAATTTTAATCAAGGTAATGAAGGGACGTTTCAAAAACAAGAACCAAAATTAAATGTCAATCGTATAATTAAACCATATTGCAAATATGATTTACAAGGTTAAATGGTCCCCTTGATATTATATTGCAAAAAATCTTAGGGACCAATATGATCACTTTGCCACCAATTAGACTATTAGACGCTTCTTCCTATGTACTTAAGGGATTTTATGGAAATATTGATTGTTATTATCATCAGTTTAATTTGGTCACACTGTAAAAATATGTGTCACTATTTTATTTAACATATGATTGGTCTGGTCTGCGGACACTGTTGTGCCTGGTTCTGCCTCCGCTGTTGCTACTCTACCAGACCCTATTTGCCCTCTATTGGATGCCTCTTTTGTTCCATTGGCTGATTTGTCCTTGGTTGCCTCTCCATTGCCTCCCTCGCTGGTTGGTTGTCCCGTGGTGGCTATGATGGGGTTGCTCCTCTCCCCGTTCTCTTCGCTTCCTGCTTCCGAGCCTCCTTGGTCGGTTGTTCTTCGGAAGAAGAAGTCTATTTCTGTTTCTCGGACTCGGGCTCATGGAGCATTCGTGGACCCCTCTGTGTCTGGGGTTGCTTAACTTCTTTGGGTTTCCACAGCTGTCTGTCAGCTGTTTTTGGTTGTTTCTATAGTTCAAAATCTGTTCTGAACTATGCTTTTTTTCTTTTGGCCCTTTGGGCCCTTTGTGAAGGGTACAACACCCTGTAAATGCTGCTTAACTTTTCAAAAACATATGATTGGTAATGATATGATTCATGTTGAGGGAGTAAATGATGGGGTAGCAAATATTTTATGCTTCCAAACTAAAATGTTAAAATATATATACAAATCCATTTCCACAATACTTTTAAGCCAATAATATAGATATTATTGAGGAGGTTCAAAATAAAAAGAGAAAACATTGCCATCTCTATCAAATTCATATAAAGAGTGGTTTTATTGAAGATCAATTCATCACACAAATTCCCCTACCATTACATTTTATCTTGACCCAAAACCATAAGTAAAGGTTATATTGATATTACATAAGGAAATTTCGCATATGGATATTAATTTCAAATACATGATTTTCCTCACAAAGCGGTAAAATTTGGAATAGACATAAATTATTACGTGATCTAGAATGCCTAATCATGCAAATCACATATATGGATATTGTATTTCTATAGAATTTTACACATTTTTTCTCTTGTCAAATCAAATGATTAATGGCACCTCACACTTAATGATTAGGGGGTATATAATAGGTCTATCAAAATACTTTTAGTTTTACATGGTGTTATTCTTGAATGTACATCATGTGGCCCACATTAGTTCTAACTACATGATCTCCCTATGCATCATAATTATATTTTATAAAATCTTATGCTTGTATGTATCATGCGATCACACTAGTTCCAACTACATGACGGACTTATCTGTCATGTTTTTATCTTATCTTAGTTTTACATGGTGTTATGCTTGCAAATGTTATGTCGGCCACATTGGTTCCAAATCTATGATTATCTTATGCACCATAAATCCATCTACACAAGATTTTATAAGGTGATCATGGTTACATGTGTTGTGGAGGCCACACCATTTCTAACTCCATAATTTCTTATGCGTCATGATTCCTTCTACACTTAACTCCATGTGTATACTTTGTGAGGTCCACAATGGTTCTGAATCCATATTTACTTGTGCGCTAAGGCATGTAAAAGTCAATTTACACTTTTTTGCTTCATCTTTAGAAAAATATAATGATTGATAATATATTTTTTTACACTAACATTGTTTTGTAGGGCCAAATAATGACTTTGGATGCAATTTTATAGATGATAACATGTTTTTGAAAGTTTACAAAGATCTTGATGCATAATCTAATTATACTATATATCTTGGCATGTTTGTTTATTTTCTTTACTTCATATCTTACATTGGCATACATGATTTATGTAGATTCATATGCACATCAGAGTGGAGCGAAATGTAAGGAATAAATGTGCATACCCTACACTTAAAGTACAGGTCTTCAATTTACATTTCTTTGGTATTTTTTTAAACACACAATTATATTACTCAATTTGATATATTTGGAACGCTGAATCAATACCATGTACCTAAAGTTACTAGTTAAACTTTATTATGCATAACCTTAGTACAAGTTCATTATTTTTGGTCCTCTTCCATATTAACCTAAGTTACATCTCATGACCTTGTTCATGGATTGGGTTGAATGGTTCAACATTTTACACATAATTCAAATTCTAATATCACTTTCTCCAAATAAATTTTCTAAAATTTGGTCATCACCATATCAATTTGTGTGCCAAATACCTTTAGTTGAATTATTACAAATATGTATTTATAGATAGTCCTAGGTCATTACTAAATCATAAAATAATACTCTATAAAGTGAAAGAGTAATGGAAATAATTAAATCACATAAAACTTTGAAATAATTACTTATACATCCTTAGGAAAGTACATATTACATTGCTTTCTTGACATTTCTATGAAATTATAATACAATGGCACATGATGGGATTGTTGAAAGAACACAATATACTAAGAAACTTGGGGGTGAATTAGTGTATAATTTTTTTTGCCAAGTTAATACAGTAGACAAGATTTAAGATTCCACAAAAACTTTACACACAAAGAAGACACTGCATATAAGTGGAAAAACCTAGAAGGGAAAAACCACGATGAGAAAAGTTGCTTGAGTCTACTGCTCAAATCCAAACTCACAATCAAAGAAATTACATATATTTTGTAAGCACCCACTTACAGGTACATTGACACCCAAGATAATGTTTTGAGGGACCAACCTCTAGGTACACTGCACACCTAAGACAATGTTTTGAGGCACCAACCTCTTGGTACATTGCACACCTACATCAAAGTTTTGAGGCACCAACCTCCTGGTACACTGCACACCAAAGACAATGTTTTGGGGCACCAACCTCTTGGTATACTGCACACCTAATTGAACACCAACTCAATCTTTCTAAGGCACCAACCTCTATAACATTACAAATTTGTATATGCTGATACTGATTCTTCTTCAACCTGAGAATGCACCTTTTCATTTCATTAATATGCATTACTTCCTCTGCTCTACACTTCTCTCCATTCATGCTTTCTCAATCTTCACATAGATAGAATTTTTTCTAAAAATAATATATTTCATTACTAACCTGTAAAACACATTCAATTCAATAATCCTTGTGTATCTAAATAATCTGCATTAATGTATCCACTATACACATGATATGACATGATTCTATATTCAACACCCACTCACACCATAATTATGATAGTAAAAGTAACTATTTTCACCGTTACATAAACCCTAACTGCATTGCCAGCCTTTAAAACCATTGTATTAATGATTTGCCAAAAAATATTTAAATCGACTTCTAATTTGTAACTACCCATCTAATTTTGTCTTCTAGAAATAATTGTTTGCTCACTTTGAATGTTGATCATCAATCTTGTCTTTATCACTAAGCATGTACATATGTCATCATTATGGGTGAAACATGTGTCGTCACTTTATTCAAAACCGAGTTCGTGTTTCGAGTTTTGGCCATTAGCCTTACCCTTTACCTTCTACCACTTTCAAACTTCCTTCACATTTCAGGTTCGACCGTTGACCTTACTATTTACCTTTTACCATCCATTTATCTTAAGCCACAAACCATTCCTCAAATCTTCAAAATTTTGAATGCTCCATTAAGTCATTGGATGTCGGGGTTCACCTTTACCACTTACCTCTTTCTTCCTTTTGATAAGGCGTAAGCCATCCTTCTGAACCGTGCTTCCTAAAACCTTCACGATTGCCTAAGTCTTGATTCATCGATCATCGGGCTTCACAATTACCATTTACCACTTTCCTAACTTCTTGATGAAGCATTAAGCCTCCTTCTGAGTTGTGAATCTCAAAGCCTTTCGGGTGTTGATGTTTGGGCTTTCATCATACCCTTTTCCTTACTTTCATGATAAGACGTAAGCCAACACGCCAACCTCTGACGCCCGATTCCTTTGTTTAAAAGATTTAGCTAAAAATAGTATAACTTGTTTTCTAGCAAGCGACATAAGATAAGCCTAAAGCTTGAATCGATGTAAACTAACATTTCTAGCATGCAATATAAGGAAAGTTTGAACCCTGAAGTCCAAAATTTTGCAACCCTTCAACACTTACATTGAAACTATAAAAAAACTTGTTGAGCTAATCCATGGACATCAAGAACACCCTTTGACATCAATGACAATAATTCCAACAATCTTCTTCTTTGTCATTGATGGTAACACTTATGAAAATGACAACACTTTAAAAAACTCTAAAACTCTGAAACTAAAACTCTAAAATATAAATGAGAACACTATTCATCCAACATCACACCATGCCCCCCTATCTACAACAACACTCCATCATCTTCCTTGCATACTACATCATCTACCTTGCATACTACAATTTTCTTTATTCTCCCCCTAACACCAATCATCATATATGTACTTTTCTTCATCTATGTACTTCATGCTCCCCTTGTCTGCAAAAACAATCCATCATATTCTTTGGATACTGCAATTTTCTTTATTCTCCCCCTAACACCAATCATCATATATGTCATTTTATTCATCTATACTCTCCCCCTTTGACATCAGTTATAAAGGGAAAGACTAGAGATAAAGATGTATTCTGATATGCTTCCCTTAGATGAATACATTTTGTATTCATGTAGAAACAAGAGAAGGAACAACTCCTAATTTCTCCCTGAGTTTTTCAAATGAATCCTTTGAAATGGGTTTTGTGAAAATATCTTCCATCTGATCTTTTTTAGCAACATATTCTAATTTGTCTTCCTGTGCAACAAATTTTTCCCTGAGAAAATGATATTTAATAGATACATACTTGGTTCTAGAAGGCATAACAAGATTCTTTGAGATATTTATGGCACTATTATTATCACAAAAAATACTAACTAGCCCATCAAAATTTACCTTAATATCTTGCAGCGTTTGTTTCATCCACAATACTTAAGTACAACAAGATACAACAACAATATATTTAGCTTCAACAATTGATAAAGAAATCGACTCTTGTTTCTTACTTAAACATGCTACCAATCTATCTCCTAGAAAGAAGGCACCACCATTAGTGCTCTTTCTATCATCCAAACAACTAGCCCAATCTACATCAATGTATGAAGTTAAAGTGAAATCATTACCAATAAGATACCATAGACCATATTCTAATGTACTTTTCAAGTATCTAAAAATCCTCTTCACAACTTTAATATGTGTCCTTAGGAGTAGCTTGAAATCTAGCAACCATGCAAACAAGTTGCATGATATCAAGCCTTATTGCAATAAGATATAAAAGGATTCCAATCATAGATCTATATAATGATTCATCTACTAATTCAGATTCATCGTCTTTGCTAAGCTTACATCTTGTTACCATCAGAGTACTAACAGACTTACAATCTTTCATCTTGAATTTCTTCATCATTTCCTTCACATACTTAGTTTGAGAAATGAAAATTCTAGAGTCCAACTGGTTGAATTTTAAACCAAGAAAATATGTTAATTCTCCAAGAATGGACATCTCAAACTCTTTTTACATTGTAGTAGCAAAAACTTTTCACAAATTTCATCATAGTTGCTACCAAAAATTATATCATCAACATAAACAATGACAACCAACATATGTTCACCTTCACATTTGAAATACAAATTATTATCAGCAATACCTTTCTTATACCCTTGTTGTTGGAGATATTTGTCTAACCTAGAATATAAAGCCCTAGGGGCCTATTTTAGACTATACATAGCCTTTTTCAATTTGCATACATAGTATTTGTTTTCAGTCACAATAAACCCTTCATATTGCTCCATATAAACTTCCTCATCCAGATAACTATCAAGAAATTCAGATTTTACATCCATCTAGTATAATTTGAAATTTTTATAAACTGAATATGTACGAAACTTTCTAATAACTTCAAGCCTAGCAACAGGTGCAAATGTCTCATCATAATCTATACCCTCAACTTGGTCATAACCCTTTCAAACTAATCTAGCTTTGTTTCTTGTTATCTTCCCATCTTCATTTAGTTTATTTCTAAATACCTATTTTGAGCCAATGACATTCTTATCAACAGGCCTCCTGAACAAGTTCCCAAGTCTAATTTTTATTTATTTGACTAATTTCTTCTTTCATGGCTTCAATCTAGCTTTCATCTTTGCTAGATTCTTTATAAGATTTAAGCTCTATTTTAGATAGTAAAGAATAGATTACGTGTTCTTGTTATGCAATATTTCTTCTTGTCATGACACCATCAACTTTGTTCGCAACAATTTGCATCTAATAATGATCTCTTTTGACAAATTTTGGGTGGTGCTTTTGGAGTAGCGATTGGTTTCTCTTCTTCATCAACATCAGTTTCCTTTTGTGATTATCCTTTTGTAAACTCTTTTTTTTTCTTCATAAACAAGGACTTTTTAATACATGTCATCGTTGTGTAACAACTGAGAGTAATCTTAATCCACTTTAAAATTCACACTTTCAACTATCTTTTGTAACCTTTTATTGTAGCACTTATAAGATTTGCTTGTAGTTGAATAACCTAGAAATATTCCTTAATCAGATCTTGTCTCAAATTTACTCAAAGTGTCTTCCTCCCTTTTCATAAAACATTTGCTTCCAAATATTTTGAAATATTTCACAGATGTAGGTTTTCCTTTCCATAATTCATATGGATTCTTATCGTGATTCACTCTTAATTGTGCTCTGTTAAGAATGTAAACAACAATATGAATTGCTTCCTTCCAGTATCTATCAAGAAATTTGACTTCATTCAACATTGTTCTAGTGATCTCTTGAATATTTCTCAAAATCAAAAATATTCTCTAGAGTGATTAAACCCTTTAGAAGATTTTTAGTTTTAAGCTAGATAATTTGATCTTCATAGACCTCTTCAATTTTGGGCTGCAATTGTATTGTGAATTTACCAGAATGTTGAATAAACCTGGCAAACTAAGAAACACTCTCAAATACTTGCTAGTTTTGATAATTATTAGGGATGGCTAGTCTCACGATCACTTGCACCACATGTTTGTTTGATAACAGGTATGTTACTGGGTTGAACTAAGAACCGTCTGTCACCATTCTATCTACTGCAACATTTTGAGATCTCAAAATCACTTGGATGTTGAAGCCTTCAAATACTTCAATTATATCACATACTCTATGGCAGTAGGACCACATTCACATATTTTTTGGCGTTGATGTCCCTCTTGTTTATTTTATTTTGTCCCTCTTATTTTATTTATCACTAGCTCCAAATCTCCAAATACCTTTAACTGTTTTATTCTCATTCACTCCGCAAGACTCAAACCTTAGACCATGCCCTCATACTTGACTCCATTATTTGTGCAAGCAAATTGGAACTAGAAAGCACTGAGAATCTTCACTCCAATAGGGGATATTAGGTGGATACTAACTCCTTAACCCACCTTACATCTTGCACCATCAAAGTGCAGAGTCTATAGGCCTGATTCATCATTTGGGCTTCCATGCTCGCTTCCTTGACTTTTGTTCACCTAATGGATGACTTGATCTTCATCATAAATCACATATGTGTCAAGGTCGATAAAATCTGAATGGATTACTCCTCATAAATTCATTTATCAGAACTTCTTTTGGGCTTTTATCTCTAGTTGTTTCTTCACCTTCTAACATCTCAGGATAATACATTTCATTTTTTGAAAATGATGTATGTGTGGCCTCAAATTTTATCACAACATCATTTGCTATGTGCTCTAAGTGTAAAGGTTCTGATAACACTTTCATCTTAGCATCATGCTTAGTCCTTAGGATTATATGAGACCAATCCAAAGACTGATATCCCCCAATCACTAGTGAAATCTTTAGATAGACATAGTCCAAAAATAGGAGGGATATCTATTATTACCACCTTTCGGGAAACTGTAATGCTGGGACATGAATATAGGGTTAAGGGGAGGCTTTTGATTAGACCTATGGCCTAAAACCTTTTCCCATCTAATTGCATGATTCCTATATTAAGAGGATTATATTCTAATTTTAATGAATCTATAATCAATTTAGGTATAATTGTGGTGTTGGCACTAGATTCAATCATAGAATTGTGTAGCAACTTATCTTCCACAATGAGAGTAAAGAAGAACGGGGTGGGTCTTGGCTTACTTACCTCTTCCTTCACCAGCTTTTTTTGTGTTTATGAATGGTGTGTCTCCTATGGCCCTTGACTCTTTAACTAGCTCTTTGTGTTTCTCATGATTGCTGTTGGTGTGAATAAATATTTTGTACCTAGTTATTCCACTTACTAGGGACTTAGGTAACATATTCACATGTTAAGTTTACTTAGGTCCTAAGATTCTTTCTAGAAGGTCTTAGTTGTCATTAGTTGTTATATTATCTTTTGATAACTACTACATGTGACCTAGGTAGTTGTGTCAAGTTGTAGTATGTCATAAGATGAAGAAACTTGTCATAATCTTATGACATATTTTATCACCTTGGCTATATAACCAAGGAGTCTCTACTACATTATACACAAAACTCCATTGATTCTTTGCATTCATTGATAGGAATACAATATTTTTTTTTTCATATTGATCTTCTGAGTATTTTGTGCTTTCCATAGGCCTTTAGATCTTGGGTGGCTATCTTCATAGCCAACTATTACATGGTATTAGAACTAGGTTGAGTTCATTTAGTTAGTCTTTTGGGAGATCTTGAGTGCAATCTTGTATTTTCCTAAAGCATTGAGTATGCTCTTCTCTTGCATCTTTGGATGATTTGGAGAATCAAAAAAGTGTGATAGAAATACCAAATTTGGGGGAATTTCCTTCTTTGGATTGGTATTGGAGGAGAACTTTGGGAGCTTGTTGCATCAAATCTGAGCTCACCATTATGTCTGGGGCATTCGAGAAAGTCAATTTTACTTTTTGCTTCATCCCGATTAGACATTGGAGGCCAAATCTACAAGGGTTTGAAGATTGATGTTGGTTGCCAGATCTAGGAGGTAGCCATATTTTTGGAGCATTTTTGAGCCAAAAAGAATCCTACCATTGCATCTAGAAGGCCTAAAAACCCCAAGATCGACTGTCAAATCGTCAAATTTGGACAAAGTTGTCCGCTGAGGCAAAAAATATTTGTTGGTCGAGTAGTATGGCCCAGCCACTATTGCAGCGGTACAAATTCTTAAAAAATAAAAAATAAAAAAAAATCATATTTTCTATGAATTTTTTTTTTTATTTCACAGTTTTTGTTTTTGATTTTAAACTTTTTAAAATAAAATAAAATAAAAGGTCAAACCTGCGGTACACAAGTACTGGCAATACCTGCGGGCTGTAGGTTCGACAACGATAGGGTCGTTTGCCACCTGTACAACCACTGGTCATTGTAGGGAGTGGTATCCTTGCCGACCCCCTGCAAACTTTTCAATTTTTTTATAGTTTTTTTCATTATTAAAACTTTTTTATAAAACTTTTTGAAATTAATTTTTTTAATAAGTTTTTTAAAATTAAAACATTTTAAATGTGTTTTAAAAAATATTAATAAATTTTTTTTTAATTTTTAATTAAAGTTTTTTTTAAATAAAACATTTTAATGTTTTTATTTAATAATATTTTATTAAAGATTTTTTTCATAATTAAAAATAAAATATTTTTCTTTATTAATTTTCATTTTAAATAAACAATTTTTTTTTCTTTATTATTTTAATATTTTTTAAAAAAAAATAAAACAATTGATTTTTCTTTATTTTTAATAAAGTGTTTTTATCAAAAAATTAATAATTTTTCTTTATTATTTCAATAATAAAGTTATAAATTAAACTTTTAAATAAAGTTTTTTAAAAACAAATCATGCAATAATAAGCAAATTGGAGAAATCATTTTGCCTACCGATAGAGTCTTGTCCTACATTGTTTTCTCTTATAACCAGTAGTCAAATGGGGCCAGTTGCTCCTACTAACATCCACCTGGAGGGCATCTTTCATGATCATCTGCTTTAGGGCAAATTTTGGTTGGCTTCTTCATCAACATTTCTAGATTTTCATCTATTGGTGTAGATTTTTATTTTCCTAGTGGGTTAATTTATTTTCCCTTAGTCCTAGGTTTTTCCTACACTTAATTAAGCTTGCTTAGGACAATAAAGTGAGTTTATTATGTAATAACTAAGAGATAAGTGATGAGTTGTTCCCTTCCTTAATGGGTGGAAGTTGGAACTACTTTCCACTTTTGGTGGGCATCTCCACTTTTGGTGGTCCATCTCTACTTTTTGTGATTGATTCCCATTGGTTGGATTTGCCACCTACCTCCTCTCCTAAGTTCTATATAAACTCACTATCTAGCTTGTATTTGCATCCATTCTTACAATACTCTTGCATCCATTCATGCATATTTGCATTGTATCTTTTCAACTTGGAAACTCTTAATGAAATTTTGTCATATTGACATTGCATAATCTTTGGAAGTTCTAGTGTGCATTCTTTATACTTTTCTAGTTTATGTAGCTTTGATTTTCTCTTATAAAGTTCTTGGGTTATTCAATCTATTTCAGATTTCTACCATAGTATCTGAGCTTTTGTTTTGAGAAATCTAAGTTCTTAGATTCTTGATTGAGAGATTGAGTTTTTTGAAAAAATCTTGTAAATTCTCATATGGTATTCTCTTGCATTATTGAATGATCTGGGGAATCAGGAAGGATTTGTAAAGATTTAATTACCTCTTTATTTTGCATGTGTTATGTGATATCTGAGTGATTGCAGCATTTTTGGTTATATGACAACATTTTTGGTTGTTCTAACGCGTCCAAAAAGCTCGAGAAAGTCAGATTTGGCTTTTATTTCATCCAAATTGGAGATCATTTGACATAGTTGCAGGTGGGGGTTTGAAGAAATTCATTTTTCATTGGAGCCATTTTTCTTTTTGCTTCAAAAAATCCAACTTCCACTCATTTTTGAGAAAAAAATGATTTTTGGGTTTTGTAGCCAGGGTCAAAATCTCAACTGGGTATCTTACGATTTTTCATATCTTGCACAGATCTGAAGAAAATTGCTGTACAAAAATCATTGCGTGTCATTTTTTTCTCCTAGTTGAAGGTTAAATTTTTTTATTTATTTTTAATCTTCTACTTGTTGGATCAAAAAACAATTTCTAGATTTTGTTCTATTATTGTCTAAAAATAGTGAGTAGATTTTTCAGAAATCAAATCAGAAATAAACTTTTTTTTGCTAGAAAACCCATTTCTTGCAGGCTAAATTCAACAATTTTTAAAAAATACGTGTTGGATCTCAACAAATAATATATTATTGGAAAGCTGGAGATGAGCACTTTCCATCCACAGAGGTATTGAGAAGAGGGTGATCCCACAATAATGGGTTACACTTTTTGGCCAAACTTGACATTGAAATCAACATTTTTCACCAGATCTTCACTTTCGTATGCCTATAGAAGTTAAACCATTAAGAATTTGAAGATGAAGCAAACTAGTGATTTGTGATATTTTGTGTTGAGAATCTAATTATATTTTTTTTTAAAATTAAAAAATAAATTGTGAATTATTTTATGTAGTTTTTAATAACTTATTTTTTTTACTAAACATCATTTTCAAAAATTGATGCTTACTTTCAGTTGCATAACTTTTTTTATAGAAAGCATACAATTCTAATTTTTTAAATACACTGTTTTCACACCATTATCTAGTGGATGGATAATTTTTTATAAAAAAAAATTGCATATATATTTTTTAATTAATTTTCTAATTCAGAGTAATTATAATTTGGATATATTATACTTTCAACTGCATAACTTTTTTTGTATTCATTTGAATTAACTTATTCTTTTTTCGTTGGAATAAAGATATCAATAACTAGTGTACATGCATTTTAAAGAATTTGTTTTCTCTCTTTTCCTATTTTTCCGTATGTGTGAAATAAAGACCTCGATGTTCATTGAAAAACCTACATTCACAAGAAATAAAAAATAAATATAATAAAAAAATAAAATATATTTAAAATTATACTTTTTAGGAGGCTTATAATAAGGAATACATGTTTAAAAAAAATGAAATTAAATAAATTAATTTGATCCCCTAAAAGGTAAATCAAAAGTGGTTTTTTATCAGCATTTTGATAGGTGTAGAGGAGACAACTAGCGGCTTTCTATCCAAGGGGGCTTGATATAAGTGGGTTTGATCAAACCCTCTTCAATTAAAACCCTTAAAATAAAACCTTTTTAAGGCTTAAATCATTATATTTTCTAAAAATATGTGATTTCAGCAAAAATCAAGATGTCCCAAAAAGTGTAACCCATTATTGTGGCAGCACCCAAGATCTTTAGCCATCTTGTACCAAATATTTCAGGATGAAGTTGTTTTATGTCAATTTCTTCAACATGCCATAACTTTCGCCTTGGTGCTCCGATTTTTAGAAACGAATAGGCGTTGGAAAGGTCTTGAAGAGCCTACACATGCATAAAGTTAATTTTTCCAAATTTTGTCTCAAATTCATTTTGCATCAGAATTTGTAATTTTAGCTATTTTGAGCTTATTGAGCATTGTATCTTGGAAAAAGCTTTGTAAACGCGCTAAATTATAAATTTCCAATGTTATAATATTTGGGGGTGATCTTTGATACTAGTGAAAAGGGTGGGGGTGTTCTTGGTGTTCTTGTGTTCACTTTCTTTCCGCATTTCCTTTTGCATCATGGCATCTACAACAATTCCTATTCTAACTGCATACAATTATTTTGAGTGGAAAAAACAAATGGAGATTCATGTAAGAAGACTTTGTTTGCATAGAGTAGTAATGGGACTGGAAATTGAACCAAATGAAGATGAAAAAAGTCTGAGTGGTTTAACAAATGTGATAAATCATATGGAGAATTGTGTGTGTTTGTATCTCCTGATTTACTCTTTCATGTTGAATCTTTGAATACTCCAAATGAAGTATGGAAAAAATTAGAATCTCTTTTTGGTGCACAAGATTCATATGTTGGAGAATGAACTAATCAGTTTAAATCTAGGCAACTTCAACACAATTCAGGATTTCTTCACCAAAATGAAATCACTAAGGTTGCAACTACAACAAAGTGGAATTGATAAGAAAGATGAACAATTGATTCTATGTATTCTCTCAAACCTAATTTCTAAATATTCAGTATTTGTTTATTCCTTCTATGCTACTAAGGATGCACTTGGATCTTAATTCAAGATGCCATCTTTGGATATTTTTCTACTTCTCTCACATGGGAGTAGCACAAGCTGATTTAGATGGGCACTCTTAAGTCTTCTAAGTCACATGCCTTAGCTTCCAACCTTGGCAAAAATGAACAAAGAGGAAAAAGTAGTAATAATGATAAGAAACAAAAAAATATCAAAGAGAAGAAGAATAAAAAATTGGCTACTCGAAAATCAAGTAATGAGAGCTCATCTTCAAAAGGTGACAAGCCTAAGAAAGAGAGGGTCAAATGTGCCTACTGTAAGAAACTCGGTCATGATGAGAATTTTTTTTTTGAAGAAATAGGTTGATCATTTGACACATTCTTGAGAAGAATAATCTCAATGTTCATGGTTCCATCAAACAAAGTTCAAAAGAGGGTTCTCATAAGGCCAAAGAGAACAATAAGAGGAAAGGAAAGGGCAAGGCCCTTGTACCGGTTGCTTCTCGACCATCCACATGGGTTCTTGATTCATGAGCTTCACACCACATGGATTTAATTGAGGATGAATTTGAATCTATGGAGTCATGTTCTATGCCTTCCATTTTGATGGGTGATGACACTCCACTTGAGGTGTGTGGGAGAGGGTTTGTTGATATGGGGGATTGCACATTCCAGGATGTTCTTTATCTACCCTCATTATAAACTAATCTCCTATCTATCTATCAAATCACTCACATAGGCACAAGAAAGAGATTTGGGTTTACTCTTGATTCAGTGGTGATTCGTGAGATGCAGAATGATTCTATAGTTGTAACTTTGGGAGAGTAGATCATCAGTCTCGGCTTTATTTTTTCTCACTTTGTTCTCAATCCTCCTTCGACTGTTCTACTCACTCATTTAGATGATATGAGTAACTTGTGGCATCAAAAGTTTGGTCACTTGAACTACTGCTACCTACAACAACTCAACAAATAGGACATGGTTATATGATTGCCTACAGTTCGCTTTTCTAAAGATGTTTGTCATGGTTGCATTCTTGGCAAGCATCCTGAAGAGAAGCTTGTCAAAGGAAAATCTTGGAGAGCCTCACATCTTTTGGAGTTGGTACATAGTGATTTGATAGGGCCATTTCCACAACCATCTATCAGTAGAGCACGATACGTTTTGACTTTCATTGATGATTTCTCTAAGTAAACCATTGTGTACTTTCTCAAAAAAAAAATTGAAGTCTTCGTTTTATTCTTGGAGTATAAGGCTTTTGCAGAGAAACAAACTGGAAAATCTATCAAATTTCTGCATACAGATAATGGGGGGGAATATGTCAACCATAGGTTTGTATAGTATTTTGCTTCAGAGGGAATTGATTTGTAGCATATAGTCCCCTACAGTCCTCAATAGAATGGAGATGTAGAACAAAAGAATCGGTCCTTAAAAGAAATGGCTAATTGTATGATTCACTCTATCTTTGGCACCACATTTATGGGAAAAATCCATTAACTATGTGTTATATCCAAAACCACGTTCCCCATAAAGTTGTGAAGGTGGTAACTCCTTTTCAAGCTAGGACCGGTCAAAAACCACTAGTTAAGCACTTCTGAGTGTTTGGCTTTAATGCATGGCCTCACATTCTAGTAGAGAAATGCAAGGCTATGGATCCGTAGAGCAAGCCTTGCACATTTTTTGGTTACCCAAATGATGTCAAAGGCTACAGGCTTCTTCATCTTACCGCACATCATTTTTTCATTGAGAGGAGTGTTCACTTTAAGGAGAGTACTTCCATTCCTTCTCTCAACACTTCTCCTAGAACCATTAGCTTGGAGTCCTTGTATCATGATGATATTTCTTCAGAGGTTCATAATACCTCATATCATGATGAGGAGTCTTCTTCCTCCACTTTAGATGATGATAGTGATGATGAGGATGCACACAGTTCATCTTTAGAGGATGATGCTTGTCCTCTAGATTCTCATCCTTCTCCAATTGTAGGGCCTCTTTGGGCTCGTCAAAATTTGCATTCAACAGGTGATTGGGTAGGGGATCCATCAAATCATAGGAGAACAAGATCATAGTTTTAGGAAGCTCCACATGCCTTCCTTTCTTCAACTTTTGATCCACAAGCTTTTCGGGAAGCTTTTGGTGTCCTTGAGTGGGACACAACCATGTAGGAAGAGTTCAGTTCCTTAGAGAGGAACCGCACCTGGGATCTTGTCTCACTTCCTAACGGAAGAAAACTTGTTCGATGCAAGTGGGTCTATCAAACAAAATATGCAGCAGATGGGTTGATTGACAAGCATAAGGCTTGATTAGTTGCCAAAGGATTCTCCCAAGTTCAAGGGATTGACTACTCTGAGACTTTTGCACCAGTCGCCAAAATGAATTCCATCTAACTTGTTATTTCCATAGCTGCAACACATAGATGGGATGTTCATCAAATGGATGTGAAGAGTGCTTTTCTTCACAGTGATCTTCAGGAGGAGATATACATGAAGTAGCCACAGGGGTTTGTTTAGGATTCTTCACTTGTGTGTCATCTTCGAAAGTCTCTCTATGACCTCAAACATGCCCCTTAGGCTTGGTACGCCAAGATGGAATCCTCCCTTCTGACAATGGGGTTCACTCGATGTCATTCTGATCCTAATGTCTACATATTACAATAAGATGATACTCACACCTTCTTGATTCTCTACGTTGATGACTTGTTGATCACAGGGAGTCACTCATCCACCATTCGGGCAGTGAAAATCACCCTTCATGATCAGTTTTCGATATCAGACTTGGGCTTGTTGCACTACTTGTTAGGGATTGAGATCACACAGTATTCCTCAGGTATCACTCTTGCGCAGTCTAAGTATGCACTTGACATGCTCCAAATATTTCACATGGTTGATTGTAAGCCTACACCGACTCCATTTTTGTCATGGGTCAAACTTGAGGCTAAGTGTTCTTCACCCTTGGTTGATGGAACTTTGTATCGACAACTTGTTGGTAGTCTCATCTATTTGACTCATACGAGGCCTGAAATTTCATATGTAGTAGGCATGGTCTCTCGATTCATGTAGGAGCCACATGAGCTGCACTGGAAAGCAGCTAAGAAAATTCGTCACCACATCAAGGGTGCTCACAATTACGGGATTCATTATGCACCGGGAATAGATTTTGACTTGGTGGGACACACATATTCTGATCGGGTAGGCAATTCTCAAGATCATAAGCCTACTTTAGGGTATTGATTCTCCCTTGGTTCCAGTCCAGTTTGCTGGTTGAGCAAGAAGCGGTCTTCTATTTCTCTTTCATCTATAGAGGTTGAGTATCGAGGAGCAGTTAATGCTGCTACTGAGGCCATTTGGATTCAGAACATTCTCATTGAGTTTGGCATTCTCTTCTAGAAGCCCATAGTCATCCATTCTTACAACCAAAATGTGATTCAGATCTCTCATAATTTGGTCCATCATCAATAGACCAAGCACATTGAGATCCACATGCACTACATCTGGGAGTTGATTCATAATGAGATCATTGATCTCAAGTACTATTTGAGATCAGATCAAACTATAGACAACTTCACCAAACCCTTCACTGAGAGCAATTTCCTTCATTTGTGAGATTTGCTTGGGGTACGGTTGGTATCATCCATGGGGGGGTACTTATTCCTTCTTTTCTTTTCTTTTCATCTCTCTTTTGGGGAGGAGTTTTGTCCCACTGGATTTTCTCCTTTTCTCTAGTTGTGAGAGATTTCTCTGCATTACATTTGTACATGGGTACCTAACATGGCCTCATTTTTCGGGACCCATCATCTTTTACATCCTCCTAAGTTGTGCTTAAAGGGGGGTGTTGGTCTAGGTTTTTATTTTCTTAGTGGGTTAATTTATTTTCCCTTAGTCCTAGGTTTTCCCTACACTTAATTAAGCTTGCTTAGGATAATAAAGTGGGTTTATTATTTAATAACTAGGAGATAAGTGATGAGTTGTTCCCTTCCTTAAAGGGTGGAACTACTTTCCAATTTTGGTAGGCATCTCCCCTTTTGGTGGTCCACCTTCACTTTTTGTGGTTGATTCCCATTGGTTGGATCTTCCACCTACCTCCTCTCCTAAGTTCTATATAAACTCAATACCTAGCTTGTATTTGCATCCATTCTTGCAATACTCTTGCATCCATTCTTGCAATACTCTTGCATTGTATCTTTTCAGCTTGGAAGCTCTTAATGTAATTTTTTCATATTGACATTGCATAATCTCTCGAAGTTCTGGTGTGTATTCTATATGCTTTTCCAATTTATGTAGCTTTGATTTTCTAAGTATAAAGTTCTTGGGTTATTCAATCTATTTCAGATTTCTAACAACATCATGATTGTTGTAGTTCTCCTCTTCTAATGTTGTAATCCCACTAAAATAAAGTGCCTCAATCTTGCTATTTCAGTGTACTCTACCATATTGTATGCTTCTTTGGATTGATCTATGTATCCAGTGTTAGATACTATATACTCAACGAATGCAATGACTAGTTACTCATGCATTTTGGTGTGATGGACTAGATACCATATAAACACTCTTATTGTGAAGTAATCTACCTATCTTCAATAGTTTAGTTCTACTTCCAGAGACTTGGTACTTGTCTCTAGTTGAGATAGGGATATACCAATATATCAAGAGAGTTTCCAGTTGATACTCGTACAGTTGTCTCCTTGGTTCTGACCTTATTCCTATTGTAGTGTAGATTCATCTACAATTCTTCATCAACAGATTCTGCAGTTACTCATGAGTTGATAGTTTCAACTCAATCACCAATTATGTGGCATGTTCTGCAATGGTATTTGATTCTTTCCATCAGTGCTTCTCACAATTTGGCATTCTTTTGGAATAGCATTTGGAGGACTCATCATCATCCTTGGTTAGATCTACATCACTCTTCACATTATGTTGCATTGTCTCCTTCTTCAGTTAAGATTGGGGACTCTTGACATTGTGAAATTTGAGCAGTGACTCACCATTGAGAGGGGGTTGCATGGAATTTCTTCATTATCTATTATGGAGGGGACCTTTTCCTCACATGAGGTTTTGTCCTTCTCATCTTTTTGAGAGCAGTTTCTTGTTTTTTTTCTCTCTTTTGGGGAGAAGTTTTGTCCCACTAGGTTTTCTCCTTTTCTCTATTTGTGAGATATTTTGTTTGCATATGTACATGGGTACCTAACATGGCCTAGTAGCCGAGACCCATCTTTGCATCTTGGTGTCATTTGCATAATAATTTTCTCCCTAAGTTGCACTTAAGGGGGGTGTTGGTGTGAATAAATGTCTTGTACCTAGTTATTCCACTTACTAGGGACTTAGGCGACATATTCACATGTTAAGTTTACTTAGGTCCTAAGATTCTTTCTAGGTGTTAGTTGTCGTTAGTTGTTATCTTATCTTTTGACAACTACTACATGTGACCTAGGTAGTTGTGTCAAGTTGTCTCATGTCATAAGATTAAGATGCTTGTCATAATCTTATGACATCTTGTGTCTCTTCTTGGCTATATAACCAAGGGGTCTCTACTACATTGTACACACAAATCCATTGATTCTTTGAATTCATTGATAGGAATACAATTTATTCTTGTCATATTGGTCATCTAAGTATTTTGTGCTTTCCATAGGCCTTTAGATCTTGGGTGGCTATCTCCATAGCTAAATCTTACACATTTTGGGATTGCATTGGCTTGTTGTGGTGTTTTATCATCTCCCAAAGCCTCTCGTAACAAGGATTTATGCTCAAGGATAGCCAAAATATCCCATAAAGAGACATGTTCCATAGGTTTCTTTAACTGCCCTACCACATTGAGTTGTCCATTTATTGGGGCATTTGGCTCTTTTGTTTTACTCAAGGTTGCCTCGCTCTTCTTTTCGAATGTTGGAGCTACTACTGGTGGTCCTGAGTCTTTCTCACTAAGGGGCTTGAGTTGCAGAATGATGAGTATATGTTATTTAGTCACTCTCCTTTTGGATTGAGTATAATAATCTGACTAAACCTAAGGGTATTTGACAGTGACGCCTCATTGGCGAATATCACATCTTCTCCCTCCATCCAAAAAAATAGTGCACCGTCTAAAGAAATTTCCCCCTCTTTCTCAAGGGACATGCCTTGCACTTGTGCCACTAAGATAACATTTTCCACTCTTAGGGATTGATAGACATATGTGCTTGTATCAACAATGATTCCTTGGTTTCATTGTTCTGAGACCCTCTGCTGGAGATTACCCCTAGGGATGTTTTGAGTCATGTGTATGTGTGTCATTATAGGGAAAGCACCATGAATTAGTGTCATCCACCAAATTATTTTGACCTACTGTCAAGTCCCTATTATGATTAAGTGATATGGACTATAGCGGGGTCAAGATCGAGACTATTTGATTTGAAGATTAAGCTTGATTATTTGCTCCCGCTCTCCTTGGTATTGGTTATGCTAGAAGGGAGGTCTATAACCTTGAAAATTCTAGTAAGGGGGCTTAGGGGGCATAGCCTGCTACCTTTTAAGGTTAATTATTTCATTGGAGAAGGTCTGCAATAGTTTTTTCATATCATTCACTTCCATGGCCAACAAGGTAGAGGTAGCCACATTAGTCTGTGTATTAGGATATACATATATTGAATGGAATGTAGTAGAGCTATTGTGGGAATATTCTAGGGATGGAGATGGTATTGTAGACTTTGTCTACCGTACCCTTATTTTTTGAAGGGTTCTTTTCTAATGCATTTCCTTTCAAGCTGCCATGTTTTTTTGCTTAAGTTCAAACTTTTTGTGGGGGACAACCACTTGTCAAAGCCACACAATTGCTACCAGATTTTGGACTATGCTTATAGCGCAATGTAGTGGGTTGCCACATGGTAGCTTCACATTCCAAATAAGAAGATTGAGTAGGATTTGTATTTCATCAAGCGCTCAATTTTCCCAAGCCACGTGTGAGGTTGGTGCAACTTGAAGGGGTCACTAGGCACTACAAGTAATATATAATGCGTGGTTGGCCAAGATTTTTGGAAATTTCATCATGGAATATGGTGGAGGCTGATTTTGGAAATCCTGCATACATCCTAAGGAATGAGTGCCCATCACCAACTCTTAATAGTCAGGCTCACAGGTGGTTGCAATGGGAGATTATGGAGGAACATATGGCATCATCGCCTCCTATAGGGGTTGCTCATGGTTACCCAGCCCGGTTGTTTCAACCGTTGCCATGATGGTGAAACTCGCAAGTGTAGAATGGGGGAATCTAACCTATTGCCATGGTTCTTGTCGGGGAACATTTTTTTTTTCTATTTAAGCATTATGTGGTGCTATATTGAGGTTTTTTCATCATTTTACCACAAAAATATTTAGAAGGATTATAGTTCATTTTTGTAATTTCTCAAACCTTAGCAGTTAGTTTTATTCGAGAAAGACTTAATGCATAATTTTGTGCTCTATTGGCCTCTATTGTACGTTCTATTTCCTCTACCTAAATATAATTATGCTTTGTGTTTTCATTGAGAGATTGTAGTTTTTTATTATTATAGCAAGATTTTATAGTTTTAGTTTCACATATAAAAAATTTGGATCATGTTAGCACTCTTTTTAACTTCTGGAAATTACTACATGACTAATATTGTGATATGTTGTATGAGGGGAAAAATAATTAACATTTTTTGATGTATTTCCTTAGAATAGTTTATTTCCCCCATTTTATTTTATCTCTACCCCTTTCCTCCTCCCATTAGTTAAAACGAAGAGCCAACTTCTAAAATCTCAAAGTTTGTTCTATGGATAGCAATACAATCCCACATTCTCATAAATTCCCAAGGTCCAAATCTCCCAAACGTAAGCTTTCAAAGTCAACAGTCATTAGACGAGCAAGAAAATGCATTGTACTTTGGCTTAGGTTTCAATCCAAGGCATGAGACCTTGGCAATTTGGTTTATCTTCCCTCAAACCAAGAGACCCCAAGTGATAAATGATACAAATGAACTAGTTGCCAACTTTATTTTTGGAATATTGGTGGATACTACTACCCTTCAAACAACAACATTAACTGTGAACACATCCATATTCACTGAAGTAGCAGTAAGGAATTTGGAAGTAGAGCTTGCTAAGATAAATGCATTAAATCTAAAGCTATAGAAACAAGTTAATATTGTCACTGGATTGCTTCCACCTCCTCAAGATGTGGTAAGATATAAAGAAATATAGGAGAATATAGCCCTTACCTTGGAGCTAAACAAATTGAATAAGGAGCTTACTAAGAGTAGGGAAGTAGAGAAAAATTCTAACGTGGAGAGAAAATAAAAACTCTTAGAGGTTGTTGATAGCCTATATGGTCATAGGCTATCTTGTATTTTAGGCCACCTTGAGAATACTTGGAATACAATACAATTTTTGATGCTCATACGATTCATGTCCCAATAAAGACTCAACTCAAAAGCATCCAAGACAATTGTTACCCTAGGAGGAAGTTAACTGAAATGATGATTGAAAGGGAAAATTTTGATATTAATGCTCCTATTGGATTATGTATTATTTTGGATAATTCAGATGTTATAAAGGACAATATGGTTATGTATGAGAGTTATCATCTTTCTATGGAGCAGTCCTTAGAGTTTTTTGAAGATATTGAGCATGAAATTATGCTTAAAATTTTATTTGGTGATGGGGTGGTATAGGATTATAAGGTATGGAGAGTTGAGTTAAGTGGTATCCTATCTCCCATTTTGAGTTCTATATTGTAGAAGAAGATATTGATGTTGACAAATGAAATGCTGCTATGGGTAGCTTGATAAAGTTAGAGATAAGTTTGATAAAAAAATATTAATTTGTAAAGAAATAGATCGAGGAGGAATATTCTTCTCATTTGAATCATGTCAGGAGAATTATAGCATCTCCTTGGCCTTCATAAAATACATTTACATAATGGGTATAGAAGTATAACTAAAAAATTATGCCCCCCCATTTTGTCTCATCATGCAAATTAGAGGAGTATCTTTTGTAATAGCTTCTACAAGTGTTTTGTCTTCTAGTGTTGTACCTTTTTGTCTTTTGAAAAGAAAAAGTACTAGTTTTGGTTTGATCCTTCAGATAATTTGTCAAATGAAAATGTGACATCTATCCAGGGCTTTAATCTTGTTGCTCCATTGTCTCTATAAAAGGGAATTACAAGCCTTTTTGAAGTGATCTTGGATATTTTTGTAAGTAGAGGGTTCTCTCTTAGGTTGTTCTAGTCTTGTCTATGTTTTTTAGAGAAGGATAGTGAATGAAAATGTAAATTTTTATATAGTAGTATACACATTCAAAAGGATTTGAATACATTGTGAAACATTCAAGAAAAAATGTCTCCAATGTACATTTTGTTCCCCTTATGAATAAAATTTATCAAGGATATTTTAATGTTCATCTTTGTATCATGGTGCAATGAATGTCTCTTATATAGGTTTTGTTAAAGTAATAGATTAAATTGCTATATTTGAAACATTGTGGGTTATTAGATGTTCATGAATTGTTAAGAATTAGATATGAATCTACATTTAGATAATATTATTGTAAAGAAATCATTTGTATGATTTTATTGAATTTGTTCTCATTTCGTTGTTTAGAAAAAATTTGCATAATATTTTGACTCTATTGCCAAGGGTTTAAGGTGCCTGTTGTCAGATAAAGTCTGCCCCCTTGCTAAAGCTATGAACTTAAGCAACCTAGTAACACATTGGAACACTTCGAGCTTGTGGGTGACCTGGGAATGAAGTGAACCTCCAGATTATGGGCTGGTTCCCTTTGAATCTTCTTGTAAAACCAATTTTTGTAACAGGTGAAAAGGGGTAAAAGGATTAATGTAGAAACTAAACTAAAATAAAATGGAACAATGGTGATACACCTACGGTAAGAAATTATGACAAAAGCTGTTGGAACTCACAAAAAACCTCAATAAAAGCTAATCAATCTCACAACACAGAGATTTATGTCTGCAAAAATGATTTTATGAAAGGCTCTGATAATTTTAATGCTTAAAGATAAGAAAAACAAAGATGTTTTCACAGATATTGAAGCAAGAAAAAGGGATCACTAACATAAACCTGCACTACGACATAACATTCCTTGCATCCAATACTGAAGGAATTTGATTAAACAAAGGATAACACATAATTTTATCATGCAATTCACAAAAAATACTGAAAACAAGAAACGAAGGTGAAGGAAAAAATGACATCTGTTGAGGAAAAATGAGAATTTGTATTATATCTGCCAAAAATCATGAGTTACAAAAGTGAGAAGCATTTGCCTCAACAATCTCCCTACCAAGAACTAACCCTGCCAAAAGAGAAAGAAGAAGGACTTATAGAAAATGTCTCCAAATTCGGAATTGAGTTTTGGCTCCAAAATCCTGATGTGTTGTCAATCTTCTCCTCCAAAATAGGGCATGCAATGCCAACCAACTCCAAGAAGAGTTGTCAAATTTCATCAATTTGGTGATCCGTATGCAAGCAATAACCCCCACAAATCAGGTTCAAAATTGAATGTAAACACCAAATCCATGCCTCAAATCACTCATTGACTCAAGTAGAGTAAAAAAGAATTCAAAACTGAAAGAAGACTCCTGATTTTGTGCTCCAAATTCCCTAAAATCGCTCCAAGATGTTGGCATTGATTTTCTCAATTATCAAAATTTAAGCAAAGCTCTCTTTATGCTTAAATTGACTCCCTTTGACCACCATTATAACAAAGACCCCTATTTTGCATTTTCAGAAATATCTTTTATTTAAAAATGATTTATAATCATCATTTAAAATTAAAGATCACAAATCTTGAAAATATGATGCAAAATAAAGAATAAAAACTAAGTCCAAAATAAAGGAAATAAAGACCATAAGCCTATTATCCTATTGAAAAGCTATTAACATGAAATGAAAGGGTAGCAAGAACCCACAGTTTATGAAGATTAGAAAAATGCCAAAGGCAAAAAGTGTTCTCACTGCACCCTGTAGGGTATTAACCCTAAAACGAATGTGAACCATTCATTTCATTTCGACTCTTGGTGAAGTAAAGAGAAACTTCCATGTTCAAACCCTAGCCGCCATTTGGAGCTTGAGATCTTTGTTCAGCGAAAATTCCTGCCTGCAGATCTTGGGAGTTTTTTAACAGGAACGCTGATGGTAAGCTAGTATGATTGCGTTTTGAAAGATTATCTCCATTTTTCTTAAAACTTTTAAAATCTTCTACATGGTGCGGTCATAGATAAATTTTTCTGATATTTTCTGTGTTGTCCTTTATATCTCTGCTACGCTTTTGGTATCATCTTCATCTAGCTGCCATTACCACTCTTGGTCGAGTTTGGTCCGGAAAGAACGTGAGAAACATAAATGCTATTCTGGTCTTGCCAAAGCTCCTTTTCGCATAATAGAACTGGTAAATCTATTTGTTCTTCAATCTATTTTTTAATCTCGAAAACCTCATTATTTTTAGTTGCACGATACTCCTCTTGCTGGTATTTTCCTATGGCCGAGCTTCTCATGTTACTCTGGGCGCGACCCTATGTATTTTTTGATGCTCACTCCCTCTGAGAACTTTCTCTTCTACTGGTGTTTTTGTGCTGGCCGCCATGGAAATACTTGTAGGCAAGCTTTGAAGCTGCAAGACTCACTGTTTGTCTTTTTGGAAGATTTCTGAAGCTTGCATTATGGTAAAATAATTATTGTTTACAGATCTGGAAACACACATTTTTTTAATCTTTTGAAAAATCTGCTTGATCTCTTTATAGATTTCACTGTCATTCAGCATATACCCACATGGACTGTGTCTTTGTCTGGCCGACATGAGCATTTTTCTGTTTCTTTAACTCTATTATGTTGTTGACCAGTATTTTGCACTTCACTTTCATGATGTGAGGTTAAATCTGGAACTATTTCACTTTGTTGGCCATGAATAAACTTGGTTTTATGTTGAATCTAAAAACTTCTCTATATAAAAAACTGTTATTTTTGTGTTTCTGTTATGTGTTCACTATCATTTAAAAGCTTGAATTTAATCATTCTGTGAACTCAAAGCTGCTATAGGCACGATTTTACTAATTACAGACATTCTTTATCCTCTTCCTCCCTGTATTTTAGACTTGAAATGTTTTCTACAGCCATGGCTATGACTGTTTTTCCTTAATCTCAACCTGTATCTCTACTTGCAACTGTAATCATGATACACTTCATGCAGAAACTTCAAGTTCTTATGTGGTAGTGAACACATAACTTCACCTTTGTTGAAACAGAGAAAAAGTTGCTTCTGAAAGTTGCTAGATAACTTACCTATTTATGATCCTCCTGTAGCTTCTTTGCAATAACAGAGATTTTCTTGCTTTACTGAAAATAACAGCTACTTCCCATTTTTGTAAAGATATTCTTGAAACTTTCCAGATTTCTGATCACTCCTGACAATTGCTTTGTGGATCATTATTATCTTGCTTTCAGTGACTGATCATTGAAATTCTTTGCACAACCCAGATGAGCTGGGCTCCACCCTTGTGGGAGCCGCATTTTACTCCACTCATACTGAAATTGATGAATAGACAACAATATTACATATCCTGTTTCTGCACATGACACAAACAAATTAGAAACAAAATGCATACCCTAGATGAATTAGATGGTTTGGTGAATTTTTTGGTATATGTAAGGCATGCATGATTGATTTTATGCATTTTGAAGAACAATTTCTACATGCATAAGATGAATGTGCATACAATGAATGTAATCGGCCATTGTTTAGAGCATTGCTCTAACCTATTTCTCATTTCTTGCAGGGAACGAGAGCGAAAGATACAGAAGAAACAAAACAACCTACAATAGACCAGAAAAGACTGGTCATTCAGGCAATGACTGGTTACCATTATCCTATGTATTTCCATTGCTTGTTCATGTATACGCTGTTTTCAATATGCATTGAATGAGTAAAAGTTAATCTCACGGCTTGTGTGGGATCACAGAAACATGTCTCTCAATAAAATGAATTGTTCTTGATATGCAATGGTTTATGATTAGCAATCTGAATTCTTTTTCCGATTACATAATGAAAGTCTGAATGACAATCATTCCGAAACACATGTTCCGTAATCATATGAATGATCACTTGCATTCCTGACAAAATCAGCAATACTTTATACAAAACAACTGCTGCAAAAATGAATGCTTAGCTTTAAACATTGTTTTTCAATGAAATTTGTTTATGTCTTGCTTTGTTGAACTGTTCAACCAGTTTAGGCCAAACTGTTGAATGATTTTGCAAATAGTTCCTAAGCATACCCCTATTCTGGGAACAAATTTTTGGTTGAATGACTTTGTAATAAAATTTTTTGTACCCCAGCAAGTAATTGCCCCTATGAATGCCAATTTTCAGCAAGACGCTAAAAATTGGTAATAGTACCAATCTAAGTAAGAATGCTAGATGCAAGTCCAAGGGCCTTTTAAATAAAGACTATTTAAATTGTGTTTTTAGTTTTTTCTTTAGCCTTATATATTTTCTTAAAGCCAATAAATGCATAAGTCTCCAAGAATTTAGCCCATTAAAGCAAATCTCAATGCAATTCTTGTCACTTTTCATGAGAGAATCTCTATTAGATCAATATCTTGATATGAATAGAGTGGTAAATCATTGATATTTTTGAGGCTTATCCCCCTAGGTCTTGTAGAACTTGAAGTGTAGAGGAGAATAGTTTTCTAGCTATCTCATATTCGTTGGCCAACTCCTTGAAATCTTTAAATAGAATAACTGGCTATTCTTTAGATAGTTTCAAGAAATCAGTTGGAATTAAAAGAAAGCCAACACCACCCATAATATGTTTATTGGTATGACACTTTCTATGGCTTTATATGAATATGAAACTATATTTTAAACATATTAAGTTTTTATTGGTAGAAATATATTCTAGCAATTGGTGACATTGTAAAATGTAGACAATATTTTGAGATCACTCAAGGATCACCTATAATGGGCTCAAAATTAATTAATTTTTATGTAGATTGTAACTACATTTAGAGGAAATTTAAGCTTGGAGACATGGTTTTTCTATTCCTACAACCTTATAGGCAAACTTCCATTAAGAAAAGTAGGGTTTAAAATCTCAAGCCTCACTTATATGGACCCTACAAAACTATTAGAAGAGTTGGTGAAGTGGCTTATGAATTGGAGTTGTCAACAAATACTAAGATTCATAATATTTTCCATGTGTCTTACCTCAAAAGGGAACTTAAATGTAACGTTATATAAACTATAAACTTATTGCCCCTTAGATTATGAATGAAAATTCATATTAGTTCCAAATGTCCCCTTTTGGGATCACCTTATATTTTTTCTTGAAATCACAATTCCAAATGAAACCAATAGTAGATTGTAGTTAAAGATATAATTCCTACTTAAAATTGAGATAATGTAAGTCTAGTTATGCAAACCTGCAACCATGTTAGATGAATATGACATACATAATCCATGAAATACATTTAGTTATAAGTATAAGAAAGATTATATATCAATACAACAAGTCCCAAGGACTACATGGGCTCAACCATAATGAGGAGGACATGATGAAGTGCCCCAAGTATCCTCTACCCTAGGCCCAACAACAAGACCTTATCCTTTGTGGCCTCATGTGGTCCTTAACCATCATCATGAGGTAGTGTACCTAGTGAGGGCTTTACACCATTCTCCTCTATCATGCCAACCTCTCCTCTTATGATTGAAGACCTTTCTTTATTTACTTCAACAATTGATTAAAGTGAGGATAGTTGGGAGGCTGCAATAGGGTGTCCTTGATCCTCCCTTTTTGCATAATAGGGTGTCCTACTCATAGTTCTCCCTTTTTTCATAATAGGGTGTCCTACTCACAGTTCTCCCTTTTTTCATAATAGCGTGTCTTACTCATAGTTCTCCCTTTTTGCATAATAGGGGTCCTACTCACAGTTCTCCCTTATATAGTCCTGCCTCATCCCTTCATGACCAATTATTTCCAAACCAAGATCATATCATTGTTAATATCAAAAAATATATGCTCCATAATACAATATTATATCGATATTTAATTGGTACAATTATATATCCATACTTATCTGATAAATAAGCATAAAAAAATTATCTCTACGTACCATAGGAATTGATTATGTTATTATTCTAATTGAATCTGCTTCATATATATGACATGCTATGTTGTTGATTGATTACTTCTATCGTTGATTTTTTCTTAACATTCATATTTCTAGTTTGAATCAAAGAATAAGAATTTCCCTTATTGATTTCTCATTTATCTTCATCTATCTTCCATTGAACTATCTTCTTCTTCATACATTATTCCATATCAGACTTCTTATTTCTTCTTCCCAAATCTGAGTATACCATATGAATGTATCTACTGCTATGCTCAGGAAAATACTCCTATTTTTATCCTTATTCCTTGTTTATATCTCTATCTTTTTTTATCTCCCTTGAATCCCATCGATACCTTTTGCATTTGATATATCCATCATTTTATACCCCCATTGGGGTTGAAGGTCATTTCTTTTCATACTATCAAAAGACATGTCTTTTTAGTTGATTGCTTTGACTAACTAATCCAAGGATAATTAATTATATTAATATTATCCTTGGTTAAATTGTTGAACCTCTCTTAGAATCATTTTTTGCATCATTTAATCACTATCTTAAATAATTGTTGCCTTGCCATAATAATCATTGTTATCCAAAATTATTCTTTATCGATGTCTTATACTAATCATGGCTTGAAGTTGTTTTTTTGTCTTTAGTGTTATTTTTTCTTATTCTTATTCCAGCACTGGTTTTGTAATTATTTGTTTTCTGCCTTTTTGACTTTTGATTAATTGTTGTCCTTGGATCATTAGTAGTTGTCTTTACTCAGGTATTAGAACATGAAGGTCAGCCTATGTTTAGGTTTATAATTTATGGGGGCATGACAGTCCACCCTACCCAAGATTGCTTGTCCTCGAACAATTACAACTAAGATTTGTAAATTTTAAATATTTCTCCTTTTTGCAATGATATTAGCTTCAATTGTGACATTTTGATAGGAATACAAAATTCTAACCCAAGTGATGATTATTTTGGTTATGTTTGACTCTATTTCCTTGGAGAGTAGCCATCAATATACTTGCTTTGACCACCAATAAGGTTTAATACCATCCTCTAACCTATGTAGATAATTTATTGTCCAATAGTCTTCTTACTATTTCACAATAACTCCCAACAACAAAACCAAGAGTTGGAAATTGACCAGATCTATTATTTAAGACAAGTTTCCTCTTATGTCATTACCACAAGGATCTTAGGAAATGATACAAATTCTTCATTTCCCCTTGTTGAAATCCAAAATCATGAGAGATTATGGGAATTTTGTGAATATCAAGATCACACTCATTTAAGTGCAATTCACTTTTTCATTAGATGCTTGAGTGAAAAATTCTCTTAGTATGTTTCATAAGGTTTGAGGCAAGTTTGTTTCTAATGAGGATGTAATATAAAATAGCTTATAGGGTTTTTTTAACCTATTCAAACATCTACCATAACCATGGGTAATTAATGACATGTTATGACCTTCTAAGTGTATATTTCCTGGATGATACTTAAGCACAATTTTATTGGATTGATCAAGTCAATGAAAGATGTACAATAGTTCAACATTCCTAGCAAGCAACATAGGGATTTAAATTTATAGGTTTACTCTAATATCCCAATCTTTTCTATCTTCTAAATTAATTGGAGGTTATCACTCCATTTTGATATATCCCCATGTTGGTACTAAATTTATTTTTATATCTTGGGAAATTATTGTTTTATTTCACCTGATCAATTTATCCCCAGGTTTGAAAGGTGAGAATGATCCTAGGATTTGTGGGTTATGGACCCATATTATAACTTAGCATAGGGTTATGTAATAATTTTTTTGTAGCTTGATTTGTATCAAGTTCATGAATGTAGAGCTACTCTAATCGCGAAAATGAGCTTAGGAGAAGAAGACCCTTGGATGAAATGTTCTACTCTAGATATTACATATAGGGGTGAATTTGGTCCACAAGGAAAAGTTCAATAGATCAAATTTTTAGGTTACAAGGTAGATCATATGTGGTGTGAACTTGATTGTACATTTAATCGAGAACAAATTACTCTTTATTAGAACATTTATGTTCTTACCTTGGGAAATATTTTGATATTTGATTGTTCGATGATTGGATGAGTGATGATTGCTTATTGAATGTCAAGGAATTGATTCATCCCTTACGTTCATTCCTTGAAGGATTCACCACCCTTCATTAGGAGTCACCACCTTTCATAGTTAATGAATCACCACCCTTCATGGCTACCTTTGATAATTATACTTTACTTCCAAGTTGATTATTAGATTTATTTCCTATTGATGGTTTCTTTACAAGGAGATGATTCATATTTTCTACATCTTATTGTTGAGAGAGTTAGATTCCATCTTTCACATTTGAAGGGTCATGATTCTTGAGAACCTAATTCAATTCTCTTGCAAAATTACTTAATGTCCTATTCTCAATTGGATTTTTTAAAGGATGGTATGGATGTCTCTCTCAAATGAAATGATATCTCTTTCAATTTTGAGGGGATTCAACTTTTCACTTAAATAGTTACAGATCTTCATTATTGCATTTGGATACTAATAATGATTCATAATTCAATTTTAGATAAGTTAATTTGTTAGTGTTTCTCAACTTGCAAAGCATTTTGATAGGAAAGGTTTTTAAAATTTTCATAAAGTAATCATATGGAGTAATCTTGTTGAAGACATATCAAGCATGAAGCAAACACATAGATAAGTAATCATTTGGATACTTATAATAATTCATTTCAATTTTAGATAAGTTAATTTGTTAGTGTTTCTCAGCTTGCAAAGCATTTTGATAGGAAAGGTTTTTCAAAATTTTCATAAAGTAATCATATGGGTTAATCTTGTTGAAGACATATCAAGCATGAAGCAAACACATAGATAAGTAATCATTTGGATACTTATAATAATTCATTTCAATTTTAGACAAGTTAATTTGTTAGTGTTTCTCAAATCATGAAGCATTTTGATAGGAAAGGTTTTTAATATTTTCATAAAGTAATCATATGGAGTAATCTTGTTGAAGACATATCTGGCATGAATCAAACACATAGATATACACAATACACAGAGTATGCATACATGTAAGACACGAATCATGATGCATATACATGAATACACGTAATACATGAAATATACACATAAAGCATGAAGCATGCACGCGAATACACGTAACACATGAAGCATACATGTGGATACACATAATACATGAAGTATATACATAAATACACATAAGTTGTATGGATACACGTAAGTCACGAGGTATACACATAAGTACATGCAAGTCACAAGTCACAAAGTATATGCAAGGTATACATAGTCACATGAATACATGTAGGTCACAAAGTATACACATGAATACAAAAAGTCACAAGGTATACACGTGAATACATGAAGTTACAAAGTATACACGTAAGTTGTAAAGTATACACTTGAATACACATGAGTCATAAGTTGCAAGGTATACACGTAAGTCATGAAGTATACATGTAAGTCACAAAGTATTTATCAATACACATAAGTCACAAAGTATTTGCATGTATGAAGTATACACAAGAAGCATGAGGAATACATGTGAGTACATGTAATACATAAGGTATATAGAAGAAAGATAGACACATATAGAAATGCAGTATTAGCCTACTTAAGAAGAAGGTTGAATAGTTAATTCTAATTGAATGGTTGTTAGAGTTGGTTTGTACACATGCTAGTAGGATTAATGCTTTGATACCAATTGCAATATCCCCTTTTAGGATCACCTTATATTTTACCCTGAAATCACAATTCCAAATGAAATCAATAGTAAATTATAGCTAAAGATATAATTCCTACTTAAAATTGAGATGATGTAAGTATGGTTATGGAAACCTGCAACCATGTTAGATGAATATGATAGACATAATCCATGAAATACATTTAGTTCTAATTCTAAGAAAGATTATATATATCAATACAACAAGTCCCAAGGACTATGTGGGCTCAACCATAATAAGGAGGACATGATGAGGTGCCCCAAGTATCATATACCCTAGGCCCAACAATAGGACCTTATCCTCTATGGCCTCATGTGGTCCTTAACTGATGGTCCTTAACCATCATCATGAGATGGTGTACCTAGTGAGGGATTTAGGCCATTCTCCTCCATTATTCCAATCTCTCCTCTTATGATTGAATACCTTTCTTTATTTACTTCAACAATTGATTCAAGCGAGGATACTTGAGAGGCTACAATAGGGTGTCCTTGATCTGCCCTTTTTGCATAATAGGGTGTCCTACTCATAGTTCTCCCTTTTTGCATAATAGGGTGTCCTACTCAAATTTCTCCCTTTTTGTATAGCAGGGGGTCCTACTCATAGTTCTCCCTTTTTGTAGTCATGTCCCATCCCTTCATGACCAATTATTGCCAAACCAGGATCATATCACTATTAATATCAAAAAATATATGGTGTATAATACAATATTATATTAGTATTTAATTGGTACAATTATATATCCTTTCTTATCTGATAAATAAGCATAAAACAATTATCTTTGCGTACCATAGGAATTGATTATGTTATTATTCTGATTGAATCTATTGCATATATATGAGAGGCTATGATCTTGATCAATTACTTCTATTGTTAATTTTTTCTTAGTATTCATAAGATATTGCTTAGTGCGAATCAATGAATAAGAATTTCCCTTATTGATTTATCATTTATTTTCATCTATCTTCCATTGAACTATCTTCTTTTTCATACATTCTTCCATATCAGAATTCTTATTTCTTCTTCCCAAATATGAGTATATCATATTAATGTATCTGATTCTATGCTCAGGAAAATACTCCTATTTCTATCCCTATTCCCTTTTTATATCTCTATCTTTTTTTATCTCCCCTAAATCCCATTGATACCTTTTGTATTTGATATATCCTTCCTTTATACCCCCATTGGGGCTGAAGGTCATGCCTTTTCATACTATCAAAAGACATGTCTTTTTAGTCGATTTCTTTGACTAACCAATCCAAGGATAATTAATTATATTAATATTATCCTTTCTTAAATTGTTGATCCTCTCTTAGAAACATTTGTTGCATCATTTAATAATTGTCTTAAATAATCATTGCCTTGTCATAATAATCGTTGTTATCCAAAAATATTCTTTATCGATGTCTTATACTCATCGTGGCTTGAATTTTCTTTTTTTTTTCTTTAATCAAAACTCTCAAGCTTAGGGGTCAGCGGGTCTCGGGAAATTCTTATTCATTGATTCACACTAAGCAATAAATATAAGTTTTGTGTTGCGTTCTTGTGCTTTCCCGTGCTTTTTGTTCATACTGATCCCAACTATTCTTTATCAATGTCTTATACTCATCGTGGTTTGCTGGTCACCCCAGTGGTTCTTTATGGTTGCGAAGTGTGGGGTAGCAGCATGTCGAAGTATCGGTGGAGCCAACTTGAAAGAATTCAAAAACATACCATCACCTGCAACCTTAAAGTCAAAACCTCAGTCCCTTATGATATTCTCTTGTCTGAATCGGGAACCTTTCCGTTGGAGGCTTCAGCTATAATTCGCTTGCTAAACTACTTAAAGAAGGTTGAAAACATGGATAACCACCACTTGCCCAAAATAGTTGTGAAGGAGGCCTTAAACCGTAGGAAGAAAACGTGGATGAAACAAAATGTCAAATGGCTGAGTAAATGGGGCATCATCTTGCATGAGTGTCCTAACACCAATGAGGAAATTAAAAATTATGTTACCAAAAAATTCATGACTGCCATGTGGACAAAGCAGATTGGGTGGAAAAAAGCACACTATGTCAAAGAGTTCAACCCAACTTGGGAACACGGTGAAAAAACTTATTTAGGGGCAACTATTAAAGGGAAAGCAAGGCTGTTAATTGCTCAATTAAGGACCAGGTCCCATCATCTTAGGTGTGAGACCGGAAGGTGGACTATTCCTAAAGAAGCATGGGAGGACAAAATTTGCAAGTTTTGTACGAAAGGAGCGGTGGAGACAAAATGACACTTTATCAAGGAGTGCACAGCCTACGAGGATCTTCGTACTCAGTATGTGGACCACTTAAGGATTGATAATCTGCATGAGTTATTCGATGAGGAGAAGATCAACATGACTGCCAACTTTTTGGTCAAAATTCATAACAGACGGTCCAGCATTGAGAGGAATTTGGAGTTTGCGTAGTTTATTTTTTTGTGATTCTCGGTCCCTTAGACCGTTTCGGTCTTGTGGACGTTAGTAAAATCTCATTCATTCATTCATTTAGTGCTATTTTTTCTTTGGTCCTATTTTTTCTCATTCTCATACCAACGTTGCTTTTGTTATTATTTGTTTTCTGACTTTTTGATTTTTGATTAATTGTCGTCCTTGGATCATTAGTAGTTGTCTTTACTCGGGTATTAAAACATGAAGGTCAGCCTATGTTTAGGTTTGCAATTTGCAAGGGCGTAACAACTATCATTGATACACACAAAAAAAGCTAACAAACACAATAGTCACAAAATACTTCGTCCATTGGAGGAACCTATCTAAAAAATATTCTATATGGGAGGAACCAAATATTATTGAGCACCTTAATCTACATTGCTTGTGGGCAAGCAAATATAGCGAGAGTGGACTTATAATGTTCCCTTAAAATTCAGCCTATGTACACCCAATCCTTATTTCCCTTCTAAGAATAGGAAAATATTGTAATAATGGGGCTTTAGACATTGCAAATTTGTAATAGAAATGAATAATAAAATAATGACTTAGTGGGCATGGGATTCTAGAAGTGGATTGTAACTCTTGGGACACTTGGTGAATTCCTCATGATAGATTTCTATGACAACTTATTAATTAGTTATAAGTTGATATTTTGACAAAATGGAGACTATTTTGGAGGAAATGATCTCATTAATATTTTAATTACTTTGAGAGGAAAAGAGGGGAGTTGGAATTTGTGCCTTGCTAGTGCTATATATTGTGTTACTTAGTTTCCTTTAAGATATTTTTCAATTTATGCAATATTTTATGTCATAGGTAGAGCCTTGTGTTCAACTATATGATTCAAGGACAAAAACCTTCAATTCTATAGATAAGAGAATGAAACCTCTTTGGTTTCCTACAGATTGGAGGATAAAAACCCTTTGGTTTCGTTAAGGAAATATCACATAGAGGTAGTATATGTACTTCAAATATTTTGTTTGGATGTCAACATATATTTTTGTATTTACAAAAACTAATATATTTATTAATCTTTAGGCTATTGTAGAAGCATATATTTTGTAATCACTTAAGCAACATTATATTATGGAGGAAGCTTTATTCATATTTGTGTGCTATATATATATACTTCATTGTTCATCCATTGTATGCTCACTTTTCCCTCACGAGATCTAGGTGATCAAAAAGTGGTGAATAGTAATATTTACTCATCATATGCTCTCACCTCATCCTCATAAGATACTGGTGATTAGAAACTCGTAGATATTTTATATTAATTTTTTTTGAATATATATGAAAAACTAATACTCAATGGATGTTTACTCATTTTTTTACCTAGCATAAGAAGAATGCATCCTCTTAGTGGGGAATTTCAAGATAACCCCTTCATTATATACCAATTTGAAAAAGGAATTATAATAAATTGATTAATTGTTACTTATATTTGATGTATCTTTCTAAGTTCTGAGTGTGATTATAATGATTTACAAGGGTGTAATTACATATTCTTATTATTGTTTTTGTTTATTGATTATTTAGTATATTAAGAGATTGAAATTGAAAGGAAAAATAAATGAGCAATAGAAAGTACTAATTAATGAGCATTGTTTGAAGGAAAGAGATTACCAAGAAAATTAAGAGCCAAACCAAGCACCACCAAAATGAAAATGAGACACAAAAAATTGATAAGGAGAAAAAACAAGAAAAAACCCCAATATTATGAATGGAGGCAAAATGCCTAAGAATGATACAAAGAGAGAGAGAGAGAGAGAGAGATAACTTAAGCCTTAAGCTTGCATGCTTGAATATTGAAGAATGACAGGAGAGGCACCTCAATAAGTAGAGGTGAGAAGTAGGAGTTAGAATGTAACTCCCAACTCAATGAATACCACCATTCATCTATGTGTGTGCAAAGTGTCACCTCTTAAGGAGGTGGCTACAAATATTCCTTAATAAAGGAATTAAAAATAAGTCATCCTCACACATGTGTGAGATGACAATAAATACAAAAGACTTGTAGGGATTCCTTTGGAATATTCCTACGAGTTAATTAAAAAAATTACCATTTAAAGAATAACCTTTACCAAGTAAAGATTAATCTTCTAACAAAAACTAATTATCTAGTTTTATGTAAGCTCTTTTGGCAGGATTTTCTCTCATAGTCAATGAGGGAGAGTATCATGGGAGAGAGGACTTATCAATCAAAGATCGCAAATTAAAGGAGGGATGCAAATACTCAATTTTTTTAGTATTTATCATGCATTGTTGACTACTTGTTTTTATTATTTATAATGGTCATGATGTGTTTGCTTGGTAGAAAATGCATTGTTTTCTTGTACTTGGTCAATACCTATAACTAACATCATTACCAAATTATTACTATTTTGTGGGTATAAATTTTGCATGTTTGAATTGCACCTTGACAACATCAATATGTTCTCTATTTAAGTTGCAAGGGTAATCAATTACAATTATATAATTTTGGATACTTATTCTTAATGTTATTTTTATTCTTTTTGAGTTATTCTCTAGTCTTTGAGAGGACCCAAAATTAGACTTCTTGTTGTAATAATACTTTAATTTGGATGTTTTTAATATTATAAAGATCACATAAGAATTTAATCAGTGAACCTAAATGATTCAAATATTTCATATGATTACATAGTAGTGGTTAATTATGTTCCAATTTTATTTCTATTATTATCTAAGGTTTAAGCTAGCTATCATTGTTTTTTTAAACATTAGATGCTTTTATTTTTGTGAGCCTAGGGCAAGGTCACCACTCTCACCTTCCCGTGCAACTTTGTATTATCAAACAATGACTATAATTAATGGATTGCTAAACGAATAGAAGAGAGCTTCAAGGGGAGTGAATGGGAATATATTGGTCCATTATCCTATCTTTTCTAGGGTAATGGAATATATTTTAATCATTCTAAATGCATTCAATTTAATTGTACCTAAGAAATAAGTTAAAATTTATGCCTAGGAAATAAGTTGGTGTAGGTTCAAATTATCGTTTGTTTACTTATATTCATTTTTTAAATTATTAAATATTTGGAAAGATAGATAGGTGGTGAGTATCTCTTTATTTATATTAGTATATTAAAGTGATATCACAATATGTAATAAAATTAATTTTGAAAAACAAGGGTCACTCAAATTTTGCTTGGTAAACATAAGAGACCATCAAATTAAAAAAAATAGCATTAAACAAATGAAATTTCTTTGATGTTGTAGAAACAATTCCAAGACATATTTTAGGTCAATCCAATATGAGCAAAAAATATTCGTATCTTACTTGTTCTTATCACAAATAAGATATGCATAGAGTTTTAGCTAAATAGCAATTATTTCTTGTATCAAATTTTCCAACTAGTACAGTCAGTTTTCATTGTTAGCAAATGGTCATCATACCCATTTTCTAATATTATTTAAATATTTGTGTGTCTACGCATGTGTGTGCATGTGTGTGTTTTGATTTTCCAAAGCAATTGAGATCTTATTGGCCAATACATTTAAAGTGTGGATGCAACATAAAACCCTCCCATTGTCAATATGTGTGTGTGTGTGTGTGTGTTTTAATTTTCCAAAACAACTGAGATCTTAAATCAAACAATACATTTAAAGTGTAAATGTAACCATTTAAATGTAACATAAAACCTTCCAATGGTTAATATCTAAAATTTATTTAACATATATTGAAGAAAATTCACCTTCCCAACTATAGTTCGTGCTTAAATTTGTGAAATTCCTATACCTAGTATTGAACACAACTAGCCACTTCTTTCAACTCAAGCATTTGATATGGACACAAATATTTATATAATGGAATGCTTCTTGACACAATGATTGAAAACACCTCAAATTATATGATAAACTTATATCAAGAGAAAAATAGATTATTTTTATTTAAAATGTATGGGCAAGATAAGTCATCATTTTGGATACCTATAATACTATATTCAATTCAAACCCCTTTTAAGGACAAAAATAAGATTCCTCAATTTGAAGCCTCGTCTATTGGAAACAGTTAACTCAAAAACTTTGATCAATGTTAAAGAGTACAATAGTTTCTCACCAAAAAATCTTATTTCGTAATCATCCTCTTGCAAAAAATGATAAATGAATAATAGAAACTACAAGTAAATCTACTTCAAAACAAACGATATGTGAACTAGTTATTAGAATTCCAAGATAAAAGATGGATTTCGATTGGACCCAATTCTACAACCAAATCACTACCATCTACAGGACCACCTCTTACACTCTCAACTTCTATGGCATTATCACCTATTACTGTCCAATTTAATCTTTTCATTTTTGATTTCTCTTGATTAGCTAACAAACTCATCTCCTTTATGGTCAATACCTACAATTATTGATCACTCAATCAATCAACAATTTAAGGATAAAATAAAATAGTTTTGAATAGATTTTCAAAGGTTTACTGTTTTGGACGAGAAAACCTTTAAGAACTCAACTTTTGCAACTTGTGAATATAATGAGTCTTCCCCTGCCTTTCAATCCATAAATACTAAATAGTTAGCAAAATCAATCCAATAATCCCTTTTTTTTGTGCAAATATTTGAAATTATCCCTCCTAAAAATTTATAGAAAAATATATCACTAATATTTAATTTATGTGAATTTTATAAACCCTTTTTACCATCATTGATGTATTTTAACACTTCCATTTTAATTTTATCACGTCAACACTCATGGATAAGGGCTTGGAAAATAGATATTTCAATTATCTAGATGCTTGTAGATAGGAAATTGATAAGGGAACAATTTGAAGAAACAATTAGCTTTGCATTAGATAATTTAATTATAAAGAGAGTTTTTTAGATATATATATATATATGTGAAAAATAGTATTTTTATCTATTAGATGGAGAATATAAAAATGTGGGAATGTAATCATGGAAGATAAAAAATGTTTACAAATTAAATATTTATTTAAATAATTTAAATAAATTAAAAAAAATCATTTAAAAAAATGAATACAATATATTGTACTGAATTTTTTTGTTTTAATCTTTTGAGTTTGATTTTTTTTTTTGAAAATGACATGTCTCTAATAAACAACATCAAGTTTCCACAGTCCATGATCATGAATTGTTTAGTTTTCTGGATTGAAACTGTGTGCATTTTTTGTGAATCAACGTTTCTTTTCTCTCTAGTTGCATGCATTATCCTGAGGATGGATCATGGAGTTTGATCCGAAATGTCGATTCACAAAAAATGCACACAGTTTCAATCCAGAAAACTAAACAATTCATGTCCCTAATATCCAATCAGAACTTAAATCCGAATAAAATAACATAAAACATAAACAAAACCCTTCCAAAACATTGATACAAAATAACATAACATTGATAACAAATAACATAATTATTTGGAAAACATTCTATACTCATCAATATGAACTATGTTAAAATCATGTCCATTATATTAAAAATAAATATTTATTTTTTAATTTAATTGACATTTAATGACTACTAACATTCACTCAACCTCATGGAAACAACAATCACTAACATTCCACTACCATAAACACCAAATTCATCTTCATAAATGCTTGTTGTTATACCCTCATTCCTACATAAATTGGATGGCATAAAGTAGCAACTAAATGCTTCACATAGAGATATTTTATCAGATAAACTTTTTTTTATTCAGAACCATCCTTATCTGAGCTCTATTCTAACATAAATAGAAAAGATTAGGATGATAAAAGTAGGGAAAAACTATGTATATTTTAATACAAATATAGAGAACAACCAAAAAGATGACTAAACTTTATTGATATAAGGTAGTGGACATCCAGTAGCTATGGTACAGGGAGAGTATGAAGTAAGCTCACTTGGCCTTCATCATCCACATATTAACCCATACCTACGTTGAAATAATTGACCAGCTGCTCTTATTGATCATTCCTGAAATGGATCAGCTGCTCTTATTGATGCTCTACCCAATCTGGGCCCCGAAGAACCTGTTGTGCCAGCCTTAAGCCGCTTCACCTAGGATTGAAGGGCTTGGACCTCCTCCATTTGCTTCTTCAAAAGGAATTTTAATCTCACAACTATACTTCATCATATAGACAACCCACTTCATCTTCCCTGTAAGCTCTCTCTTGGCAGGATGAGTCGATCTCTTTCTGCCTCTGCCTTTGGTATATCTGAAATTCGAAGCTCGTTTAGCTGTAATTCAGTCAAATTAATCTCTTTTTTGATGCTTCAAGATTTTGATTCTAGGAAAATTTACTGTCAGCAATTCATCATCAACAATTCACTTTTATCCATTCATTGTTATGGAAAATTCACCATCAGCAATTCATCACCGTGAATAATTCATGGAATATACAATTAGAAAATTATTTGTGGTGAATTTTTCATGGTGATGAATTGTTGGTGGTAAATTTTCCACCACGATAAATTGTTGATGTTGAATTTTCTTAAAAATGAATTTATCATAACGATGAATTGTTGGTGATGAAATTATTAGAAATGAAATCCAATATATACCATCAATACTGAATACTGCCTTCACTATGTAATTACATATACCAAGTAGAACTCAAATTTTTCGGTAGAAAAGTAAGGCATCTGCAACATCTTTTCCAGCCTATCAGGCCTTAATGCTTATGGTTGTCAGGCTTATTTATCCAAATTCGGGTCTGGATAGAAAGCAAGCTCTCTTAATTGAAACTTTCAAGCATGCGGGTTATGTCTTCTCTGACTCGGTTTTACCTTTCTCATGACCCATTGTTTGCATTTTGCTTAGTCCAAAAGGGTTTTGAACATATTTAGCAGTCCGCATTAGACTCGAACATGAAACAACTTTGGGGACACCCATGGCTGCCAGAGCAGTCTAAACGATCCTAATTTTTGCACAAGAAGTTTTTGCTGCAGCCTTCTTGCAATGTTCTTTGACCAAAGGGTTCTAATCCTAAATCACTGAAACAAACGGTTGTATTTTTACATTGAATCAGATAATACGGTAAAGGTATGCCATATAGGGTAAAAAATTGTGCACGGTAGAGATCAGCTGTATTGTTTTCAGGCACATACAAGGCCAATGGATTCTTCGCAGGTGCCATGAAATGAAAGATTTTGGTTCGTTTTATAGTTCCCCAATAATAATTACTTAGGGTTTTTTATTTTCTTTTGTAACTTTTTTTTTTTTCCATTGCTTAATTTTTTTTTCATTAATTTTTTAAAATGAATTGTGTTTATATTATCATTTATACAATTTCAAAGAAAAGATGGCAAGTTTAAATAGGGCATCAGCTCAAAGTAAGATAATAGAAAACACAAAACAAATCGTTAAGTGGCTAGAACACAAGTAGAAGGAAGAGGAGGGGATCATAATCATCTCACTTGCCCCTTACACCGATAGGGTCTAAGATAACCACAGGATAGTCTATCCATCATTGTCATTAATAACATTTTCCTCTTGAGTTCCTTCAATAACCACTCTATCAAGAGAAATACTCAGAACCAGAAAAGAAATTTTATTATTTTCTTTTATATTTGTTAATTTATTCTCTTATTAGATAAGATTTTATTATTAAAATTAAAAGAAAATAATATATAGTGATAAATAATGAGTTTTGATATTAAAAAACTGAAGGAATAAAGGATTATAATAATTTATATGAGATTAAGCAATTTGTGATATTAAATTTTTTAATAAAAGAATATTATATCAATATAATTAGACATAAAATTTGTTCAAATATCTTACAAAACTTTTAAATATTTTTAAATGTAAATGAAATATACATAATTTTCTTACAATTTTTTATTATTATTTTATAATAATTTTAATTCAATTAAATAATATCATAATCATCTCTTTAAAATCAATAAAATTAATTATAAAATATATCAATTAATAAATTTTAAATATCACATATTTATCTCTCACCTATAAGAGTTGAGAACATATAAAGAAGAGGGAAAACTCTTACAATGAAAAATCTCAAAATGAAGGATATTGGTAAAGGGAGTTGAAAGCACCATTTTATAGTTATAAACAAAAGCTTTAATCTAGATGAGAAAACTAACTTTTTCAATATGCCACCTTTCTCTCATGAGAAATCTAGATGAGATGGTTTACCAAAAGTAGCTAGAGAAGTTGGTTTGTATGGATAGATAATTGTGATTATTGTTCACTTGTGTATAATTATAAATCATAATACTCAATCTTGGTTGATATATAGATAAAATAGGAAATATCAAAGATTAAAGTTATTTTATTTGGTATGTATTATGTAAATTAATATTTATTTAATTTTTTTTAGAAATTAGAAGGTATGTGTTTTTATTAAAGAGATTGAGTTTTAACAAGATAATATTTAATCAAAAGAGGGGACATACATTTTTGTGTTTCTTCTTTTGTAAATAAGTATCTTGACTTAGATGTTCTCTTGCCTTTCCTTTGTGAATCTTCTTGTAATTAATCTAGTCCTTGGACTTTAAATCTCCAATTATCTTATTTGTAATATTGGGCAAAAAGTATGTGGGCATATTTGACCAAACATTGACTAGATAATTTTAAAATGAGGTCAACTTCAAATAAAAAAATCTAAAGAACATAATATATAAATTTCCTTGAGCATTCAAAAAGATCGATAAATGAGATAAATTTTATAAATTATGAATTAGAAATAAAATTATGAAAAATATTAAAATCTCAATATCTTGAATGAAAAACTATCACAAAAGGATGAAACTTGGACTATTCTCCCTTATGTGGATCCCCAACTTCCCTAAAAAGGTAACCAAAAAATTCAAAATGGTTTACAAGATATGAGTGATTCTTGAACATTAGGGTTTCCTTGGAAAACCCTCTTTACATTGAGATGCCTTGAAAGAAAGACCCACCTGCGCTTATATCATGTAGAAATAGTAGGTAGCATTCTAAGGAACAAATAGGATAATTTTTTAAAAAGATAGTAACAAAGATAAAAGGGAGACCAAAATATGTGAGGGTGTTGTATAAGACTTTATCAAACTTGATTATGATCCTAAAATAATCAATTTCGTTGTGTATATATATGCAACAATACACATAAAGGAAATTGATCTAGTGCATGTCTAAAGGAGGTAAACCTAAATGAGGCACTTGGCCTAAAATTCATTAGAATGTTCTAGGATAAGATTATAAACTACATAAATATTGAATTGGAGAAGAGGAGAAGGTAGAAGGAATTGCATGGTTAATAGCCTTAATGATAACTTTCTTCACTCAAAAATACAGGTGAAGAATAATTGACTCTCCAAGAAGTCAATGTTGGTGATTTAGAGTTGTAAACCCCAAATCCCTAAGTTTGGATACTCTTCCAAGTGTTAGGGGTGTCAAACCTAAAAATAATACCACAAAACCTATAATTAGGTTAAGTAAATAAGGACCAATTATTGTTATAAATAATGCCCCCTTTACTTCTGACTCTACTAACCAAGGGGGTTTCCCTAAGATGTTGCAACAAATATCACCACAATTGGGCGACAACCCTGACACAAGTCATAAGCATTACATAGTGTACAATTATCCCTTCGTATCTATATGTTGGTTTTCCATCCTTAAGGTCAAGCACCTTATTAAAAATAATAATCTTTCACATAAATTTCAATGAATGTTTTATGATAATCCTTTATGTTAGGATTATCATTCAAACATGGTAGATGGAACACAGTAAAATAGACAAAATTAAAATATGTCTAGATTAATTTATATCAAGTGTGTAAGATGATGGGAAGAAGGAGCAAGTAGTAGATCGATGTCTTTATCCTTTTGGACAAAAGATTCTTTGAGTTCATACAAAACAAGTAATAAATGAAAACAAGGTGATACCTTAATCAAGATATCACAAAAGATGAGGTCTTTCAAAATGTACTTGAGCAAGCTAGGATCTACACATTGATTCAAAAAAACCATCGATAGTTGCAAAATATTAAATGAATCTACTTATTAATCCAGGAGCATACACATAGATTTCCTTTATTATTCTAAGAAGATACCTTGTAAAATATTTACAATGATTTTATAGTCATTTAGCTAGCCAACTAAATAGAACACATCCATAAATGCACACCATACACATAGAGATATTCAACTAAGGTTGAATATGCATTTAATAATTTGATCTAAAAAGGTTACAAATAATCATTACGAATCTGGGATAAAACCATATCATTATGAAAGTAGAATACAATACCTGAATACAAAAACTATGAACCATAAGGTTTTGTTGTGTAATTTGATGAAACACAAACTTATACTAAGAGGGGGTGACTTAGTATAGGTCAAAATTTTATTTTTTAAAACTTAATTAATCACACCAATATTACTTCAAAACTTAATCATCCATAGTAATAGAATACATGCAAGATCTAGAAATTAAGAACACAAGAAGAAAACATGATTTTACGAGAAAAAACCATAGCAAAATACTTCTTGTACAAACCTTCTTACAAATTTTGTAGGCACCAACCCATTGGAGACTCCAATCCCCACCACTAAGCACCAACCCAACAAGAGACACCAATCTCTTCTAATAAGAGGCACCGACCTCTTGATCTCCTTAATTAGGAGGCTCCAACCTCCAAATGAATAATATGATAATTTATTTGCAACTTCCTCTTAGATATACCTTAAATTTCCTTTACAAATCTACTCATAACGTCATCAAAATCTACCTTAACAATTGCTCACAAATTTGCAATACATCTACTCATAAATATGCAATATAGTCTTCAATATTTTTCTCATAGAACTAACATGATATTTCTTTTATTTCTCTTCTCACAAAATTGATGCTAAAAATCTCTTATAAATATACTCACACATCTCTTGTAAATATGCTCAAATATCTTTTTATTTCTACTCTTTGTATGAATAATATTCCTTGAAAATTGACTACTTTAACTCCCTCTCAATCCTTTATTTATACTTGCTAAAATACCCCTTTACCCAAGGGAGGTGACTCCTCCAAGGGGGTTGGCCATATCACCCACAAATAATTTTATTCAATTTTAATTTTTTATAATCCCCAAAATGGGGTGCCAACATGAGAAGGGTCAACCTTATGCAAAATAAAAATATATTTATTTTCATTTCTTATTTTCCAAATTCCAAGGGGGGTGTCTAGCATGAGAGTAGATTAATTTTATTTTGGGGCCACCAACACCACCAAACTGCCTTTGACATAAATGACAATATTTTTCCAACAATCTCCCCCTTTGTCACTGATGACAACCTTGCAAAGAATAATCTTGGAATGCAACAAGACCATACAACTCCCCCTGACTGAAATATCCCCCCTCACTCTACTTCTCCCCTTTGACGTCAATGGAAAAGGATTTTCGAGGCTAAAAGGTAAGACAACGAATAGCTCCCCCCTAAACACATGATTCTTTTGAAGAACTTAGTGTATGGATGAAAGTGATATCACTCCCAATTCCTCCCTCGGGTACTCAAAAGTATCTTTTGGTAGTGGCTTTGTAAAAATGGGCCCACAATATATTATTTTATAGCAACATACGTCAACTTCACCTATTGATCAACCACTTGCTCTCTTAAGAATTGATATTTGACTGAAATATGCTTTGTCATGTGGAGTGCATAACTAGGTTCTTTGAGGTGTTAATTACACTTGTATTGTCATAAAATATAGAAATGGGATGATCAAATTCAGCCTTGATGTCCTTCAATTTTTTCTTCATCCAAAGGACCTAAGTGCAACAAGAATTTGTTGCAATATACTTCTCTTTTGTTGTGGACAATGAAACTGAAGCTTGTTTCTTACTTAACAATGATTTAATATTGTTTCCAAGAAAGAATGCACCTCAACTTGTGATTTTTTTGTCATCAACATTGTCAGCCCAATCCACATCTCTATATGTTATGAGGGTGAAATATTCACCTCTTGGATACCACAAACCAAAATCCATAGTGCCCTTTAGATATTTTAATATTATCTTGGCCTCTTACACATGAGTTTCCTTTAGTACTACCTGAAACCATGCCACCAAACCAACTGCTTGCATAATATCAAGTCTTGTAGATGTCACATACAATAAACTTCCAATCATGGACCTATATAGAGTTTGATTAGCATCAAGAGATTCATCATCCTTACTCAATTTTCATCCTATAACCATGGGCAGTGCTCACTGGATTATAGTCATCCATCCTGAATTTATTCAACATCTCCTTAACATACTTGGTTTATAAAATAAATATCCCCTTATTTGATTGGGAAATTTTCAACCTATGGAAGAAATACAATTCACCAAGCATTGACATTTCAAACTCCTTCTACATGTTCATGGAAAAATCTTGACACATTTTGTCACTACTACCTCCAAAAATGATGTCATCCACATAGACCACAACAATTAACACACCTCATCCCTTTTTTTCTTGATATAGATATTACTATCTGCAATACCTCTTCTGAAACCTTTTTGTTGTAATTACTTGTCTAGTCTTGAGTAGTAAGCCTTGGGGGCTTGTTTCAACCCATAAAGCACCTTCTTTAGCTTGCAAACATAGTCTTGATTTTTTTATAGAATGAACCCATCAGGTTGTTCAATATAAATCTCTTTCTCCAAGTTTCTATTTAGAAAATTTGACTTCACATCCATTTGATAGACTTTGAAATTCTTGAAACTGGCAAGGGCTAAAAACATCCTTATAACCTCAAGTAGGGGAAAATGTCTCTTTGAAATCAATCCCCTCAACTTGAGCATAACCCTTGGATACAATTCTTGCTTTGTTCCTAACAACTTGCCCATCCTCATTCAACCTGTTCCTGAAAACCCATTTAGTGTCAATGACATTCTTGTCCTTAGGTCTAGGGACAAGTACCCAAGTTTCATTTTTCTCTATTTGATCCAACTCTTCTTCCATGGATCTATCCTAGTACTTGTCTTCTTGGGCTTCTTCAAAACTCTTGGGTTTCAATTTTGAGAGTAGAGACAAGTTTGCATGTTTAGATGTACTAGTTACTCTCCTCCTTGTTGAAACTTATGTATCTCTATCACCAATGATTATATTTTTTGGATGATTCTTTTGAACAAATCTAGATGTGTCTTGGGTGGTGCTCTTGATAGTGTCTTTGGGTTTATTTGTTCAACTTATTCCTCTACTTCTTCTTTTTTGACACAGTTTTCTTTTTGATAATTGACTTCTTGTGTTATTTCCTTTTGATGTCTTTCTTCATCAGCTCTCACATTTTCACTTTCAACAATTTTGTGAAATATTTTTTTATAGCATCTATAGGCCTTGCTTCTCATATAGTATCCAAGGAAGATACCCTCATCACACCTAGAATCAAACTTTCCCAAATCTTTGTCATCTCTCCTAACATAATATTTGCTTTTGAACACTTTGTTCAATAATTCACTAATGTCTACCTTCCCTTCCAAAGTTCATATGGTGTTTTGCTATTGTTCACCCCAGTTTGTGCTCGGTTCAAAATGTAGAAGTACCACATGCACCGATTCTCTCCAAAAAGTGTCAGAAAGCTTAGATTCATTTAACATGGCTCTTTTCATTCCTTAAACTATTCTATTTTCCTCTCAACAACTTCATTTTGTTGTGGATTTCTTGTAGCTGAATATTGTCTTCTTATTCCATGCTTTTCAAAAAATTCTTCAAATTCAGTTGAGGTGAATTCTCATCCTTTATCAGATCTTGGGAATTTTATTCTTAACCCAGTGTCATTCTCTACCAAATATTTAAATGCCTTAAACCTTTCAAAAGCTTCAAATTTCTCTTTTAGAAATATAATCCAAGTCATCCTAGAATAATAATCAATTAATAGCATGAAATAACTCTCACCTTGCAAGATTTTTTTCCTTGTTGATGCACATAAATCAGTATGTATTAGTTCCAAAGGCTTTGATGTAGAGTACTCCGTTGATTTGAAACTTGACCTTGTTTACTTTCTAAATTTGCATTGTTTGTAGATAGCATTAGGAGACTTTGTTACCTCCGGAGTGTCCCTTATGGCTTTCTATTTTCTAATCTTCATAATGTTGTCAAATTTAAAATGTCGCATTCCTTTGTGCCACAACCAACTCTCATCTTCTTGTATCATGTAGCACTTTTATTCTTTGACTTCACTAAGAATATAGAGATTGTTTGCAGTTCTACTAGCATCTGCAACGAGTTTCCATGTTTTTTTTTTTGATTTCACATGCACTTGAATGAAATGTGAGAGTGTACCCTTGATCACACAATTGAATCACTTAGAATATTATGCTTCAACCCTTTGACATATAATACATTTTTAGTCTTTGTCTTTTCGTAGTCAAAGCTACGAGTGCACTTTCTTGTTATCCTTGTTGTAGCATTATCTCCAAACTTCACGGTGCCTCCATTTATTTCCTTTAAAGTGAGGAACTTTCTTTTATCCCCTATCATGTGTCTTGAGCACCCACTATCAACATACCACTAATTTCCTTTGTTTTGCACATGAAGGGTTTCTTGCACTTGCATGGGTTTCAACTTCATTTCATGCTCTTGCTTCTTCCAAACTTTTTTAGATTCGTCTTTTAGCCTATCATGAACATCCTCCTTATTTTGTTTTAGAGGTTTCAAAAAATCTCACTTTTACAAGAATGCATTGTATGACCAAAGTTATTGCACTTGTAGCACATAATGTTGTAATCCATTAGAGGAGAAAATGGATTATAGTTCCTCTTTAAGAAACAAAAATCAGTCCTTGCATGAACTATACAATCTACTTCCTTATGACCAAACTTATTGCAAAGGAAATAATAACCATAAAATGAATGTTGAAACATGTTCATTTGTGCTTTCCTTTAAGGAAATAGTATTCTAAAATTTTCATTATTGCCTTTGTGAGAAATGTTGATTTTCTAAGTGATATTACTTTTTGTCTTCTTGGAACTATCACCATTGATGGAGCTTTTGAGCACATTTTCATATCCTTTGGAATTCTCATTTATTTTCTTTGGTAACTTTGTAGCCTTAGAACTTGAGACTTCTTTGGTGGTATTTTGAATTTCTTCAAAGCCAAGACCGATCTTGATGAAATGTGATCTTTGAGAGTCGATAATGTCCTCCAGAATTTTGGCACTCTTTTCAAAGTCCATGCTTTGATTTGATTGATCATTCGATTTCTCCAAATCCTTCCTCAAGGAAAAAATTTCAAGCTCCAATTTCTCACACTCTAATTCCTTTTTCTTTAGTTGATCTCTTATAACTTCTTCAATTCGTTTTGCTTACTCAATTTGAATCTTTTAATATCATCTTTTCTTATTCTTCAATATTTTGAGATGTTTTCACTTTAGTTTTGTTTTCCTCTTGAAGTTGTGACTTTAGTCTAGAATTCCTTTTCTTGAGCTTCTTGATCTTATGATAGGAAAAATGGAGTTCCTTCTGAAGTTCCACTTCTTCATCATCTTTCGTATTTTTTTCTTTTAAATATCTTTCTTCTTTTATTTTTTCTTCATTGCTTTTTGCTTCTTTCACCATAATTATTATTTCTTCTCTACCATTATCAAAGAAGCTTCGACTACTTTCTTCGGATGAGCTACTTGATTCTTGGATGTAGAGAATCTTTTTATTCCTTCAAAAATTCATTTTCATGTTTTCCTTGTGTGCTCTTTTTCTTGTTATTGTGAAATTTCCTTCCTTTATTTTTGTGATATTCTTCTTCCTCTTCACTACTTGAATTCTTTGAAAGCGACTTCTTATTTTGATGGTTTTTCCTTCTCCATCCTCATTTTGTATGTCGTGAGGATCCCATGCAACTTGTCCATCTTCAAAGTGTCTCGATTCTTCATTTTCTCGATGGTTGAAACTTTCACATCAAATCTCATGGGGAGATATCTTAAAACCTTTTGCACAATTATTGCATCCTCAACCTTCTTTCCAAGATCACAGATAGTGGTGACCATTTCATCCGCATGAAGTAGATAGGAAACAATATATTATGCGTCCTTCATCTTCAAACTCTCAAATTGTCTCATGTGGGTTTGAAGCTTTTCCTTCTTAACCTTGTCGTCTCCTTCATATAAATTTTTAAACTTATCCCACATGTCCTTAGGTTATTTGTAGTGCATAACTTTCACAAACATTGATTCAAATAACCCACACAAAATTGCATTTTTGGTTTTAGCATTATTTTCACTTGCCCTCTTTCTGGATTGATCCATTATTGGAGTTGTAGGAGTAGTATAACCATGTTTGACGGATTGCCAAATATCATACCCTAGATAATTCAAACAAGTTTCCATCCTTATGCTCCAAAATGCATAATTTTTTCCATCAAACAGTGGTTCCCTATTTAAATAAACCCATATCCTTCAACCATGTGTTCTTACAATATCTACCTTCAAGCGGCTATATCTATTTTTGAAGGAACCCACTCTGATACCAATTGATGAAACACACACATATTGAGAGGGGGGTGAATCAGTATAGGTCAAACTTTTCCTTTTCACAACTTAATCAATCACAATAGTATTACTTCAAAACTTAATCATCCATAAGAATAACATACATGAAAGATCAAGCAATTAAGAACATAGGAAGAAAACATGATTTTACATGGAAACCCTTATGGGAAAAACCACAGTAAAATATTGCTTGTATAAACCTTCTTACAAATTTCATAGACACCAATCCACTGGAGACTCTAATCCCCACCACTAAGCACTGACCCAACAAGAGACACCAATCTCTTCTAATAAGAGGCACCAACCTCCCAATCTTCTCAATTAGGAGACTCCAACCTCTAAATGAATAATATATAATTTATTTGAAAATTCCTCTTAAATATCTTCCCTAAATTTCCTTTATAAATTTTCTCATGATGTCATCAAATTTTTCCTTAACAATTGCTCACAAATATGCAATACATCTACCCATAAATGTACAATAGAGTCTTCAATATTTCTTCTCATAGAACCTTCATGATCTTTCTTTTATTTCTCTTCTCTTCTCAAAAAATTGATGCTAAAAATATCTTATAAATCTATTCACATATCTCTTGTAAACCTACTCAAATATCTTTATATTTCTGCTCTTCATACGAATAATATTCCTTGAAAATTGATTGCTTTTAACTCCCTCTCAATTCTTTATTTATACTTGCCAAAATGCCCCTTCACCCAAGGGAGGTGAATTCTTCAAGGGGGTTGGCCACATCACCCACAAATAATTTCATTCAATTTTATTTTTTAATAATCCCCAAAATGGGGTGCCACTGCCAACATGAGAAGGGTCGACCTTATGCAAAAAAGTAAATTAAAATTATTTCCATTTCTTATTTTCCAAACTCCAAGGGGGGCGACCAACATGAGAGTAGATTAATTTTATTTTGGGGCCACCAACACCACCAAACTGTCTTTGACATCAATGACAATACTTTTCCAACATAAGTCTTTCTCTCTGCTATGCTCTTTTGCAATCCAATGTCATCCCTCATCTTCTCAATAATGAAAATGTAAACCTATATACTCCTCTATAAGTTGAGCTAGAGTGGGAAACGTGCACACTTGCATGAAAATACTTAAAATTTGTGACCTCAACAATTGGATGGGGTACTCATACCTAGTCGTAGTCATAAATTCCATGAATCAAAATCCTCTTTCTAGGATCAAACATCTTGAACTGTGTCAAAATCATTCTTTGTCTATTTTTCACACCTTTGAATATTTATGGTGTGAGGATTCACATGCAGGGACAAGCGAATCACCCAAAAAATATTTTGAAATAGAAGAATAGAATGGTGTATCAATTAATAGGCATTGAAAACTTAACATTTGCAATAAACTAAGGTATGGGAAAAGCATCATTTTCTCCCCTTGATTCATGCCAATAGAACAAAGAATGATTTTTGACTGACAAGAAGAAAATATGATAGTTGCATGACCAAATTAGATCATTAATGAAGCTTTGAGTCATACAAGAGGGTAGGTAGGATCTATAGCAAAGAATGATAGGAGTTTCAAACTATCAAGGGTCAAAGGAAACTCACACTACATGTCAGGATTAGAGCGTCGAGGAATTAGGGTTGTGGTGAAGTGGGTAACGAAAGGGAGGGATGGATGAGGAAGCCTAAAATTTTGATAAATTGATGATGTTAGCGTGATGACATTGGGACTGCTTATTGAATGAAGATATCGGAGATGGGTAATCTAAAACTCTGATGAGGGATTTAGTGGGAAAAGGAAAGACGTCAAACTTTTGGGGAAAGCATGACTGGGAAGATAAGTCTAACAGTGGGATGAAGGGATGAAGAACTCCAACAACCCAAAAAAACCATACTTAGGCAAAGTGCACAACCTTTGGAGGAGAATAGAGAAAAAATAGACACATAAAAATTGGGGTGCCAACAATTGGTTCTAATTAAAACTTTATATGACTAAAAATGAAACCAATGTGATATAAAAAAGAAAGTTTAAGATCAACTTGAGTGTTTCAAGATCTCATATTATATGTCCATAAAAATAAGCTTTCCCTTGTAGATGATAATTATTCATCCTTTCTATTACATATATGCAAAAAAAATAAAAAAAATAAAGAGAAATCACTCAGATCCAATGGTGAAAACCACTTCTTATGGCACCTTGGGCAAGTACCATGATGAAAAATTGGTAAACAAGAATCATGTGCAATCCCCCATCCACCTACCTCTACACTTGGGGGAAATGTTTATCCATATCCTATCCTATCCACATATTTCATTATCCTTCATCCCCTATCCATCATCCTATCTAAGTCCATCCTCCTCTTTCACCTTTGATCTTGAAAAGGCTAAGGATATTCATTAGCAACACGTTTCCTACCTAGCTTATGTTACCCATATCATTCATCTCATATCCCTCATCCTATCACAATCCATCCACCCTCCCCACATTTTATCTTGATAAGGAGCCTTAATGCTATCCTTCCTACCACATCTTATCCCATACTCCAATATCCACCATCTCATATACCTTATCCTATCTCCATTCCCCCATCCCATCTACTTCATTCTCTTTTCCACCTTGATCTTAATAGAGATCTAGGGGGAAAATATCCATTCATAATTTGGAATAGGCAAGCCTTACCCTCATTTCCATCCATGTCCCTTATGCACTACTATTTCATCTCATGCATATTTTATCATCTTCCATCCTCCACTTCACTATCGCTAGTGTGGGGTATCTTTTTCCATTACAACATAGTCCTTGGATTTTCATCCTCCTATCCTTAATCCACCATCCTCTTATCTACCATCACCTTTCAACCATCCACTTAATCTCCCCATCTCCTATCCAAGAAATCCTCTTATCCTTTCATCATTTTATCATGCCTTGGGTTTCCCTTGTCATTGGTTCCTATCCATTCCTCTATCCTCCTTCAATCCTATCTTATCCAATCCATTTTTTTCTATCTACCATCCAATCCTATCCTACCCTATCCTATCCCATCCATTTGTCATCTATATATCCTACTTGATCCATTCATCCTCCATCTATTCTTATAATCCAACCCATTTATCATCACCAATCAATCCATCCAAATGTAATCAATCCTAATACATGCAATCAAATCTTGTAGTCTAGCTCATCATTCTGAAATTAACCTGTCATTTTGATCCAAATCATCTGAAATCCATTGATCCATTAATCCAATGAATCCATGTGTTTTTCTAATCATTAACAACACAATCCTTGGGGTACACATTCAGTCTTCTCGCTTGTCTAAGCCTCCAAGTTGATGTCTTCCTTGCTTCTCCTTGGTTCCCTACATTTTGAGTGAGAAGAGTGTTGTTAGAGCAATGAAGGATCACCAGTCAAAATATGTGCATACATCTATAAACATATAATTTGATCATCATGTGCATTCAAATAACTTGCATACCATAGATGTCCAGGTAAACAAGAAAGTTATCAAACATATCTATCATATGCTTGGTTTTATCTAACATGTTTTCTCATAGTGTAGGTATAGATAAAATTAGGTTGTTGTTTTGTTTATCTGGTTACAACATGTGGGGTGAAATGTGGCTCCCATAAGGGTTGAGCCTAGCCTGCTGTCTTATTGTTTCATTTGAGAAGGATAATCACAAGTAAACCATCCATGAAGCATTAAATATCAATCTTTGCAAGGATAGTGGAGTATGTTGGTAAGGGGTAATCTCCTTATTGATAAAGATTTATCCTTATTAATAAGAACATTCCACTATCAACATAGCCATGATTTTGACAAAACTGATCATCAAGGATTCCAAGATAGTTTTCATTAATAGTCTGGTTAAAAGTAAGAAGCCCCAAGCATCATAACAGTCACAAGAATTGAACATGAGAGGCAGTCACGTAGATTAAAAGCTTACATAATAGTCATCACTTGCAAAGACAGAGACAACATGTTTCCACATAACAAATTAAATTGAATCCTTGAAAGGTACAATAATGAAGTCCATAATAATGAATGTTGCTTAAGAGGGACTGAAGGACAACATTTTGTATCAAGGAGAACAAGGTAACCTCAAACTCTAATGTACTTGAGTATGATAATACCTGAGATTCTGGTGTTTCTAGATGGAACCTATAGCAAAAATGTGTAGTCTCCATCTGAAGGAACCATCTTCAGAGCTCTTCCTTGGAATGAGGGTTGAAAACATTAGAAGAAAAGAAATACCATAATTCTAAAATAATAATTTGTATCAAGACAAATGTCAAAAAGTATAATTAAAAAGACAAATCCTTACAATTGGACCTCAAATTGGACCAAATAGATTTATTATTTTATTTTTAGAATGTAGGAATTTTCTCTGTCAGAGCTTCACGAGCTGAAATTGTATATCAAATTGGACCATTAAAATTTATGATTTTATCTTTAGAATATAGGAACTTTCTTTGTTCGATATTCATAACCTCAAATTAGATCAGAAGCTGGATAAGCAGATTTATGATTTTATCTTTAGAATGTACAAAATTTCTCTATCGGATATTAAAGATGTAAGGTTGGATCAAAAACTGGATAAGCAGATTTATGATTTTATGTTTAGAATGTAGGAGCTTCCTCTGTCAGATATTTGGAAATTCCTACACACAAGTTTTGCTTCAGAGAAAAAACAACTGGAAGTGTTTCACATCGGCTCAAGGTACAATCCAACCTAGTTATGACATTGATAGAAATCCAATTTTGCTTGAACCGTCCATACTCAAACGTTGCATCACAATCTATTCTTCCTGCACATAAAAATGCCACATATTAACCCCTTCTAAATAAAACTCAAAATACCATGAAACAATGAGTCCCATATATTAGTAAGTAGGCAATCTATAGGGCATAGTTTGATTTTATACAAGGATGCTCATGAAAGGAATCTTCAAGTGATAGTGAGTGAGTTTTTTGAGATTGCAATTGATGGTGTAATATCCAATCTTAAAGGCGGTTAGCAAAGCAGTAAATGTGAAAGAAAATCAAATTGTACACAACAGATAATTCACAATGTTATCATGCATAATGCCTTAAGTTTGAAGACAAAAATCTCATTGCATCTTGATGAAAGTAGTGACCTTAATGGTCAATCATTGGAAACCATGATTTTAAAACATGCTATTGTGCTTATGGAGGCAACATTTTAAGCAAGGCGGTGAGTGGTGGTTTGGAACAATGGAAGGTATGAAGGACTTGCTTTATATGCATACTATGCAGTCTAGCTTAAGACAACGTTCTTAGAAGAGATTGAAGGTGGATTATGGAACTCAAGGGTTACCATGATAAAGATTAAAGCAAAGACAAATCTATTTAAAAGCCACTATCATGAAGGTATTAAATATGTCAAATGCAAAACCCTAGCAGCTGGAGTAATGAACATAGTGCGAAAGAGGATAGTGTGTTAGGACAGATTTAGGAGATCTCCACATTATCTAATCACATGAAAATACATCATTTATTTATTTTTTTAAATTAAAATAAATTATTCTAAACACTATATAGGACACATTGATACTTCAAAAGCATTTGATTTTTTTTTTAAATTAAAAGAAGTCATTCTAAAACCTATATAGGATACATTGATACTTCAAAAGCATTTGAAGGAATTTGAGATTATGCAAACATATGTCAATTAAATACCTAGATTACAAATAGTAGTGCAAACATTGTAACCCTTGTTGATTAGAGCATGAATGAGATAAACAATAATGAATCCTATGCCTCCTATCACACACATCTCCTTACAATTCTCTATCATTATTTACTGAAACACTTCTCCATTTTGGCAAGCTACTCCTGAAAATAAGGTTTCAACAAAGGTTTTATTGTAATTTTATTAAAATGAAAACTCCATTTTGGTAGGCTATGCCTGAAAATAAGATTTTGACAAAAAATTTAGAGTATGTTTATTAGAGTTTTAGACTATTTTGGCAGGCTATATTCTTGATTCCTTAAATGATTTATTCAAATGGGTTGTGGCTGACATGATTTGCTCCATTTAGTGCTATAAATTGTAATGATGCCATGATTACCATACTACTGCCGTCTCTTATTATACCCGTTGTAGTATGGCGGTGTTTTTCCCTTCCCTTCTATTGTTTACCGCACTACCGCCTTGATCAAGGCTTCTTGTTGCAGGGTTACGGTGTATACTGATCTATCACATATGTTGCTCACCTTCCTGACAGTATAGCAGTGTATGCTTTTGATCATTACTTGAAGAGTGTCAATGAGACAATCTTATTTGTCTTACCGATATCTCAATGTCTCATCGACATTAGATCTTATGTTCCTTTGATGTTGGTTGCCGGTATCGATGAGACAAGTTAATATCTCTTGCCGATATGCCATTATCTCATTGATATTTTCCTTCGGCATTGTTTCTTTATATATCAGTGTAACTCTTCCATATTGGGGAGACTTGTGATTATCGTTGTGGTATGGCATTGTTTTTCCCTTCCCTTCACCTGTTTACTGCACTACCACCTTGCTCAAGGCTTCTTGTTGGGGGGTTGCGGTGTATACCGCTCTACCGCATATGTTGCTCACCTTCTCGACAGTCTAGCGGTGTATGATTTTGATCATTACTTGAAGAGTGTTGATGAGACAATCTTATCTATCTTACTGATATCTCAATATCTCATCAACATTACTTCGTTATATCTAAGAGTTGTGTTTCTCCAAGCACTTGTAGATATACCTTGTTGATGTGACGTAAGTGATTCTCTCCTCAATATGCTTGTATCTTATTGAAATTTCACTATTTTACATCATCGATGAGACATATAAATAAGTCTCTTCGACATAGGGGTGTCTAAATTGGCGCTAAACCCGAAGCTAAACTCGAAGCTAAAGTCAAAGCTAAAAGTGGTGCTAAACTCGAAGCTAAACTTGGAGCCAAAGGCGATGCTAATGGCGATGCCACACTCGAAGCCAATATTGGAACTAAAGTCCACTCTAATTTTGGCACAAATTAGCACCTAAATTAGCGCTGACTTGTCCTGATTGGTGCAAATAAACACCAAAAATAGTGCCATCTCGATAAATAGTGTTGACGTTTTAAAAAAATTGGCAAAAAATACATTAAAATAGTGGGTGGAAGCAAAAAATAGAGAAAAATATGGAGCAAATCACAAGGATTTGTTGTAGTGGGATGCCACATTGTAATGAGGTGAAACCAATCTAGAAGCCTATTAAGACTCATGAATAAAAATATCCAAAGAAAAATATGATGTGATAACATGTGTGTTGTAACTTTCATCAAAGAGGGGTCATCAAAATATGTAAATGGGAAACACAAATTAAATCTATAATACCTATCAAGAATCCATCCCACAAATCTAAATCTAAATACTAGAATGATACTATTAAACTTAATTACTCGAAGATGAAACAACACTAAACTCTAAAGAAGTAAGAATGTGGAGAGTTTAAACAAATAATTTTGTACTAGGAATCAATAAAGGTGAAGGATCAACAAGAGAATTTGTAGGAGGAGAAGGAGAATTCGAAGAAACCTCATCATCATCATCTAAATATGCAAGAGTTTACAAAGAATAAAACTCCTTATTAGTATTATAGTTGTATAGGGGTAAAAGCACAATAGTGTGTCACACTTTTGGCCTAGCAAATAATTTCGGTCGAACAGATTTCTGTTGAATGCGGTTCGGGCGAATAGGTTTCGGCCGAAACAAAGTGCTGGTGATGTGGCGCGTACATGGCACCCCCTTTCGCCTGAAAGTGTTTCAGCCAAAACATATTCGATCGAAAGTCTTTCGGCCAGAACTTATTCGGCCGAAAGACTTTCGGTTGGAACGAGGAAAATAAAAACAAAAAAAAAGAGGCCTGCATTCATTTGGACGTTCAGTCGAATGTTGTTCGATTGAAACATGGTCGACCGAGGGAGGAACTACAAAGTTTTGACAGAGAGCGACCCATTTTGTTGGATTCCCACAGCGACCCACTTCAGCTCCCAGGTTCTCCTCTGTTGTTGTAGTGAATTTGTAATTTGGGGTTATAAGTTTTTTTCATTAAAGGAATGAGTAATAGGTTGTTTTCGATTAGGGTTTGAAGAAAAATGGTGAAATAAAATCGGCTGAAACAGTTGAACAGTTGACATGCCTTCTATATGCTTCCACATTTTACATACATGTCTATCAAGGAACTTGCAACTACAACATATGACAAAAATCCACTATCTATTGATGGAGGAAAATACTCTGTTTTAATGCTTACAAAAATCCCATAATCATTACAGTCCATGCGGCCACATCTCGTCTGGTCATTTCTTTAAAAATCCTTAGAGCCTCATCAAGGATACCATTTTGTGCATATCCTACCAGTAACCTTATTCATGATCCACCAGTTTATGAATGTTTATGCATTGAAACCATCAAGTAAAAACTAAAATATTATGAATAACTACAATTAAGTCTCTTCACAAGTATGCACATGTATTTTTTAACGAAATGCTTACATGATGAAATTGTGAAAAGTATAAAAAAATTGGAATAGCATTTTGGGTGGGAATCTTACAAACTATGACAATCCATGGGGATGTTAGGACATCCCCGAGATGCCTTGGTGCCCCCCCCCGGGCTCCGTCTATGAAGAACATTTTTTGAATATTTCCTCCTAGAAAACATAAAAAACGGGGATGGGTTGAAAATATTTTATCTCTATCCCCATCCACAAAATGCCCTCGATTGAGAAATGCCTTAAAACCTCAGGGGACAGAATATTGGTATTTTCCCCAGTGAAGAAATTATTAACATAACTGCTATCAATTTTTTTTAATCAATTTGTTTGTTGTGTACATGGCATATCCCCCATGTCTTCCATCGGCTATGTCTAAGCCATAACTATGCTATGCTTGTGTTTTAAAATTTTATGATATAGATGTATACATAATTTTACAAAGTGTCAAAGGCTAGAGAACCTGCATAGAAGTTAAAATGGTTGATCTTCCATGTGGTCCTTTTTGGGGTGAAGGCTACAACACTAGCATTTGGCAGTGCCAATGTATTGTGGGTAGACTTTAGTGTTTTGGTTTGTAGGTGTCTAGCCCTGTTAAAGCTAATGATGAAGACCACACAATTTCTGATGCACGTGTTGATGTTGGCTTTTCTGATCTGACCAGATTGTCTTACACCACTGGAAAAGCATGTGCTACATCCTGTGGGGATGGATTGATGCTTGGAAATACTGTGAACCTTGAGTGAGTGTTCTAGACTCTAGACCATTAAACATGTGTCAGGATTACTATAGGCTATGAAAATGGGCTTGCGGTGTCACTGGAATTGTATTTGAATAATCCACCTGCTGGGTTAGGAAGCATCTCTTGTTAGGTTTGGTTATCTGTAAAAGAAATATACTTCCTAAGGAAATAAATTCTTACCCAGACCAAGTTGCTATTTTATCCACAAATCATAAATCAATTCTAGAGAAATTATTAATTGCACAAAGGAATGTTTCCTTTTCTAGCGGTGTTCACTATATTGTTATTGGGCTCATCTGGATGTTTCTTTTCATGTTGTTCACAGGCTCGTCATTTTTTCTTTGAGTTAGACTTTATGTTATGCACTTTATTGGCTATGTACTTTTTATTATTTCACATGCTCTGTTCTAAAATCCAAGTCACCCAAGTTACTAAGATATCCTAGATTTAGAAGAGCGTGGTATATGACAACATTAGAAGCAAAAATCTGCAAAAAAACCCAATTAATCTTATGCTTTGATAGATTTTTTTCAACCATCCTTAGCTTGTTCGAAAGCACTTGTTTTAGGCTTTTAGCCATAGCAGCAAGGTAGTGAACTGTTTGATAAAATCCTTTGGTAGACATGTATGAAAAATGTGGTAGCATAGACAAGGCAATGAATTGTTTGAAAAAATGCCTAAAAGAAATGTGGTCTCATGCATTTCTTTGAGGTGACATTCCATCACCATGAGTCCACATTTCTTTGAGGCATTTTTTCAAACAGTTCACTGCCTTGTCTATGCTATTGCTTACTATTATGCTTTGATATATTTTTTCCAAGCATCCTTAGCTTGTTTGAAAGCACCTATTCTCTCGAAAGATAGACTAAACACAAATTTATGTGATTTATTGTCATGTCTTTGTATTTAAAGACATTCTATGCATTCATTTTAATCATTGATTAATCTTTTCACCCTTTGAACTATTTTCATATCATTTGCATTACAACACTTTCATAGTTGCACTAAAAGGAATTTGGATTCATGAGAGCATTCTAAGAGAATATGCACGTAAGGGATTGAAAATTATTTATAAACCCCAAATTTCAAATTCACCGTCCATGCACGTACATGTGTATGTATACATATATGTGTATGTATACATATATGTGTATGTACATATATGTGTATGTACATGTGTGTACATATATGTGTATGTGTGTACATGTACATGTACATATATGCACATACATGTGCACATATGTGTGTACATGTATATATGTGTGTGTACACATATACAATATATGTATGTTCGTATTATATGTACATGTGTATACATATGTGTGTATGCATGTATACATATATGCATATATGCATATATGCATGTACATATGTGTGTATGTACACATGTATGTACATGCATATATATGTACATGTGTGTGTATATTTAATTGTATGTGTGTATGTATATATCTACACATTACATGTATATATGTATACATATATATATATGTGTGTGTGTGTGTGTATGTGTGTATGCATGTACATGTATGCATATATATAAATATACATGTACATACATGTGCATGTGTGCATGTATCTATGTGTATGTATATATACGTACATGTATATGTGTATATGTGCATGTACGCATGTGTGTATATGTGTATATGTGTGTGTGTGTGTGTATGTATACATATATGTGTATGTGTGTATGTATGTGTATGTGTGTATGTATGTATATACATGTGTACATACATATGTATTTATATGTACCTATACATACATATGTATGTATAAGTACTTGTACATACATATATGTATGTATGTGCATATGCACATACATACACACATACACATGTATATATGAAAATTATATGTGCATATATGTATACATACACACATACATGTATATACACATGCGTACATGCACATATACACATATACATGTACGTATATATACATACACACATACACATACATACATACACATGCACATGTATGTATGTATATATACACACATACACATGTACATACACACATGTACATACACACATGTTTATGTACACACATGTATATATATATATATACATACATTTACTTGATTGCTATTGTGAGATTCTTGAATATAATTAATGGTTAATTTTATGTTTTTTTATCTCTAAAATGAATTGATGGTAGAAATTTATAATTTTCTTTCCCTATCTAGATCTTTTATGTGTTATTCATGTACATATTTTATTTTATTGATATGCATATCTCTAGATTTACATAGATACATATATCATGGCCGATGAGGGATCTCACCATTCCCCTCATTCTAGTGAAGAGGCTCAAAATAGATCAAATTTATATCGGGATAGTATTGTTAGATTAAACAATGCTCTAAAATGTTTAGAGCAAACAATTCACAACTCCCCCAATTTGGCTAATCGAGATAGATTAGTCACTATTAGAGATGAGATTCATCGAATGATTGGGACGATTCATTCATTCAACCCTTATGATGAGATCAACATTGAGCATTTTTATTTATCTCTTGCTAGGAGTGTTACTGGCACAATGAATTATAGAGAAGTTGCCAAATCAGTTTCAACTGAAAATGTGTTAACCATGTTCCCTCATTATAGAGGACAAAATAGAATTAGAGGAGATGTGGTTACGAGGTGTGTAGATCCTCTTGTTGCGCCATTCATATACCCTAGATGGTTGGCAGCGTATCATAGATGGCCTCACAATGATGAGCTGCCAAGATATTTTGTGAAACAGTTATATGCAGAATTTCATTTACAGATAGATGTGGACTACACATCTCATCCTGAGCATGCTCGCCAAGGTAAAGGCCGTTTTTATGACAAACCACAATTTAGATGTCCAGATTTGCCACTGCTTGTTGATAAGAGGGCATTAGTTGGCCCAAACCTTTTGGTTTTACCAAAACGTGTGGAATTGGTAGCAGCAGGGGAGTCAGCAGCATGCTCTACTCGATCCCAAATTATTGATAATATTGCCTCTATTACGACATAGATTGATCAGATTTCATCTGATCGAGTTGGTAGATACTTATTACGCCCGTGGATCAGCCTTCCTCCCACAGAGGCTACATCAGCATCTTATGATCCATTTATTTGTGCCGATCTACCTACTCCTTTAGATATCGAGCATATGAACCACACGACTTTGCGTAATGTGTGTAGAGTCTCAGTTTCAGATTTACTAGCAGCATATTAGGTCATCAACGAGGACCATGGGATCTCTCTCAATCGTGTACAGGAATTTATTAGAGAGCGATATCCTAGTACACATTCGAGCCACGGGGTGGCAACTCCAGGGGATATTCCAGAGCATCCTATCAATCCTTTAGCTTGTCCAGGTCATCAGGATGTTACAAATCACGTTGCCCAGGTTACTACGACAGCTGATGTTGTCCATGGTGCATATACTCAACTTCTTTTTGGCATTGATACTGTACATGCTACAAATCCCCCTGCGATGTCCTTGCATTCTAATGAGCTTAGTGACATTGGTAGAGCCCTTAATCAGGCATGTCAGGTACTTGAATAATTTACAATATATATATACATTTAATTGTGTTCTAAAAAAATACGTACGATACATGTTTAACTATTGATTGAAATTGACACGTACAAGTGAAATTTTTTAAGCAGTATGGTGATTTGTCAGAGTTTGGAAATTTGGCACATGATGGCAATCCCATACAACACACAAATGAGGTACATTTATATAAATTTTTTTAAACATATTTATATATATATATATAAGTTGTACATGTAAACACTTAAATTAAATTAAATTTTAAAAGTTCATACATGTGTGCACGTACTTGAACACATGCAGGGCTCAGGACACGCATCTAGAGAGCTTGGATCGGGACATGGATCCACACATGATCGTGGTCCCATGCAGCACATACCTGAGGTACATTTAAATAATTTTAAATATAATTTTTAAAATTTAATTGTACTCGATTTGTAAGTTTGAACACGTTGAAAGTTTGTACACATGTATATATATGTAAATTTAGATAATTTCATGTGCACGTACTTGAACACATGCAGGTTTTGGGACGAGGCTCAGGACACGCATCCAAAGAGCTTGGATTGGGACATGGATCCACACATGATCGTGGTCCCATGCAACACATACCTGAGGTACATTTAAATAATTTTAAATATAATTTTTAAAATTTAATTGTACTCGATTTGTAAGTTTGAACATGTTGAAAGTTTGTATGTACATGTATATATATGTAAGTTTAGATAATTTCATGTGCACGTACTTGAATACATGCAGGTTTTGGGACGAGGCTCAGGACACGCATCCAAAGAGCTTGGATCGAGACATGGATCCACACATCTTGGATCAGGAGAGGGATTAGTCCATGGATCGAGGGAGAGATCGAGGGAGAGATCGGACCATAGGTCTGATGATTCTATTCACAATAGATTTCCCTCTCTTTGAGATTAGATTATTATGTTGTCTAGACACTTCTTATGATTTATGTACATTACATGTTTATACATTTTATGGTATATATTTGTACACTTGTTATGATTTACATATCACATTCACACATGTTTGTACATGTTTTATGGTTTGTTCATAGATTTGCTATTGTGCATTATTATGGTTTTCAAACACTTGTTAAATGTATATATTTACATCGTGCAAATTCTTACATCCATGGTTTTATTTATTTAGCAAGTTTGTACAGGTTTAAATTTAAATTTAAATTATGGTTTGTTCACACAAGTGTTACACACATCTATATTGACAAGTTAACTACTTTTAACTTTCAACTAAGTTAAATCATGTATAATTATGATGTACACAATTTGTATTCAATTATCATGCACGAATATATATACAGTTGTATGGTACAATCTCTAGCTAATCATATTGAAAATATTTAGATCAAAATGATCTTATAGCTATATAAATACCATAAATTACAAACTTTAGGCACTTTGCTAAAAATGGAATCTAGGTCACTATTTACTTTTTATTGATTTTGAATGTTCTCTAGCTTACATCATAATAGTTTGGAATGAGCAACTATTTTATAGAGATTCAAAACTAAATAAAATAAATCATAAAAAATAAATTGTAAGTTATACATGTATGTATATAGATCACTAATATACTTCATCTAAAAATAGCAATGTAACCTTTACACAAATAATACTAGATCTTCTACAAACCATGTTGTTAGGATAAAATAATTCCTAGACATGTTGCACTCCAAATCCTTCCTACACAAGCATTGAACTTGTAATTTAAGAGAGGGGTAAAAAATAGGTAAATAAATTAAATGAATAAGATTAACTATCAAATGGATTAAAATACCATTTTGTGCCAACAATAAGATCTCTTGGATGATATTAAAATCTTCTATTAAAACAAATTTGGATTATTCTTTTTAAATAAAAATTTAAAGGGTGTAAATAAAGTATTAAAAACTTAAAAACTTAAAGTATTGTGATTCTAGATAAAAAATTAAAAACTTGTCCTAGGGTTATGATTCTTATTTAGATTGTGTGCCTAATTTAATGAAACATGTTATTTGGGCCAATTAACAAGAGTAACTTTAAATATCCTTTACACTTCAATCTCTACAAAGCTTAGGATGAATTGATCTCCTTAAAGGATTTAAAGGATAATCATACATAAATTTTATAATTTACTTTGTCAAAATAATTCTAAACCTTAAGACAGATTGAATTCATTCTTTACTTTGTCACTGACTCTTTTCTATGTGAACTTTTGTGATCTCATTTGTTAACTTGTAGGTTTATATTTTTCTTTATTGGGGTTATTGCATTTTTCATATATATATATATTTTTAGGATTTTTTATGTTGTTAGGATAGGATACTTTATGAGGGTGGATGACATCTTCCATTAGTGTAATTAACACCTATTTTTGGTGGTTAGAATTATTTTTATTAGTTCTATTTTTCTCCTCTCTTATGTATATATACTCAAGACCTTTTCTCTATAGATGCCTGTATAATTTCCTATTAGAATGGTGATTATTCATATTAGGATTAGAATGAGTTCATGATTATACATGAGTTCACATGTGATTAGGATTAGAATGGTGATTATTAGATAGAACATGTGATATTTAATGAATGATTAGGATGAAGGGGGATGCTTAGGATGAAAATAATAATTTTCTAGGACGTAACATGCATACTAGGATATGAAAATGGATGATCTTGAAAATTTGAAGGTGAACAAGTAAGGTCATACTAACTTTCAAAAATTTATGACCAAGCCTTTGAAAAAAGCCATTCTAAATCATGCCACATGTTCCAATCAATTTATAAATTATATATATAGATCTAGCTCGATCTATAAAAAGTTTGAGTATGTACACACGTGGGTATCCAAAAAACAACTTAAAGCTCCTGGTACATAAAATCTGGATCCTCTCTATCTTTAATCATCTCTAAAATTTTTTCATGATCTTCAATAGGCAACCTCCACTTTTGTTTGGCACGTCCTTTTTTAGGTAAAGCTTCTAAATTTATTTTTGTTGCTATAACTAGGTGACTGTAATGTAGAACCTTTTGTCCTGGCATATAATCAACAAAATAAATACCATTTTTATTTGTCTTTATTTGTTGATAATATGTGCCTTCAATAATGACTAATCCAATGGGATACTCTTGTCCATCACCATCTGTCATTGATTCCACCAATTTGCTTTTTGGTTGCATACATCTTAGTAGATAGTAATCTACACCTTCCGCATTGTCAGGATCTACAACAACAACGAAAATATCTCCTGTACACACCATATATTTTTAATCAATTTTAACTAAATTAAACACATGCCCTTAAAACTTACTTAAACATGGAATATATTTAAATCAAATTTAACTAAATTAAGATCAATTTCCATACCTGTAACAACTAAATCAGATACACGTTCGTAATCAACTGAATAGAGAGGATCGTAGACATCGATATTGTCATCTTCAACAAAAGGAGGCATTGATATTAATTGTTTCATTTCCCATTGTGAAACATACCCATCTCTAATATTCTCACATTGAACAATATTTGCATTGTTCTCAATGCAATCATCACTAAAACATGATTTTTCTCTCATATTAATTACATGAGGCTTACTACTTCCCGTTGTCATGATTTGATGTAGACTTCTAATACCATGAATTGCTTGACAATTATAAGGATTTGATCGATCAATATTTGTAAATTCAAATTTGAAAATTCAATTAAAAATCATGTACACTTGAACTTTGAAATTCTTGATTTTTTAACAAATTTTGACTAGATGTACCTATAACTTCCCAAAAATAATGTGTGTTGTATGTTGAGTTGCGAGTGGAAAAATGACTTTTACACCATTCAACAATTTCATTTGCATTCCGTATGGCATTACCTGCAAGTACACATGTGTTGGCACAATTTGCCACCTATTACTTTCAAGGAAATTATAATAATTTTAAATTTAATTTAAATATATATATATCTATAATCTTTTCAAAAATATATCTATATGTTCCATATATATATATGGTGAAAGTTACCAGCAAGTTCATGTTGACGAAGTGCACACTTCACACATGCTCCTGCTCCATCGTGCTCTCCTTTTCCATGTCCACTCTCATAAAAATTCCACAAAAATTTGGTGTTGTGTCTAGCATGTTGATGGCTTAACCAAACAAAAGCTTTTGAAGACTTAAATTGTCCCACACGAAGTTACAAATAATTGTACACTAAAACCAAATTAGCTCAAGTCAAAAAACTATATATATATATATAACTTGCAATTAGACTTGATTTAAGTCTCAAAATTAAAAGTAAATATAAATAAATAATTTTCTTAAAAAATGACATGTAAACTTACCAGCACATCCATCAGACCATATCCAGTGTTGTTCTTGATTTATGCCACGTCGTCTCAGGTCTTCAAAAAGCATTTTGAAACAATGAGCTGCATAGCTTCTATCATGATTTGTATCATCATTGATATCAAAGTGAACCTCTTTGATGATAATTCGACCATCTTTGCTACTTTGTATTCCATCGACCTCTAATTCGGCATGCCTATAGAAAACTTGCACAAAGATTGCAACTTGCTCTGAATGATAATATTGACTTTGAATCTCAATTTGAGGACTAAATGTATAGTTCTTAGAGAAATCTACAAAAGAGAGAATACAGCCTGGTGGAAAACAATTCTTTGAATCACGAAATTGTTTAGCTTGCCATCTTGCACCATGACAATGTTGGATATGTGGATATATGATATTGTGAAATTTACTCATGAATTCATTGTAAGGCAATCCACTCTCTTTGAGAACAATTTTTTTGGCCTCAACTCCTGACTTCGTTAAGTATGTCTCATATTCATATCTCTTCCAAACAACTTGCATTTCCTTATTGTCAACATGTGAAAGATTCTTCAAATCTCCATAATCATTACATACTTTTTTATACACTGAACATTGAATTCTTCTGAATCTTCTGATTTTTCGCATACAAGAGACTTCACAAATTGTGTTGTACTTCCAGGGATGGCTAAATTTCGATCAATTGTTGTCATAGATTTTCTATACGATTGTAGATGTAAATCAAATTCAACATGATTTCGACAACAAGAAGTTTCACGTACTTTATTTATACATACAAATCATGGTTGTAGTGTCTCAAACATCCTTTGACAAATCTTCACATTTGAAAAATCTTGCTTGAATTCTTCAAAAATTTCACTTTTGTTGTATCTATAAAATGTTTTGGATGAGAAATTTTTGTACCATCGTCACTTATTATTTGTATAGTATCCCTTCTATTGGATGAAACACAAGAGTGAGTAGTCCAATATTCAACCACCCGTTTCTTTACATCTTCTGAAATTCTATCTTTTCGGGGAACCCTACAAATATTTACCCAATTTTTCTTAATTTTTTCATCTATTTGATTTCTCTTTTCAATATACCTTTGAACAGTTCCCTAGAAACATTTAGTAATTCAGAAATTGCTTGAACTTGTATTCTATGTGATAATTTCTTACTATAAATTACAGTCATCAACGCTCTACGTGCAACACTTATTTCACTAGATCGACTCTTTTTTTTCAATACATTCTAATGCTTCTTGCAAGTTTTCAACAATCGTGTGTTTTAAATCTAATGAATTTTTCCTATTATCAACCCCTAACAACTCCAAAACAGGGGTCATTTCTTTTCGTCTAAATAACTTTGCAACTAACTATGCTCTTCCAATTAGAGATTTTTCTTCAAAAAAATCATCCCATATTCTTTTTGAGTGTAATTTTAATGTGCTTTCAGATAACATATCTTCAAATGAAAAATTATTGAAAAGATAATCCTCATCCATCTCCATCAGATTTTCAATATGATTGTCCAAAAAAAAACTATTATTAGGTTCAGTTTGTTCTTGTACCTGTACGTCACCTTCGTCATTGATATTTTCCGTGGGTTGTTCTTCATGAGATGTCCCTTCACCCGCTCTTCTCTTCCTCTCTCTTGTTTGTGTTCGTTCATACTTCCTTGATCTATTCCTTTTACATGCCATCACAAATTGCACTCAAATTTGAATTCACCCGCATACAAATTTGTACACACATGATCTTTCAATGAAACATGTACTTGATTAATATTGCATTTAAATATCTAAGACTTAAAAAAACAATGGAATAACATATATCTAATTGGTGATCAATAATAATGAAATCTAAGAATATATTTATAGTGAAAACAAAATTCAAATGTATTAATGAAAATAAAAAACATAATCAATTAAATAAGTTCAAGATCAATGTACTTTCGAATATAGCTCTCCTATTGTTTAAATACGTTTTCTTTTGTCGAAATAAACCTTCTAACTTGTTGATATAAACATTATTTTGTTGAAATAAGTTTTCGGACAATAGTATATCGATCGAGTGGGTTTTGGTCGAGTCAATAAGCTTTCCTTAGTCGAGATCAAATATATTTTGGTCGAAATATATTTTATTGAATTACTTGAGTTGAAAAATCTAAAATAAAATAAAATATATTATATACCGCCCAATTTCGGTCGAATCACTTTAGGTCAAAACATTTTCGGTCGAAAGAATATCGATCGAAACAGTTTCGGCCAAAACTATTTTGACTGAACACTACTCAATCGAACATGTCTAGGTGGCATCCTACATGGCAGTATACTCACCCTTTTCTGAATCATTCAACTTTGGCAGAGTGTTTCTCCTCTCAGAATTATTATTTTGCAGAAAACAAAAATACCCTTTTGTAGAGCTCAGAGTGGTGAATCCAAATATATATATTTTTTAATATTTTGATTAGTTTTAATATATGTTATTTTTAAAATAATGAAAGTAGGTTGTTAAAATGAAAAAAAAGGTTGATTAGAAATTAAAAAAAATATAGTAAAACATATTAAATTTTAAAAAAAATTATATGGTGCAGTAGAGCAGAGAGTCTTCTTCAAAAGGGTATAATATTTTTATTGAAAATGATTAAAAAAATTGAAAATAGTTGACGGCCCATGAAAACTGCCAAATTCTGACATGTTCAACTTTAAAACATTATTACGAGTAAAATATACATCAAAATTTGAAAAAACAAAATTCATGCAGTAGATATTGAAGTTACCTATTTAGGGAAAAAATTTTTAGAGAAAAATAATGTTTTTTCAGTTTGCTTCTTGACAGCCCGCGAAGTCACTGTTTTTTGAAATTTTCAGCATTCCAAAATTTGTCCTTAAATTGAAAAAAACATAATGAAAATGATCTTTTTTAAAATTTTAAAAATTACAGGTTTAATCTTCATCAAAAGTTCTACATTTCATTAGTTTACACCATTTTGAAATTCAAAACATAAAGACTACTTTTATGTGCCCGAAGTTCAGATTTTTTTTTGTTGTTGGTCGATTCCTTTATAAAGTGTGACACAGGTTTGTGCTTTTACCCATAGTATATTGCCTAAATCATCAAGAGGTACAAGATACTCTAAAATGAGCTCATCTAGGAATGCCTGAGTATCAAGATCTCCATATATTTCCCAAACTTTGGTCCAAAGAGGATGAACACACTCAATGTGTGCGTTGACACTCCAACTGTTATCATCAACATGTAGACCATTCAATTTTATGAGATGATCCATTTTTACATTCTAAACAAATTCTCTATAAAAATTACCTAGTTGAGGAACAAGACCATTTAGATGTGGAAAAGGATGAATTCAACACAAGTGCTTCAAGATACCATCTCTCCATTATTTATAGTTTCCTCTTTGCAAGATGATTACATAAGGATGAAATGAAAAAACCATAATGATCTAAGGTAGACCTATAAATTACATAGACATGAAACTCTCAATAGAAATTATAAGCTCCGGGCAATATGAACTAACAAGTTTAAAAAGAAGCCCCTGAGCAAAAAAATATAATTTCAACATTTTTTTCTAAAAATGAAGCAAAGGACCAAAATCACATCAAAATAAAACTATGATATTTAAGGTAGTATTTGGAAAGATAACATGGATATATGTGTATTGCTTGAAAAATACCTTTCCAACACCTATAAGAACTCCAAAATTAGATACTATAGGTGCAAGATATGGCTTGCCAATAATACAAGAAAATTTGGGCTTCAAACTAAAATATTAGGCACTTGTAGAAAAATATGGAAAAAAATTCTATACCACTACAAAATTATTGAAACCAGCTTTCTAACAATTATAAGAATGAAAAAAATTGGTACTTTGGTAAAAAGTTATGTCTCCTAGAAAATACCTCCTTTTAGGCAAATAAAAATATGCCCCTTCACTATTAGAGTGGTGTCATTGACCTAGGTGGTGGAATGGGTCGCATCACTAGGGTCAAGAAGAGTGCAAATAGGGTTGAGGGTTGGTTGATATACAGTGGAGCACTTGTAACTAAGCAACGAGGGTCCACACCACCCACCCAAGATGAGGCCTTATGGGCTAGAGAGGACCAAGGGTTTTGGTCCTGATATGACCAAACACAATTTTTTTTGTCTAAAATAAAATATCAAGCATATTTTACTAGTGACATGGTCCACACAAATGATAGATAACATACCTAGGAATATGCCAAAATAATTTGTCAACAAGTTAAAATGATGTTTGTATAGATTGTACAAATCTCTTACAAAGTGTATGGATTTTTGTGATGATTTTTTTGCAACCCTCCAAAAATGACTAATTATTTTACTCCAAATTTGATTGATTTTTATATCAATTTATAATATTTTGGGCCTTTGGGAGTTAATGGCAAGGTCCATTTTGCACCAAACTAGACCTAGTAAAATTTCTTGCCAAAAAGACTCCCAAACTAGGAATAGGCAAGTGTAGATATGAAGATTTGATATCATGTAAGAGTCACAAAATAGACTCAAGTAGCCAATATTATATACAAATTCAAAACAATATTCTACATGAAAGTGACAAGAAATGAATGATAGATTATATAATAGGATATGATAGAATACATATAATGCATAGATGGGACATTGCTTATATAGAAAAGGTGAAAGATAGGATAATATATAGATAATGAAAAGTTTCACAATCATATGACATGAGATGAAAAGTAAATAACTTAAAATATTCCTAAGTAAACTTAACTAACTAGGTGTGAATATGACCTAGATGAGAACCAATATGGTAATCCACCCTAGTCACACCAACAATGTGCACAAATGCCATCTATCTTCCCTGATATTTTTTTTTTTTGTTTTGATATTTTTAACATACCTATGAGTTTTATAGGCTTTATGACCTTCTTTGTGTTATTCTCCAAACATGACTATGAGGATTATATATTTTATCTTTATAACTATATGCTTGTGTATTGTAATAAAATACATACAAATTAATTTTGAAATGTGTTACAATGATAGGGATTAGATTCTATGCAACTTATTATTAATTCTACTTTCAAACAATTATAATGATAGGGACTAATTACTACATGACACTTAATTTATATTGCATACAATTTGACAATACAAACTCATACAATAAAGACAAATCATTGTTGGCATTGAAAATGTCAACTAAGAAAGGTAGCTAAATTTGAGTAAATTTTATGAGGTCCTACAAAAATAGTATAAGATTGAAACCATTCTATTATTTTAAGAAACATCTCTATGTAATAATTTATTATATAAAAATGAGAATTCTAAATGAAGATGCTAGTACTTGGGTGATACAAATAGAAATTCAGAAACAATATAGTTAGAAATAAAATACAATACAATATTTGTATTTACATGATGATATTATGGATGGGAAGCCAACCTAAACTAGGGTAGCTAAGGAGGTTATTAATGCACTTCTAAAGGAAAAATGTAAGGATTATCATGGGTTAGAAAGGGGATTTACACCTTTCTAATTGTAAAGAAATTCAAGTGACATATTGGACATAGCTTCAAAATTTTGAGAATATATATCAAACATGTATTATAGAAGCCAACTAAGTTGTAGATCGTGTTGCAAGGTGGGGGCTTGTTATGGATTTATTGAAGGTTTTTAAGATCTAAATCACAAACCATTTAGGTTTATAAATAAGATATTTTAGCAACTCCAAATTCCATAACATTGTAAGAGGAACAATTGAATCCAATTGTTGCACTCCAAATATTCTTTCTCTTGGTATATAAAGAGTGGAAGAAAGTTTATGGTAAAACTAGGAAGTTTTAATAGTAGAAAGTAACTGATGTCTTCTAAAATGGGAATTTACTAAATCATTAAAAATAAACATGAAAGAGCATATTTCCTATAAAATACTACCTACTCCTCTCCATAGATTCTTCAAAAATGGTAGGCAACTACATGCACTACAACATAATTTAGAAGGAAGCATCATACAATTGAGTTCCTATCAAATCTACAGTTGTTGATAACACATTCTCTTCAATGGATCCACCCAAATCAATACCTAATTAGGAGCCCAAAAGTCCCCAAAATTTTCTATCACAATCATATATTAAAGGAATCAAGGTATGTCTAAATTCTTCCTAAAATAATCTTTGAGGAGAATATGAAACAAATTTTAGATCTTTACAATTAGAAAAAAGAGAGACGCATATAAAGCATAACAAAATTTATACCACAACACATGTGTACATGTGGAAAACCCTTATAGGAGATTTAAAACCCATACTCTAAAATAGTTCAATGTATTATTTAGTAAACTAAACATAGTTACAATACAATTGTAGAGAAAGCCCTTACAAGAGTATCACTAACCAGAGATTTGGAGTAATTCTTGTAGCATAACAATACCTACAAACTCTCTACTTGATACCTCCATCTCAAGCATCTTATAAATAAGAGTAGTATAGAAAATATTTAAATGATAATTACAAAACCATGAGCTAAAACCACCCAAAAAAGTGGCACCCAAATACCCAATTAGAAAGCCAATAGCCCTTCACCAGATTGGGTGTTTTATTTTGGCTTTTCATTATCTCCACTCAAAGATGTCTTATGGTGTGTCATAACATGTATCATAAATTGGTCAACAAGTGTAACTCCCTCTTACAACTCTTTTTTATCTTATATGTTTTTACATTTTCAATGCAGGGAAAATTTCTAATGGTCATAAATTTTGATATGGGAGGCTATTGAGGCCCCTTTTTCAAATTGTAGAGCTCAAAAAGTTCTATGAAAAAAATCAACACTAGAAGTGATGCCGAACAACGTAGAATTTTTATTTTTCCCAAAAACAAAGAGCATAGCCCAAGAACTTAATTTTGTGTTTCATGGTACACAAAGTGTATTATTCATATAGTCAACATTAGGATCAACATTAAGACACTTTTCCTAACAATATCAATCATTTCATAATGTGAAAATTGTTATTGAGATTTAAATTTACAATAAAGAATTTTTTCCTTCAAAAAATAGATAGGTGGGGTGAAAATCCATCATCCTTGATAAGTAATCCAATGAGGTGAAAGATCTCTAAATTATCATCCTTTATAGCTTCCACCTTTTTAATTTTTTTGAACAATATTGTATTTGATACTTATCTCAAGATTATTTTTTAATGTTGCAATGTTCCTTTTCAACTATGATTGTTCAGGAGAGACAACCGATATAATAGAGACACTTTAGCATCTTTTGACCATGTATCTTTGAGTCCAACTACATAATTATCTTTGGATTGTATATCTAATTTTGAGTTTGGGACTATAAACTAGTGAGACTAAGGGATAGAATACAAAACAACTATTTTTAGTCATCCAAATTTGAAACTCTAATTAGGATAGACTTCTAATGACTAAGGAAATTACACCTAGTTATAGGAGGAATCACCCCAAATAAATAACAAAACATTTAGTTTCACCTCTCCATGATGGAAACTTAATAATTTCATACCTAGGAACACATAATAAAGCATTCTATATACTATAATATAAGTTAACACTTTATTGAGCATAAAAAAATCTTATGTGATCAATATAGAAAAAATATAAAATATTTGATTTGATTACAAACAAGGCAAAATATGTTAAGATGTGCAATAGAACCATTTGATAAGTTGTGTAGGTATAATATTATTTATTTTAATTTACACTTTTTTGCCTCCTAATCTATGGGATTAAATTCTATTGGTTGAGAGAAGTTGATGTGAATTGAAAAAGAGTTCATTTTAAATTTGAGCCCTTATATTTAAAATATCTATTAAATTTTATTTATGCACTAAATGGTGAGCTTTACACGAGTAGGTATTTCAATATTTGATGGTTGAGGTCTCCAAAAATGTATTAATTGTACATAACTTGAAAGAGAAGGAATCACTTTAAAAATCAAGTTTTATAAACATGACAATTTGAGAACATATATTGTTCATTAAAGAACAAAATTCTATTTCATTTGGGATTAGAAGTAAATTAATGATGCATAAAATGTACAAACTCAAACCATTTAATCCAATGACAAAGACATAATAATTTCTTCTAATAGCTTAAGATTTTAATATATAATCTTTATGTATGATTAATTGAATCAACTTTTGTTCTATCAGAGCTACATTTGGACCACTATTGCATGTATTTTTAGTATGAGATGATGAGTAGTTTACATATTTTTTCTATACTGATATATGTCAAGTTAAACTAAAATAACTAATTATATGTTATTGAATGACACTTTATTATGAATTTATTAATTTTTATTTCAATAATAATGATAATAAGGAGATAAGATCTTAAGCATGAGGTGTCAACCTTAATCTTGTCCAGTACTGGGTGTATTATTATGAAAGGACTTTTGCAGCCTTGTATTAACAATACAAGCGTGCTTTCTGGTTATATGGGATGATTTATTTTCATGATTTACCATCTTTTTCAAAGCTTGGGTATATCGAGTGAAATATTTCTATGGGCTCGTATGCTATTTAACAGTGCCATTGCTTGATTGGCATTCCAAATTATGCTTCTTGTTAAGGTGTTTGCTTTTAATTTGTCTCATCCTGTGGTCTGTAAGGAGTGTGTTTTCATACAGTTTTCAGGGCTCCAGTTCCTCACACCCGATGGTGTGCAAGGTCCGTGTTTGTTTCAATATCTGGGTTTCAGTGTTTACACTTGAGTTTCTTCTTTTGATATGGAGTATCTACCGAGAAACCACAGGGAAAAATTTCGAGTTCAACCATGGGAGCTGCCATTTTCTGGCACCATAGAAAAATAACAGTTACAACAAGCGTTCAAGGTAAGCTACCCATCTCTCTATTATTGTATTAAGTCTGTAATTGGAGAGGAAATTATATGCCCGTGGACTCAGAGGATAATCTTCCCTTCAAATCTTGTATCAATCTTCATCTCCAATTTGCTTGAATTGGTGAATGATTATCACATGGTATTAAGCATTGCAGTAAAGACAATTTTTTTTTTAGAGAATAATGCTTTTCTTCGTAGTGTTCAAGCATATGATTTGTGAAATGGTGAAGCATATATAGGAGGACTCTTTCCAAGGTATTACCTGGTCCACAAGCATAAATATGTAGAGCTTCTTGAAGCAATTAAGATGTCAATCAAGCTGGATTGTTCTGGGCATTTGTATTGGGTGATGATACAGTAAGTAAGTTCAAAAGAAAGTATCATGCAATTTCCATACTTTTGACTCATGAGCGTGTTTTTGAGAAGCAAAAAAAGTTCCCTCAACAATTTCCTGATATTAACATCACAGTTCATTCACAGTCAAACAATTGTGCTAATGATGCTGCTTGCGAAGAAGTTGGTGAAAAATCAGTGCAATGCCCTATTGCTGGGGGAGAAATCCAGTAAAGGATCTTTCTATAGTTCGCTTATGGTATCTATGATGTTTTGCATATATAGTCTTATAAGTCTCTAAAATAGGAAGTACTATCTATTTTTTGAGATAGGCTGATGGGAGGAAAAATGTAGGTTTCTCTAGATTTCCAACCATCTTTTGTTCCAAGTACGTTGGCTACTTATATATTAGAATTTTTGTCATGGCTGGCTAGGGCATATAATTGGAAATTAGGGAAAGTACCAGCCATCTTACATACAATGTCAAAGTTATTTGACATCTTTGTAATTAAAATTTCATATATATTAATATATTATATAGGCTTATAGTTTTTTGATAAAAAAAATAAAAATGATAATATATTTTTTTAGTAGTTCATAATATGATAAATACCCTCACTACTATTGGAACATACTCAATTATTAAACCATTTCTCTTGATGTGTATTGATTAACTTTATAATTTACATATCTCTAGATAGTTTTAAGGCCATTGAAACGACAAAAATGTGCTCACAAGCATGACAAATTAATAGCTTCCATAATTAATGTAGAAAAATAAAGGAATTTCTTGCTCAAAGAAATAGTATCACATCAAGAGGATGCTAAATGACACTAGAAAAACTAAGAGGAAACCTTGATAGAGTTCCTTCTACATCAAATCATTCTTGGTTTGGGATATTCATAGTACATTTTGTTGAAAGTCAATTTTAATTTTAATATGGTTAAATTTTTTGTTATAATTACATTTGAAAATTTTTGTTTTTAAAATTATAACTTATTTTGAAAAATATATTAGTTGAGGGCTAGTTTACTTATATTATTAAATGTCACTCTCGTGTACTTACAATTTGTTATATCACTCCACTAACTCATCCTCTTATATCACCTACACACCTTATCAACCAAAATGAAATTGCCACTTCAACACATCATCTTGACACTAAAATATTAGTTGAGAAATTTGAACCTTGATCTCTAACATAACCACAACCTAATAGCAGCTAATAAATTTTGCGCCTTCAATTTTTAAAAATAAACCCAGTTTCTGGCTTCGAAACCTTCCATTTTCGAAATAGGATGTAAATTATTTTTAATAGTAATATATAAATGTATTTAAATTAAAACAAGAATAAAACAAAAAACAAAACAAAAACAGAACAAAAACATACACATTTTACCTATGCGCCGTAATTAATGATCTCCTTGGACAAATAAGATGGGAATACGCGTTCTATTCGAGTGTTTTCCGTTTCGAATTTCAAATTATTTTGCAGGAAATTCAGCAGCGAATACAGAGAGATTTCGACGGCTGAATTGTGCAAAGACATAAAGGACTCACAGATGGCTGATGATTAAGAGGATTGCACAAAAAAGTTTGAAAACCCACGAGCAAGCATTATACAAGTAAGTCAAATAAAGCCTCTCTTTTACCAACAAGTAAAATCGATCCAAAGGCCGATATTTGTGAAGAAAGGAAAGACGTACTGTGTAGTAAGCGAGGCAGAGTCTATTTGAAGATATAAATCCCATGAATTTCTTGAACGACTTCTTGGAGGACTTTCATGACCTAGAGTTAAGATTTATAGGCAGAGAATTAGTCTTCCATGCTTGGAATAGAAGGGCTGCTATGTTTCCTGTCAAAAGCATTTAGGAATATGATATAGGATTGCTTGTTGTCCCAAATTGTTTTCTAGATACCGGTATAATTGCCTGAATTGTGAAAAAAGAGAAACCTGAATAAGGAATTCATAACTGGCCAAAAATCTGAATCAATTGGAAAGGTTTTGGGTAGCAAACTGGTAATATGCGAAAAATGGTTAAAAAAACCGTGCACATTGAGAGTTATGGCTGATCCCAGAGTTTGAGAAACAGAGAATTGTAGAGGCATATCTACTATGACAATAATAGAGCCTATAAAGATAGGTAAATCTTGTTTTACTGATATGTAATGTCCCCTCTTCGAAATTAAACCAAGATTAAACCCAAATGCCCATCATACATTTCCTGTTGGTCTTGGGAATTTTGCAATAGGGAAATAGGATTATAATAATAAAAGAAGAAGGTAATAATATCATCAGTAAAGAGATTGCTTAAGTGATATTGTAAAATGAAATCATTATAAAGAGGGTCTGAAGTAAAGTTAAAATATAAAATAAGGTGGTCTTTTAATCAAAGGTCATGAAGAAAACTCAAAGAGTTTTGTCTTTTGGAAGGGAATTGATTAAGCATCCTATTTTCTGATTTCTACTTCTTGTTGGAACATTGGACTTTGATTCAATTAATCTGCTGATGAAAACCCTCTAGATCTGGAATAGGGGAAGAAAACCTCCTGATTTCCATCACTAAATTAGTGGATGAAAACTCTTGATTTAGACTTGGGCAATCTCATTTAGGGATTGGATATGAGCTTAATTTTAACTGGCAATTCAATTTGACATCATGGTGAAGTCTTTCGGACTGTTATGCAAGAGCAGAATCATATATAATTTGCAGCGGCCAAACCTCATGATTGCCTAAGGGACGATTGGTGCCAAGGTTTTGTAAAATTTATTGCAGAGGTTACCAATGACTTAAGGTGGATATATTATCTGTAATTTGTGGCGGAATTCCCAACAGCAATTCTTGATAACCAGCAATCAGCGATCTATGTTGGAGGGTGCATAATCTGAATTTGACAAGTCTCAAAGTGGTGATTCATATTCTTTGAGCGCTGCACCTTGTAGTGACTCAGATTTGAGGGTTTGATAGAACTGAGGCTGCAACTCCTAATCTGTGGTAAATTTCTGCTAATTATAAGTGGCTGTGATTCTCCATTTGTGGCAGAATCTTCTAGAGTATGCATCCATCGCATGTTTCCTAAATAGGCGGACTTGACTCATTAGTTGGTTGGTAATCCTAAATGCTGCCAATGGTAAGGATTATTTCTGTAGAGCTGATAATTGATTCTGTAGACGTAACTGCTGTACTCATATTTTATTTATTTTTTAAACGGGATATTACATGATGAATGCTCCTCTTTATCTTTATTTCTTTTAAAGATCAATGATGGGAAGACAACGCATTAAGAGTATCTATAATTGCTGTAGCTAAAATATGTATTAAGAGTCTCTATCTCTGTCACAGCTAAATATGGAGCTCAAAACCTGCCATTTTTTATTTTTGTGGAAAATTTTCCCGAATAAGAAAGGATCGAGTAATATGGTTTGTGTTGACTATTGAGTAAGCTTTATGTTGCAATTCACATATTTCTAGAATCTGATCTATTACAAGCTAGAGAATGTATATCCAATTTCAATTGGGATCATGTTATGGTGTCGCTGCGCACACCATTTCACGTTACTTATATATAGTTTTTGGTTTGGGTGACCATTCGAAAAATCAATAGAGAAAATATTTGAATTGTAGATGATTGACCATTTGACAAAATAGTGGGAGTGACAAAGTTCTTAATTCCAACGTGATCATGAAAAGAGAAGGCAAGCATACCACAGACACCAATTTCTCTCATGAAATGTTACATCTAAGGCCACAGAAACAAGGAGGGGCTTGACCAATCGTTAGCTATTCACATAATGCAAATTGACACCCAATCACTAACCTCACCCAAGCACACAGCTGAGTCAGGAACACCTCCTAACCTATGTTACAAGGGGACATGTCCCTAGGGATTTTCTGGGTATCCCCATACCTGGGATATTTTGGGATGTGGGGACATGCTGGAAATGTCCCTGAGCTGTCTGCTACACCTGGCTGCTGACCGGAAACTTCCCAAAGATGGCCACTGCCATTGGGGGATGGCCAGCTGTCCCTGGCTGGAAAAGCCCTAACCAAATAAAAAAAATTGTTGCCTCAGGAAAAAAAGAGGCCCCCACACCCCTTTCAAAACCCTTAAAGCATCCATGGACCAACCATATTGAATTGAACGATGTGCAATGTGACTGTGCAACAGAAAAACTTGGCTCATAGCCCCTAAGAGCAACAGAAAAATTGAATGTTCAACATGAGTGGGCAGTTTGCATCATACTGTTCACTAATACAGTGGCTTCTATATTGTTTAGTGCTGACTCCCGAGGTTTACTATTGCAGCGGGCAGCTACATTTCACCTTTCAGCAGTAGTTTGCAGCTTAAGAATAGCAACGGCAGAGGTAGGTGTTTGATTTTAAGATTTTTTTTAATCCTTTAAAACTAAAACGGTTAAAAACTTAAAACTTAAGGTCCTGTGACAGTTTTTTGTTTTTCAATATTGTTTTCTTTCAGTTTGGAACTTTGCAATCTATTTTTTTCTTTAAAACAACAACATAAGCAGCACTGAGGGTAGTGAACTTGAAACTGTTGGCAAGGAACAAAGAAGAGTTTTAGTTGGATGTTCATCACGGTGTGGCAGTATTAGAAAAAATGGTCCATATACAACTTTATTTAGTCAATCAAGAGGAATAGGTTTACCTCTTGATGGGTAGCGAAGTTGGTGGCCATGCATGATGCCTTGTGACTTAAGGGTTGGTAGACTCCTTGAATTGACATACTCTAATTGCATAATGGGATGTTGATCCTAAAGATGCCACAAATATTGATGAGGAGGCATAGGAGGGGTTCCATTGGATGAGACAGTCCTTCATATTGGTAGTGACCTAGATTCAGACTCAAATTTGATTTTGGCGAAGATGAGACAGAGGCATATCAATAGTAGATCTAGCTGTCTACATTTTGTCATTTTTTAGTTGTAGCCTCCTACCATTTTCATTTTGCCGCATATGCATGTTGGTAATGAAAACTCAAATGAATAGACATTGAAATTTTGTTAATTTTGTATATCAATTCATGTAAATTCTCAATTCAGCTCTGATGGTTCCTAATATGATTATATAATGAATACAATGAATGCTTTATCATATGAATATTTGAAATTTCCAATATTTATAAATTTTCCCTATTTTTTAATTCCCGTCCCCTAAAAAAAGACATTATATCCCCTACCATCCTAGATATGCATCCCATTTCAGGAACATTGTGGAACATAGCTCCTAACCTATTACTTGCTTCAAAAAAATCCACATTCCATCCTTAAAAAAAGAATCCTTACCCAATGCAACATTGAAATCCATAACCTTTTGTGCAGCTTGCCTAGATGGTACTACCCAAAACAAATTTGCACATGGCATGCCACCGATGCACATCTCACATCTGACTTGATTTATTTAGTCATGCTTTTTAATGCCAATTTGGATAAAATTTTGGCATGCAGACCATTACCCATGAGAGACATTTCATTATCTACAAGAAAAGGACAGAAAAAATGGTGAAATCATAGAGAATACAGTCTCTATTGCAAATATCACTGCAGTGAACGCCATGACAGTTGACCACATCACTATCAACCGACATTTATACTAAGAAATCCAAGTAGGCAACATAATAACCAATCATAGTACATTTATCAGCATTAAACATATGGAGCTATCATCAATCCTCATATTTCTCCGCTCAATAGTATAAAAATGAGAAGCAGACACGAGTCCTTGAACAAACAAACACCCCTTGATTGTTCTGACCTTGGCCCAAGCTGCTTACTTAATGGTATGGTTAGCCTCACTTATGTTTTTGAACAATAGATATATTAAAATGTTTTTTTCCTTCAAATATAGAATGATTTTCAATTACAGTTTAAACCAAATACGAATTTGGAAATGCATTTACTCTTCAACATCAATTTGTGAATCCGAAAAAATCAATAAGCACACATGTGAACCTTATATGAATTCACCTTAGTATTGGCTACAAAGAATTCTTTCTTCGAAACCAATTTTCCCTTAAAGTTTCAATTTGAGCAAAATACCTAAACTCCACAATAAAAAATGAAATTGTCAAAAGATCCCAATTTCTCCTTTGCAATCCCCTTTTATATCACCTTTTTTAACATTCGAGAAATAATGCTTTATATCCCTATAAAGTGACTTTTAAATTAATTTCTTTTTAGGCCTTAAAATAAGTCACTTTAATATAAAATGTTTCACTTTATTAAAATAATTAATTAAATATAAATTGTTTGTAAAATAATAATTTTAGACAACTTAATTTAATTAATTAACTATTCTCTTCCATAAATCCAATTAGCTTATGGGAATTAAAATAGGTTAAGGGTCTTTGTTAACCCTCACCTCAAGGAAGGGGATATTACAGTCCTCCTTTCTTGAAATTGCTTGTCCTCAAACAAGTGCAGATTTGGGTGTTGTAGTATTTGTTCTCCTTCCCAAGTGGCATCTTAAGGAGACAAATCTTTCCATCAAATCAAATACTCCTTAATGCTTCAATTCCTCAATCTTGTCTCTGTGACATCCAAAATAGCCTCAAGTACCAATATCAATTTACTTTATTCATTTAAAGATGGAAGTTCAAGAGAAGGTATAATATGCTGCCCAAGCATCTATTTGAGGCACGAAACATGGAATACATTATGAATCTTGTTATTCTTCAACCACTCCAACTCATAGGGAACCTCTCCTATCCTCCTTACAACCTTGTATTGTCCATAAAATCGAAGTTTAACCTTTTTGCACCAGTCTTCTTCAAAGAAGACTAGTCATAAGGTTGCAACTGTAAGAAAACCAAGTCACCAATCTTATAGATCTTTTTATCTCGTGTCTATTTCAATAAATTTTGTGCTGGTTCAAAGCCTTTAAAGATTATCCTTAAGTGATTTCAAAATATCCTAATTCTTTTGGACCCAATCTTTGGCCTTCGGAACTCGGCTATTAGCAATGGCCAAATCCACAAAAGATGTAACATCATAACCATACAAATCTCTAAAAGGAGTCATGACAATAGACTTGTGATAGGTGGTATTGTAGCAATGTTCACCCAAATATAACCACTTGATCCAAGCTTTTTTTTGGCTACCTTGCAACATAGCTACACAAGTAACCTTCCACCCATTTGTTAACAATATTTGTGATGAGAGTTGCATCTTAATGCTAGTCCATATCGCAATGCATCTTAATGTGAGTCTATATTCCAATGCACTTATATCAAGAAAAAAAGTTAGAAATTATAATATAAGATCGTTTACTTTTAATGAAGATTTTGCTAGAGTTATGTTGTTGCAATGTTGGCACACTAATGAGAGGATTACCATTCTCATTTGCAAATGTTTTTAACCTAAGTTATTGGTCATGGTACTGGTTTGGGTTCGGGTTTGATGGTTTGGTGTGTGGATTTGGCTGAATTTTTTTGGGGGATTGGGTTTGTTTTGGGTTCATCAGTACAAAAACATGTAAAAATCATATATATATATATATATATATATATATTTACAGCTTCAAATCAAGAACATAAGACATAATATATATATTTCTTAATATTTAATGTATAATAATATTTATAAGCCATATATAATATTAATAAATAATATATAATATTATAAAATAATAATAATAAAACAATTTATATAACTATTAAATAAATAATTAATATTAATAATAAATTTTATTAACAAACTAAATATTAATTTTTCCACATTAATGTTATAGATTGAAACTATATTATATTATAATATAAATGTTACCCTCTACTCTAGCAAGCCTCATGTGCTTGTCCTAGTTGATGAGTGAAATATCATCGAACAACGATCACTTGGCATTGATTTTCATTTGAACGGTCCAACCTCATCGTGCTTTTCAATCAAGGTAATTCTCTCCCTATTGCGCCCTTAGTTTAGACAAGGGTTCATTCAAGTACCGCCTTTAGAGTTAGGATTTGCCTGCAATTTTATGGTTGGTTTGATTTTTACCATGTCTAAGGTTTTTGCCCTTCTATTTTTCCTTATTAAAATGTATGACCAAAAAACTCAAAGATGTTCAAAATTTATAGAGGCAATATACATTAGGTTTGACATAGGGCACACAATTTTTTATTAGATTCTTCACAGGTTCATGCAAATTCGTTTGGGACAAATCCACAATAGTTTGTACACACTTGAACACAATCCTCGACAAATTGGCTCCAAATCTGGATTGGGTCTGAACAGGTAGCATAGTTTTTAACAAATAATACTGCCCAATAATGTAGTCCATGTGCACAATATATAATGTATTATCTCCACATAGGAATAACCCTTCAATTGGGTCAACAGAGGCTAATTTTAAACATGGAATCTACTTTTTTGAAAACTAGGAGCTTAGTAGCATTCAAAAATGAGTTTGTGACATTAGATACAGTTCTTACATGATTTTGCAATGGTCAAACTTTATTAAATATAGTGTTTGTTAACCTAATTTCCCAATGGATAAGGCATTGGAATGAATTTTTTTAGGAGTTATTGTGAAGTCCTCAACACCCTAGGATCACCTACAAGACAAAATAACTTCCACAAGAGAGAAATGACAAAAATATCATGCTATGATTATGGATGCAAGAATATCAAAATGAATATACAATGTACATATGAAGCCTTGTTTATATAGGCAAGGTGAGAGATAGGATTAGACAAGATCATGACAAGTGTTTTAATCCTATCATAGGAGACAACTAACTCATAACTACCTAGGAAACAAGCATTAAATAAAATCCAACTAGATAAGATAAGATAAGTGACAACTAATGCTTAACTAGAAAGATTCCTTCCTAGGACCTAAGTGGAATTAACAATGTAAATAGGAGCTAGATAGGTAAAACACCTATATACACCAACACCCCCACTTAAGTACAACTTAGGGAGTACTCATGCAAATGACACAAAGATGGGTCTCGGCTACTAGGCCATGTTAGGTACCCTTGTACATATGCAAATGTAATCTCTCACAAACAGAGCAAAGGAGAAAACCTAGTGGGACAAAGCTCCTCCCCAAAAGAGATGAAAATAAAATTCTCTCAATGATGCATGAGAAGGACAAAACCCCATTCGAGGAAAAAGACCCTCCCATAAGAGAGAAGAAGAAGAGAGACCATGCAGCCCCTCCTCAATGTTGAGTCTTCTACAATGGTAGAATCTCGATATTGAATGCTAAAGATGATCCAAAAGAATTGAACAATGTTTCTCTCCTTAGGAAGAAACAAAACTAAGATGTTATGCAGGATGCCTTCTCATTCCTGAAAGGAAGATGTGGGAAGAAGGATGATGTGTGATGTCTCTGAATGATGCTCAAGTGTCTCCATGTCGATGTTGAAAGCTATCACACTCCAAAAAAATGTTCTAGGCCACATTGTGGAAGAAGACAATCTGGAATCTCCTAGAACCGATTGTAGAACACAATCCAAAGACAAGGATACCTCCTCTAAAGAGAAAGAAGCCTCCAAATTCTATCCAAAAGAATCCACACTCACGTCAAATTGCAAATAATGAACAAGAGGGTCAGGGTGTTCCCTCACAACAACTGAAAGATCATCTCCATGAAAGAGAAGATGTATGAAATCAATGGTGTCTCCCAAATCTGAAATGCGAGACTCACAAAACAAACCACCAATGTTTTTTAAGTGCATTGCAATTAAGAGGGGGGCAGGGAGGGCGAGCGAGTTGGGGGGGGGGGGGCTGTTAGAGTAATAAGTTATTATGCTTAATTAATTATATCATACTGGTTAATTAATTAAGTCACTTATTCATCTAGTTGCTTAAGCTAAACTTAGGCGCATTAATAATTATTTATTAATTATTAAGTGTGCACACTAGGGTTTCATTTAGGGTTTCCCTTTTAGGGTTTCTTGATCTCCTTCATAAGGATTGATCTCTTTGTAATAACTGAGATTCTGATAATGCATTTTACACTTTGAGGTTTGCAGAACATCTTGTTGGTTTTGCATGTCTTTTGCATGTGACAGGTATCCATTTGCATGCAGGTGATCTTGGATTCTAACATGGTATCAGAGCTCCAGACCTGCCGCTGCCTGTTCGTGATCTGAAGATATGGCTTCTTAGTGAGTTTCAAGTGCAAGGGTTTCCACAGGCATCGTTTTTTTGCAAGATCTGGGGGTAGCCGAATTTTCGGGACACTATGGGCTAAAACGGACGTCGCCATCGCGTTCGCAACGCCCCAAAACCCTAGAAACGCCTGTCAAATCGTCCATTTTCGAGCAATTGGTTTCTGAGGCAAAAAAATTTTGACAGAGAAGCCGTACGGCCTCCCCAGCACGCTTCACGAGGCACAAAAATCGAAAAAAATTATTTAAAATCTGGAGTTTGCCGGCGCCTCCAGTGCAAATGGCTCGGCCGCCCGACGGCCTCCGGCCCACCACCGCCGCGGCATCCTCCACCGGCCCTTCAGCCCCCACGGGCCCTCCCCTGCTGGCCGAGGTCATATGGATGACCTGGTGCTCGCGCCCGACCCCCCCGACCCACTCTAGCCCCCTGAGCTTAGCTTGCGGTCATATGGTGACTAACGGCCTAAAAATTTTTCTGTAGGGAGTGATTTTTTGCGGTGACGGCCTGCAGGCCGTCAAATTTATGCCTGTGAACCGCTGACGTCAATGACGTCCCGTATGGCCCCTCCTTGCCCCTCCTAACCCTAGTTTGCCTTAAAAGAGCAGTTTTTTTGTTTTTGGCATAACTTGGGCATACGGTATCGAAATCGGGCAAACGAGATATTGCCGGAAAGCTGGTTCCGAGCACTATCCTGTGGTGCTGTTTATTTTATAGTATTTTCCTGTTTTACTGCATTTATTGCTGGTTGAAGTCAGATGTACTTTTTATGCTTCCGAGCTCATAACTCTTTGCCACGATCTCCGATTTTCGCTATCTTTGCGGCGTTGGAAAGGTATTGAGGAGCTTTATGTTGCTGTCCATGCACTTTTTTCTGTATCTGTCACAAGTTTTTCGTTATTCCAGATTTGACCCGATGCGTGTTTTGGAGATTACTTGGATATTTTGACAGTTGGGAGAGTGCCTCTTGCATCTTTGCACTTCATTTTCAGTGATACATCATTTAATAATCAACTGCTGCTTCATAGATTCCAGCGTTGTTCCCGTTTGGAGTTTTCGAGTGTTCCGTGGCATCGGGTCTGCTGTTGCATCATTATGATTTCGATATGGTTTCTTGTAGACAGAAGTATCTTTCCTTGCTTGCCAGATTGTGGTTCCAGTGTTACTCTACAGTGTTCTTCCAGTGCTTCTTTGCAGCATGTCATATCATTGTAGGGGGGTTTTGTCCCACTGGGTTTTTCTCCTCTACCTCTTTCTTGCATTTGTAAATGGGTACCTGATCAGGCCTAGTTGCCGGGACCCATCTTTGCTTGCATGCATCTTATTCTAGTGTTTTAGCTTCTTCCTAAGTTCATCTTAAGGGGGGGTGTTAGAGTAATAAGTTATTATGCTTAATTAATTATATCATACTAGTTAATTAATTAAGTCACTTATTCATCTAGTTGCTTAAGCTAAACTTAGGCGCATTAATAATTATTTATTAATTATTAAGTGTGCACACTAGGGTTTCCTTTTTAGGGTTTCATAAGGATTGATCTCTTTGTAATAACTGAGATTCTGATAATGCATTTTACACTTTGAGGTTTGCAGAACATCTTGTTGGTTTTGCATGTCTTTTGCATGTGACAAGTATCCATTTGCATGCAGGTGATCCTTGGATTCTAACAGGGGGGGGGGGGTTGGTGTAAACAGGTGTTTTACCTATCTAGTCATTAGTAGGTCCAATTTACATGTTAAGTTTACTTAGGTCCCAGGAGGTAATCTTTCTAGAAGGTGTTAGTTTTCATTAGATCTTATCTTATCTTTGACTTTTAATACTTGTGTCCTAGGTAGTAATGATATGTTGTCTCATGTCATAGGATTAAGATACTTGCCATAATCTTGTTTAATCCTATGTCTCACCTTGGCTATATAACCGGGTGGTTTCATATATAAAACATAATATTGATACATGATTGATAGAACGATTGCTATCATTTGCATACTTTGATAGAATAGCGTTATTCTTTCATAACTGATCTCTCTTGTGCTTTCATGAAGTTCCTAGATCTTGGGTGGCTATAATTTTTAGCCAAATCTTGCATGTTGTATTATGTACCAACTCTTACATGGTATCAGAGCTTTAGTGTTGTAGACTTCTTCTTGGATTTGAGGGACCAATCCAACTACTCCCTAAGTTGCACTTAAAGGGGGGTGTTGGTGTAAATAGATGTTTTACCTATCTAGTCATTAGTAGGTCCTATTTACATGTTAAGTTTACTTAGGTCTTAGGCGGGAATATTTCTAGAAGGTGTTAGTTGTCATGAGATCTTATCTTATCTTTTGAATTTTAATAATTGTGTCCTAGGTATTTACGATATGTTGTCTCATGCCATAGGATTAAGACACTTGTTATAATCTTGCTTAATCCTTTGTCTCACCTTGGCTATATAACCATGTGGACTCATATGTAAAACATAATATTCATATATGATTGATAGAAAAATTTCTATCATTTGCATCATTTAAGAGAATATCATTAATTTTTCATAGCTGATCTCTTTTGTGCTTCCATGAAGCTCCTAGATCTTGGGTGGTTATAATCTTCAGCCAAATCTTGCATGGTGTAGAGTATTCTATACCAACTCTTACATGGTATCAGAGCTTCAGTGTTGTAGACTTCTTCCCAAATTTGAGGGACCAATCGTGGCGTGAAATTTTTGTTAGGTGCGAGTTGAGGTTTCAAGGACCTCACCATTGAATTCAAGGCGTCAAAAAATGTAATGTCCCACCCTAGTTTGAGTTTGGAATTTGTGATTTTTTCCTTCAATTATTTCAGTTTGACATATGGGACATTTTGTCAAACAAATAGCATAACAATGACATAAACTAATTTTAAAATAAATAGATGTGCATTCCTATGAAGTTACTTCAGTATTCAAGGTTTACAATCTCACATAAGTAATTCATAACTGAGATATATCATAACAAAAATAATGATAAATTTGGAAACCAAGCTTTCACATAGATTCATATGACTGCCACACTCAAAACTACATTCAAATATTCAAGTAATAGTTCACAACATTAATTACCAATTTTTTGGTAGACTCTTAGGTAAATGTAGTGCCTGATAAATTGTAACGATTGGCAGGTCTGGTTCATAGCAAAATATAAGAGATGTTCATTAATATGGTAGGCGACCCTCTACAAGGATTCATGCCCAGCAGGTTTGTAAACGCCTAGCAAGGACAAATCGACACCCCTCTATAGCCCACGGTTTCATGACTAGCTCCACGCATCACTCCTATGGCATTATGTACTAAAAAATTCCCATGCACCCCTTGTATTGCAGTCGGAAATAAGAATGTAGACTAGCGTCTGCCTTGGAATGGTGAAATAGCTACGAAGTCAATGAAGTACCTGCAAAAACCCACGCTCAACTCTCCATTCAATAATGTTAAAATGATTAAATTTATTTTAGATTTGATCTATCTATGGATTTTCTATTTTCAGAATATGATTCTTACAATCACTGTACTTTCTTGCAGATTATAATCAGAATATTGAACTTGATAAATATGAAGTTGATGCCAAATCAATATTGAAAAATACTGATCATGAATTCACAAGTCTAAATTTTTCCTTAATGGTATTCAATCTACAAGAGCAAAATATTTATTGATTTCGATATCTCCAATTGTGGCTCGGATTTGTATTAAATATATAGGGAAGTGACACATCCCACGAGCGGACATGTCTCCACAAAGTGGAGGCATGTCCATTCATGAGATATCTCATGAATTGTGCCTTTTCATCTTAACTAAACACCCGATCTCTAATCGGGGTTTGTTACTTAATAAACATAAATGCTTACCAAGTTCAATCTGTATTTATCTTGCACAAATACATAATATCCAATCTGAAAATTATTGCTGATAATGATGCTCGATCGGGATCCTATATGAAACATGGAAAGCCAATAATATGCAAGTAATAACCTCTAAATGCAGATCGATAATATACTTGGAATATAGTAGATTTCGATTAGTTATATAAGTGATCATTGATTTCCAAAATTTATTACAAATGATGACATGAATATATATACAATTAAATATATATGTGTGTATACATATGTCAGTACATACTGACATATATATTACACACACATATTGTCAAATCGATCATCATTTCTATATCTAACCGAAGCTACCATATTTCAACACTCCCTCTTAGCTAGGGAAGGTAAAACTAACCAAGTATATAGTGATATCACCTTACTCGTGATATCATAAGATATGGTATGCTTCTAAGAGTGTCAAGTCACATGACATTCTTAATAACACATCTTCATTATGGTATGTGCACTGACATCAAGTATCATGATGTCTACCATAATAAATCATGGCATATCCAAGGATACATTTATCCACCATGATTATCTCATAAGGATCATAATGATCTTTAACTGATATCAAGTCTCATGATATCTATCAAACTATCCAAGAGATACTATCATGACATATCCACAGATATCAAGTCACATGATATCCATCATGATAGTGAAAGTAATCATTGTAAAGACGTCACCTTACAATGTCAAATACAAGTGTTCATTATCAAAAAGATCATCACCTTTCAATAATGTACACAGGGAGGGGGGGCATAAAGTCATGGAGTCATACACATGACAAAAGAGTTTACACATTAAACATCTTTTAAGTACATTAGTACAAAATAAAAAATTTGAGTCTCAATCTCAACAATAATTTATATTTCAACCATACCAAGTTTCTTCTTGAAGTGTTCAACTTTAAATTTGGAGAGAGGCTTGGTGAGAATGTCTGTTGTTTGATTGCTTGTACTAATATACTGCAACTGGATCACATTCCTTTCTACCATGTCTCTCACATAGTGGTAAGGGATCTCTATATGCTTTGATCTATCATGGAATATTGGATTCACTGAAAGCTTAATACAACTCTGATTGTCACAATGGATAATAGTAGGATTTAGGGGCTCACCAAATAATCACACAAGCAATTTTTGGAGCCATACTGCTTCTCTTGCTCCCATAGAGGCTGCAATATATTCGGCTTTTGTTGAGCTTTGTGCCACTGAAGACTATTTCCTACTGATCCAAGAGATCATAGTCGATCCTAAACTGAAGCAACATCTTGATGTGCTTTTCCGATCGGTTACACTTCCAACTCAATTTGAATCAGAGTATCCATGTAGATCTAGGTTGACATTTCTGTATTTAAGACCATATCCAATAGTACCTTGAAGGTATCTCAATATATGCTTCACAACAACAAGGTGTATTTCCTTTGGTTCACACATAAACTAGCTTAGAACATTCACTGCATAGCAAATATCCGATCTGGTGTTAACCAAGTACATTAATGATCCAATTATCTGTCTATAGAGAGTAGGATCCGCAAATTTTGACTCTGTTGTTGCTTCCTTCAATTTGTGTAAGTTGGTTTCCATAGGTGTAGAGATGGGTCTACAGTTGAACATCCCAAATCTCTTCAAAATATCAATAGTATACTTTCCTTGATTTAAAATGATAGCATTTGATTTCTGCCAGACTTATAACCTAATGAAGTAATGTAAAATGCCCAAGTATTTCATATCAAATTCTGAGGCCAGGTCCTTCTTACATTGAGTAATAAGGTGATCTTCTCCTGTTATTACCAGGTCATCAACATATAAAATTAGTATTAACATATCACCTTTAATTACCTTAAAATAGAGATTTGGATGTGCATCATTCTTGGAAAATACTAGTTCCATAAGGTAGTTATCGATCCTTTCATACCAGGCTTTGGGGGCCTATTTAAGTCCATATAGAGCTTTCTTCAATTTGCATACATGTGAGTCTTCATTATGTATCACAAAGCCTTCAAGTTGCTCTAAATAGACTTCTTCAATGGTCCCATTCAAGAAGGCAGTTTTCACAGCCATTTGATGGATCTTCCAGCCTTTAGCTGCTGCAATAGCTATTACTGCTCTAACAGAGGTGTATCGGGCAACAGGTGCAAATGTCTCTTCATAATCAATACCTTCCTTTTGTGAGAAACCTCTGGCAACAAAACGTGCTTTGTGTTTCTCTATACTTCCATCAACAACATGTTTGATTTTGAAGAGCCATTTGGAAGAGAAAACATATTTCTCTTTTGGTCTAGGTACTATATCCCATACATCATTTTTCAAAATGGATTGATAATATTTTGTCATAGCATCTTTCCATACTTGATGCTTGAGAGCTTCCGTAACACTAGTTGGTTCTAAACTTATGATCTCACTCATTAAGGCAACATAGCTTGAGAATACTTTGGGTCTCTTACTTTCTCTAAAAGTTTCTTTGGGTGTTGTATAATTCTCAGCTTCCTCAATCATCTTTCTAGCCCAAAGTGGTCTCCTTTTGTTGTTGTTACTAGGATTCTCTTCTAGAGCAGTTTGGTTTTCATTTATGATTTCTTCAGGATACTCCCTCTGGATCTCAAGAGCAGGATCCTCCTCCATGACTTTAGGGGAATCTTGAATTTCTTTCTCGTTAGAACTCTTTGCCCTTTTGAAAGAAATGTCTTCCTCAAAGATGACATCTCTACTTAGTTCAATTTGTTTTTGTCTAGATATGTATATTACGTAAGCTTTTGAGGTTTTACTATAGCCCACGAATATCCCTTTCTTTCCATTAGGTTCTAATTTAGATCTCTTTTCTTTAGGTACATGAATGTAGACGGGGCAACCAAAGATCCTTAAGTGAATTATGTCAGGTTTTACACTAGTAAATGATTCTTCAGGAGTTTTGTTATCTAGATGTGAGTGGGGAAATCTATTTTGAATGTAGACAGTTGTCCTAGAGGCTTATGCCCAAAATGAAGTTTCTATGTTTTGGTCGTACAACATTGTTCTAGCAGCTTCTACAATAGTTCTATTTTTCCTCTCAACAACACAATTTTGTTGTGGATTGTAGGCTACAATAAACTCCCTCTTTATCCCAACATTTATACAAAATTCCTTAAAAATTTCTGAGGTGTATTCCTTTCCATTATCTGTTCTTAGTATTTTTATTTTCTTCCCGGAAAAGTTTTTTGTAAGATCTTTGAACTCCTTAAACCTTTTAAGGATTTCTTCTGACTCTTTACATTTAAGAAAATATATCCAGGTCTTTCTAGAGAAGTCATCTACAAATATTACATAATATAAGAATCCTTCCATGGAGGGTACAATCATGGGTCCACATAAGTCAGAGTGAACTAATTCTAATACATTTTTGGTTTTACTCGAACTATTTTGGAAGGTCCCCTTTGTATTCTTCCCTAGGGCACACCCTTTGCATGCTCCTTCATGAATTTGTTTTAGTTTGGGCAATCCTATTACAAATTTTTCTACTGAAGGTAGGGCATGAAAATGAATATGTCCTAATCTTCGATGCCAAATTTCATTTGAATCAGAGGTCTCATGAATAAGGGCTTGATTACTGTCATTGCATAGTTTGTAGAGATATCCTTGTCTTATACCTATAGTTTGTGCTTTCTTTATGGTGGAGTTATTTGGCCATGCCAAAAATTTTCCATCCATAAAGGTAACCCTATATTCGTTGTCTTCAAGAGTAGAAATGGATATTAGGTTCCTCTTTATTCCTGGTACAAACAATACTCCAGTGAGTTGTAGAGAGAGGCCAAACTTCAAATTTATGGTGTAATTTCCAACCCCCTTTATTAGATGTGTAGAATCATCCCCAATAGTTACTTCTTCGTCAATTTCTTTTATCATAGTATCTAGGTATTCTCTGAATCCTGTGACGTGCCTTGATGAACCACTATCGATTACCCAGGTATTGAATTTGTTTGATACTTGGCTTGATAATGTTGAGTAGAAGACAAATTTCTCATAATCATATTCTATATTTGTCTTTCCAACTTTAGCAAAGGATGCTTGTTGTTTTGTTCTATCAGGGCACTTAATTGCATAGTGTCCATACTGATCACATCTGAAACATTGTATTTGGGAGATGTCTTTCCTTTTCTTGGATGATCCCTTCCCATAAGAATTCTTCTTTTTCTTGAAGTTTTTCTTCTTACCTTTCTTATGAGAATCTATGTTTAACACATGAATATCCTCATCTATGGGTTTCTGCTTGTTTCCTTTTGTCATCAATCTCACTTCTTCTTGTAAGCAATTTTTTCTTAGCCTATCAAATTTAGGGAGTTTTGATCTTGCACTCTTTCCTTGAACAAATGACTCCCATGAGTTTGGTAGGCCACCTAGAGCTATTAGTGTTAACTCCTTGCTATCAATTTGATATCCAACTATTGATAGTTAATCTCTTAGTTCAATGATTCTCATGAAATATGCATTAATAGATTCTCCCTTGTTCATTTGTACATGATTAAGTTGCCTCTTTAGAGCAAGGGTCCTACTGGTGTTATTTATTTCAAAATTTCTTTCAAGGGATTTAAATATTAGGTATGCAGTCTCATGTTTAGACATAATAGGTACTATATGGTTCCTAAATGCATCTACTATAAGTTTCATAGTTTTCTCATTATCCTCAATCCATTGAGTTTTCTCCAGATCATTCTTTGGTTCTATCTTGTTTTCTTTCACAAATGAGTCTAACTTATTTTCTTTCAGAATTATCATGATTCTAAATTTCCATGATGTAAATTTATTTGCACCTTCAAGATGATCCTCAAATCTGATTACACTCGACATTATGAAGAATGAAATGTGTTTGCGATTTCGAGAGAGAATATGGTTTTAAAGTAATCTGATATCTTGAATTTAATCGGATCTTTCTTAACTTGGCTTTGATACCATGCTAAAAATGATTAAATTTCTTTCAGATTTGATCTATCTATGGCTTTTCTATTTTTAGAATATGATTCTTACAATCACTGTACTTTCTTGCAGATTATAATCAAAATATTGAACTTGATAAATATGAAGTTGATGCCAAATCAATATTGAAAAATAATGATCATGAATTCACAAGTCTGAATTTTTCCTTAATGGTATTCGATCTACAAGAGCGTAATATTTATTGTTTTCGATATCTCCAATTGTGGCTCGGATTTGTATTAAATATATAGGGAAGTGACACATCCCATGAGCGGACATGTGTCCACAAAGTGGAGGCATGTCCATTCATGAGATATCTCATGAATTGTGCCTTTTCATCTTAACTAAACACCCGATCTCTAATCGGGGTTTGTTACTTAATAAACATAAATGCTTACCAAGTTCAATCTGTATTTATCTTGCACAAATACATAATATCCAATCTGGAAATTATTGCCGATAATGATGCTCGATCGGGATCCTATATGAAACATGGAAAGCCAATAATATGCAAGTAATAACCTCTAAATGCAGATCGATAATATACTTGGAATATAGTAGATTTTGATTAGTTATATAAGTGATCATTGATTTCCAAAATTTATTGCAAATGATGACATGAATATATATACAATTAAATATATATGTGTGTATACATATATCAGTACATACTAACATATATATACACACATATTATCAAATCGATCATCATTTCTATATCTGACCGAAGCTACCATATTTCAACAAATACCCACAACCTTTTGGCAAGTCCACGACCCAAGGAGATAACCCATGCTTCCACAATGAATAAATATAACTTCAATGCATATCGTCCAACAACAATAAATCCTTCAAAATCTATGCCTAGTTTGAAGTATGAAAGACACAAAATGAGAATAAGGAAATACCAAGGCCAACCTTGGATTCCTCTGAGTATGGTGTCCAACACTCTCTTTGCAAAACCCTCAATTTTGAATGATAACCTCAAACCTCCAACTGTATAGAGAAATAATAATTTGATATTCAAACCCCTTAACAACTGATGAAACAATCTTTGAAGCACAAGCACAACCCCTGAATGAAGTTGTCACCTAGCAGCCTTGGGGGTATTTCACTCCTGTAGCATGTTGTTCCTCATGAGGGTTTTCGTCCTCAATGAAGCCAAGAATCTTAGACTTTCCAGTCTGTTGTACCCAAAATGAAATTTTTGGCATTCTGCTTAAATTGAGCTAAACAATGTAAAAATGCCATCGAAAGTATGTTTTAGGTCAAACCAAACATAAAGTCTTTGTGGGTTTTTGTCAAGGAACCTATGGTTAAAATTTTGAAAATATAAAAATTAGGGTTTTATGCCCCTATTTTTAGGGAAACCCTTAAAAATAGGACCTTCCCGAAAATGATTGAAAATGATTTTGATAGGGTTAATTGACTTCACGATCACACTGATCAAATCAAAATCATCAAAAGACATGTTTTACTCTGGTGGGTCTATTCTCGTTTTTCAGGAACAAACTTAGGAGCTCTGCAACCATTAATGGCAGACTGGCCAGTACCAGGTGTTGAAAGCTAAATCTCAAAAGCTCCAACGAAGAAGCCATGGCAGAAAAATTCAAAAAGATGTTATAACGAGGAATTTTCTCAAAATGAAAAAGGCCAAAATTTGGCTAACTCTGGAACCTCCACGTTTTTATACCAAGGCAAAACCTAGTCTACAGGTCAAAAAGGTGCCCCTCTTGAAGAAAGGCGCCCTTGGATCTCAAAGGGAAAATCAAAGCACCCGACACCTTCAGATCATTCATCTCCCTCGTGTCTGTGTTGTCTCGACAACACGACTATTAGTTAGATCATTCGATTCAAAGATCAATGACCAATCATCAACAAAGTGTGGAGGATCAAACAATAATAAAGATGTCAAAACTGAGAGCCTAAAGCTAAAAGCACCCTTGTTGACTAGGGTTGCCCCTCAGTTCAAGATGCCCCTCAGTTCAAGATACTAGATGAGCCTATTACTAGCTGCTTCATACACAATATCTTTCGAGCTTCCTCTCAGTTACATGATCAATTCGATAACACATTCACTAGACAAGCTAGATGATCACCAATCGAGATCAAGCAGAAAAAGAAAAAACTAAAGAACTAAAAAGTCAAGTCATAAATTGGCTAAGGCATTGCAAAAAGTGCCCCTTTCAAGGAAAGGTGCCCTTACTTGAAGACATTCAGATTCAGCCGAAACTTTCACTGCCTTTTAGGATGGCCTTCTTAGTTATGATCAATCTCATCAACGAGACAGTCAACAAACACATCTAACAACTAAATCACCTGATAAAAAAGATCAAAGTAGGTAGTTTAGAACACAGTCAAAACCACTCAAAAGGTGAAACCAGGGGCGCCCTTGAACTTCAAGGACCTAAATTCACTTTCATCAACTAATAAGTCAGTCATCTTGTGCAGAGTTGAGCTGGCTACCCAACACCTCATCAAGCAGAGTCATTTGATTTATTTGTCAACGGGAACGTCAGATCGAAGCATAGAGGGTCTGAAAAGGTCAAAATGAAGAACAATCAATGAAAATTGACTAAGGCATTGCCAAAAACGCCCCTCTCAAGGAAAGGCGCCCTTCTTTTTGGAGGCCCAAACTCAGTTTTTTGAGTTGATCACTCCCTGGCATATCTCATCAGGTCAATCCTATCTGAACAATAGAGCTGCCAACCACTGCCAAAGATCAACTGAGCAGCCAGAATCAAAGATCAAACAAAGGCACTTCAACTTGTAAAATTGACAAAAAGATCAACTCCAAGGATGGACACCTAAAGGAAGTCAAAGCAAAAATGTTGACTTGAGTTAGCAAATTTGGAGGCAAAAAGGGGCCAAACACTCCACAATCAATGGAAATCACCTTTTGGAACTCCAAACTAGACCTAAATCACGAGTTGGCATCCATACTTGGTGGATCTCAACTCAAATCATCATATATTCTTGTTGCATCACATTCTTCATTATTATTTTGTATGTTGAAGGATAAAACAACAAATAGCTCCCAAGAACACATTTTCAAAATCTGGCAGAGGTTTTGGACGGATCTTCGATATTTTTGAAGATCAGTGGCAGCAAAAGTATTCTTCTCTGAGGATTGTTTCTAGAGGCAGATTATTGCAAAGTGACAGTTTATAACTTCCAATCCACCTTTTGTCTACTTCCTTTATTTTTGTCTATAATTCTTTACATGTCATAGGAAACGACAGATTACCTCAGATCTGACCAACTGGGTATGATTAGTGCATTTTTCTAGCGAAACCCATCTTCTCATATTTTCCAAAATCAACAAAGTTGCTGCCCCTATTTTTAGGGATCTTTCTGGAAAAGTCTCCAAATAAAAAATCCAAGGAATTGGGTTTGTTCAGCTTCCAAGCATGAACAAACCCCACGTGCCAAATTATTCCCGAAAAAATAATTCTCGGTAAGCGCTACATTTAAGGGTTTCAAGAAAGTGTCAGAACAAGGTCAAGTGCCCAGTCAATCTTTAAGTCTTGCAGAATGCAGTACTCCTAGGTATAATACAAGACCAAGACAGTCTTGTACCATGATTATCTGAAGACAACTGACACGGACTTATGGAAGAAAAATCCAAAAGTCGGTTCTGAGGACTTGGAGGGAATGAACCATATTACATTGCAGAACATTGAAGAGTCCGACTTATTCCAAGCTGCATCCATTTCGATCACTTTATAGAGCATTGAGCTTGTAACTGCTTGCACAAAGCATTACAATCCTACTACAAGAGAAATCCTGTCAGTGGATAGAAAGGTGATTTGGAGCTTAAAGCCAAAGGACATAGAGACGTGTTTTGCAATTCCACCATACCCTACCAGGAAGGTCGTATTTGTGATAGAATGAGGAAAGGCATTCGAGGCTTCAAAGGAGAAGTGTTCACTTATAATGGTTGAACATTGGTTAAAAGTGAAGAAAACTAGCTTGCCTAAATTGGTTAGGCAAGGAGAATTCAAAAATGAGTGCGGAGTGTTAATCACTCTACTCAGCAGAGTCACTGGACAAGAAGAGGGAAAATCCTTCCAGTTGTGGATGTTCTATATTATTGGAAAAATAATCAGCAGGAGAGAATATTACGACTGGGCCTCTCTGATCAGTGACACGTTCCACCAACAATTTACCAGGTTTCTAGAAGAGCATTGTTTCCATATGTGTTCCTACCTGGTATACTTGATAGCCTTCCAAGGTTAATTTAGAACACTAAATACTATGGGAACCTTGGGTGTGCAAAAGGTCCAAGATTACTTTCCTCGCCTTGAGTTTACTCTAGCAGAAAGGCACTTCAAGAAGATGAACAACCTTTTCACTATGCACACCGTGTGTGAGCTAGACCATGAGATGCACGTGCATATTTCACCAGTAGCCAAGGCAACAATGGTGGACTCAGCAGATTGGTTCATCCAATTCCCTACTTTCACCTACATACATGTGTACGACTAAAATGGCCACCCCACCATGATGCCATGGAATTCTTGAGGTAGTTGGTCGAGGTTCACTCTTACCTCCACGAAAAGAAGAAGTCATATGCAAACTTTCCTATTCAGATGGGACTCTATAGATGCAAGACTGCAACTGATGCTAGGTTGATGAGCTAGGAAACAGTGAGATTTAATCTCAAGTACCTCATTGACAGGAGGTCATCATATGATCCAAGAGGACTCTTCGCAACACATCTTAAGCAAAGATCATCACATGAATCTTTAATAGAGGATATTTGGGTCAACTGCAAAGATGAGTTCAAAGTGAGAAGAAGGAACTACAACAAATTCAAGCTCTCATAGATTGCAAATTTCATGTCAGAAGACATCGAGGGCTTATCTGATGATGAAGAAGAAGTCATTCTTTCTTCCTTCTTCACAGATCAAGTAGATGCACAACGACTCGACATAGTAGATTGGTACGCGAAAGAGAGTACATCTATTGAGGAAAGAACTGGTAGAGTATTCTGACATAGTAAACTCTTCCTTGATAGTAAAAGCAGAAGGAAGGTAGTACTTCCCCGATCAGAGCTGCCAACGGTTCAGTCTACACTACCTTCCACATCTAGGAAGAAACCCAAACAGAAGAAGATGAGCATCCTTCTAGAAGGAATGCGAATGTCAGAGAGAACATGGGGAAGAAGAGGAATTTCTGGTACAAATCAGCAAGAGGTATAGGTGGAGACAACCACCAATTTACCTAAAATAGTTGAGAACACTACAACTGCACTAGAGCCAGTGATTAAAATAATCACTACAGAGATAAAACCCATAGTAGAAGCAGTTGCAGCAGAAGTGGTTTTTGTGATAGAAATAGAGCCACCAACTTCACCACCATCACAGAGGTCACAAATTCCCATTGATTTGGAATTGCCACCACAAAGCTTTACCATGACATAGTCTCGTTCTTCTAGCATTTGGGGGGCCTATGTTCCTCCTCCCAGTGATGCTAGCCGAGATTCTATCTGGCTGGAAAACTCGCTTGGAATGAAAAAGGAGAGACCTTCTTATCAGCTTGACTTCACTGAGTTCCACCATGTCCCACAAGACATGTTGGCAAAGAAGTTGAAGAAGCAGACACATGTAGAGAGGAATGTAGAGAACGAGTTTGTCATAGATACTGCTGCCCTACCTGAAGATAAAGACATACACAATGTGAGGGTTGAGGATTTCATGCTTTCAAAGGTGAACCTTGGAAAGACCACTCAACAAGTGGAGATAGACCTTCTCGGAATCGCCTCAACAAGCGTCAAGGAAAGAATGACAAAGGATGGACAAGACAAAGTAGCCTTGAAGGCTGAAAATCATCAACTAAGACTGTACATTTCTAGCTTGATGCACGACACTCCCAACTCCTCGGCTTTGCCTCAAGGACTATTAGATCTCCCAGCTGAGAGAAACCATAATCAGTTGATCACATATGGAAAACACTTGAGACATCAAGTGGATGAGTTTGTTGTCAAAGGACGGTGTGTATTAGCAGAAGCATACTAGTTGAGAGACAGAGCACATGGACTCCAATCATAGATCCAACAATCAGATTTGAAGGTAGCTCAAGAGAGGTCGAGAGAGGAAGCAACAGTTGCTGATCTACAACACACATACCAATTAGTTACAACCACTAAGAACAAACACCATCTCTTTGAGTGGAAAGAACAATTGGCATACAAGGTGAGAGCCTACGATGCCAATTTAGTGGAGTTGATTGACTATAAATTCTTTGTCGCTAATATTATCAACTTTTCAAGAACGTTGGTAGTATCCTTCCCTCAATTAGAATATCAGTGTGAAGGAGGGGAATATGTTGAGCTTGAAATGGTACATAGACAGTTTCAAGACGTTATCCGTGGTTCATTCCTTGAAGATCCCAATGGTTGTAAATTAGCCAAAATTGCAGCCATGTCTATCTAGTTGGATGAAGTAGCTGCCCAATAAATAAACTATCAGCAATAGCTTGTGACAGGTGAAGATATGTTGAGATGCCACACAGTCATCTTGAGAAGCATTAATTTCTCAGGGGCCAAAGAGGTCAATGACTGGATTGAGACTTTGTTGACCAGTGGCGAAGAGGTGTAAAACACCAAGGAAGGACGTCCTACCCTCCAAATAGAAATAAATACGACTGAAGTCAACTTGATTTCCCTTTCCAAGTTGACTCCAGATCTCCACAGATCATGCATGTCAGATCCCACTGATCTAGGATGTCTAATTGACTCCCACGATTTATGGATCTCAGATCTCCTTAAAAGGTGGATGTCTATTTGGAGACACATTTGTGATTATCGTTCACTTTTAGTTAGGTGTTAGTCAACTGAGGTAGACTCCTAGTTTGACTCTTGTTTAGTATCAGTTGATTGAAGTAGATTTCCAGTTAACTACTTGCTCACCTACTTTTAGACATAGGAATAAATCTTGTTGATTGGCAAGAACTATTTGTTAACTCAAGGAGATTTTAGGGTTGCCTACTCCTTTGAGTTTCTATAAATAAAAGCCTTAGGCTCATTATTTGTTTAATCTTTATTTGCTAAGAAAAATTGTTGCGCCATTGTTGCCAGAGTTAGCTTGTTCATATTTGTTCACTCTTGGAAAAGAGTTTGTTGGTTGATCGCAATTGTGCATGATTTCTTGCCTTTGTTGTAATTCTTTGGAGAAGCTTGAAGAAATAAATCAAATGCCGCATGCTTGCTTGATCTAAATACTTGAGTTCTTTCAAATTCTTGTTTTCAAGTGTATTATTTCAATCTCTTCCTCGGACAAGTGTCATCACCTCCTTGGATATTTTATTATCGATCATTATCGTGTGATGTTGTTTAATGAGTTATCTTTCGGCCTACACTTTGGACAGGTGTCGTCACCTCCTCGAGAATCCTGTTAGCTGAATCATCGTACTTTGTTGTTTACAGTGAGTTGTTTCCAAGCCTATACCTCAGACAGGGGTTCCTCCTCCTTGGTAAGTCTCAGATCCAGTTTACCGTAACTAGTGTTTACTTGTGTTGAACCTTATCTTGGCATATATCTGAGAGTTTAGAGCCTTGGCCATATTCTAGTGAGATGGTGGATTCAAGTGAACCCATCCATTTTGCTCCTACGCCCTCATGCTCTGTTTATCTTGAGGAGGTAGGATATTCTAGAATCTAGTTAGTTGTAGTTAAGATCTACAGAAACTAGAGAAAAGCTTAGCTATGACGCATTGTGTTTATGCACCCTTGTGTCATGTCGCTTAGTAAAACAGATAGGAACCTTAGTACACTTTTTTACATAAAATAATCAACAAAGAGAGATCTTCCTCTCTATAATCCGAAGAGCATGTACTAACACACTTGCAATAGCTGTTTGTTTCGAATAAGCACTCAAGAGGTGCTAATTAAAATGCCAACATATTCCAAACTGCAAAACCCTTATCAATTTTCTTTTCAACATCAATGTGCAAATGAGCTCACAAAAGGGATTTTATATTTCCCTCTCATTCCCATGCCCAAGTTGGCAATTTATTTATTTTTTATTTTTTTTATTTCCTGCTTTATAACTCCTTTAAGTTGGTGCCACTTTATATTATAAAATAATCTTTTAAAACTCCTTATAATGTATTTTTATCATAAGTCATTAAAATATATAAATAGCGCAATAAGTTAAATATTTAATTTAACTTTATTATTAACGTTATTTAAATTTAATACCCATGACCATGATAAATGCCAGGATAACTCTTGGTGAGAATCTACCAACTGACCAGGACGCTAGCCCCTTGTGACTTACTAAAAATAGTAGGTATGGATAAAGTGTCCAAAACAAGCTTCAAAAGGTATACAACAATAACCTTGGAAACACTGAGTTGGGAAACACCAATCGAGCTCAAATGGTTGACTGACCAAGTCCACAAATTCCCTTAGAGGCCCCCCTAACCACCGTGTTAGTCCATGGGGACCAAGTGATGGACTAACCTCTGCACCTGATAATTCCCTAGGGAAAGGGGACATTATAGTCCGCCCTCCCTGATAATTGCTTGTCCCCAAGCAACCCACACCTAAACACCTTTCCCTATCAATTGAATACTGGGATCCCAGATAAGCCTATAGAATGCCCCACTCTATGTCTTTGTATCAACCAAACAAAGATAAAATCAATCTCAACAATTCTATTAACCTCTTCTCTAGTGTAAAGCAATCTACCAAATATTGAGATCCCTGGATCCCACAACCAAACTGGAAGTCCACCATTTCTAACATCCTCAGAATTCTACTGTGTCATTTTGATAAAACCATCATCATTGCACCAGGAGTTGTGAAGCAACTCCTCTGGACCCAAAAGAAAAGGAGTGCCAAGCACATCACGATTTGGATCCCAAACCACCTCATCCTCACATCCACCAAACATGAGAAGATGGAGGTATCTTGAAGTTCTAGCATCACAAAACCACTCCCCAACTTCTATAGAGCCCCAATGGATGTGAAATATACCCCACATAGGTGCAAGAAAAATTATAACAACCCCCTCTATATTGTTGATATGGAATAGATCAACAGCTGAAATATCCCACCCCTTTCTGAGATATTTGCTAACTGTTCTGTTTTTCTTTTTTTGAGTTTTATGTTTTGTAACTCTTTGGTTTTAAATGATTTTAAATGTTTTAAGGATATATGCTAGGAATGAAAATGAAGAATATTGGCAAACAATTGCAACTAAAGTAAACTGTTGAAACAAACCCTTTATATATATATTCAAATCAGATTTATAATTTTCTTAGCAAATACATTATGAGCATACTTGGATATTTAGAGACCATAAGTGCAGGTCTGAAATCCTATATCAGCAAGCTGATGCACCACAAAAACCAACACCTAGCTCCATAATTGATTTTATCCCCTTTAGAAATTATGCCAAATGGATGCCATGATGAAATCATCCCAAATGAAGGAAGAATGAAGCTCAAGAATGAATCACTTGGCTCCAAGATTCACACACCCAACCAAGGATGTTGTATGACCTGCTATAGGAAGAATGGTATGGCCTTGAAACCCCCATGTGGAAATTAATGATGATTGCTAGAAACAAATTAAAAGCCTCTGATGATGGTTCTGTCAACAATCTAAAATCTGCTTTTCAAACCCTTGTAAACTTTTGAGATTTTCACCCCAAATAAACACAACGTGACTTCTGATGCAAAGCCACCTGAAACAAAAATCCTTGGATGCTATCTCTCACCTATAGGTTGCTCAAATAAGAGAGATTGGATGTTCTCCATGATCAAATTGAAGAAGAAATCCATGTTTTCTCCACACAGCCAAAGTTCTTCAGAATGTCAAGTGTTGAATAATAATCAATAATGATCAATTTTCTCTTCTAAAGATTTTTATATCACTTCTCAAAAAGAACGACTCCCAAGTGCAATAAAATTATTAAAATATATTAAGTTCATTTTCTTTTTTGCGACTTTATAATATATCTCCACTTGGGTGCTCAACTCCATAACTTAACATTTTGACTTTATATTATAAAATTAACCTTTATTACAAAGTCAAATGTAATCATTAAACGACATCTTTTAATTATTTAATTATTTTCTAAAGCAATAACTTTAATAATAATAAATATACCATAACTCCATAAGTAAACCTCATTTATTAATTTTGACTTCACCACCGGGTAACCCAATGCTCACTTTGCCCATCTAGATGCCTTACTATAAATATTAAGGTTGGCCTCTATCACCCAATTGACTTACTATAAATATTAAGTGTATAAAAATGGAGCCAAAAACCCTTGAATAACATAGTGTCTGAATATGCCAAGGGACTGGAGAGATAAACACTGCAAACTGCCATTTGAAGAACTCGTTAACACCCACATAAGGCCCTCTAATCATCATTATTAGCCTATGAGGTCTTGATGATAGGCTAATCCTCCAAACTTTGATGCTCGCTAAAAAGGGGACATTACAACAACCTCAAGACTGAAATTCTGACTTATGGAGATGCACATAATACCGCCGAAGTCATAGGGTGATAGAATATCAACCCAATGTTGCTCTCCAATTATGAGGAGATGATGTGTAATGACTACCCAGAGGAAACACGGATTTAGTACATAAAACAATGAAATATGTGAGCTAATGCAGATCTAACCTAAAGGAGTCAAGTAGTTGACCATTTAGTTTTGGTTAACAACATAACGATTCTACAACTATTACCATCATCACGAGTCCATTAATAAAACCTTGGCATAAGTAGTCAAGTAGTTGACAATTTAGTTTTGGTTAACAATAGAACGATTCTACAACTACTACCATCATCATGAGTCCATTAATAAAACATTGGCATAACTAGTCAAGTAGTTGACCATTTACTTTTGGTTAACAACATAATGATTCTACAAGTATTACCATCATCACGAGTCCATTAATAAAACCTTGGCATAAGTATGAAACTTGAATCATTACATTACAACTGCTTGTATGCACATCTTGAAATCAAATTGATAATATACGCAACCAGTCCGATTATAACTACTATAATCTTTCATAACTATTCAGGATATCAAATACCATTGCACGATTTTACAATCAAAATGCGTAAGGAAATACTCTAATGATAGTGTCCATCATAATGAAAATTAATGTATCAACAAGTACCCAACATGCAATAAATACCGTTTTGTTGATGTACTTACAAATGAATATTATTACATAATTTCATTATCACAATGACTAAACAAACTTCCATGGTTGCATCCATAAGAAATAAAATTATGTTCATAATAAGGTAACACATACCATTGGATTTTCTTACAATCATTCTATCATAGTAGCTACCACATTCATAGAATTAGAGCACGATATCAGAAGTTTATAAAATGAGATAAGAATCACTTACATCTTAACCATGATACCAAATGTAACATGTACCCAACTTGCAACAAGCACCAATAGACTGAGTTACATACAAATGATGGCATTGCACAATTTCATCATCATAATGAGTAAAGAAATACTCCAACAAAATCAAATTGCATAATGAAGCAATACTTTCTAGTAAATTTGCATATGAAAATTCTTTCATAGCAATTTTAAACATTCATAGTGTTAGGGCATGGTAAAATTTACAAACTGAGATATGAATCATACATTGTCATAACTAGTAACATATTGGGATTAGAATCCAAATTTAATTAAGAATCATATACTTCTTAACTATTAACAAATTGAAGATAGATTCTAAATTGAAATAAAGCAATTAATACAAACCTCCTCTGTCCTTTCTCCTTCATCTGAAGCAGAAGAGGATAAAGGGAGAGAGAGCATCATTGGGGTGATTTCCACCCTACCACGATGCCATAGACTCCCCCGTGCTACCCGATGAAGGGGGCCTGACCCATCATGAAGAGTCTAGCTATCTGTGGCCAACATGTTTGGAATCTATGCAACTATGGAATAACTAAACACATGGAAAATATTAATGCACCATGCAAAATATCTAGGCATATGTCCCTTACCCATAAAGTCACTCTATTTAATTCAAGATTCCTTACTTATCTGAATTAAAATCTTTGGCCAAGCATTTGTTTATTATTTGAACCTCCGGTCTATCCCGGTAGTCCCTTAGCACCATTACACATGTTGTTATGGTTTAAGGACTTTCAATATCATTTTAACGACTTCAATTATAAACCTCATTAACACAATTCCATTAATTTTTTCTTTCCAAACTGCCATAGGTTTATCTTAACCCATCATTTAGTTACTAGGAATTTATTCAAATTTAGATTATGACTGACCTATCTAGCATGAGAAGACTGGTAATACAGGTTATTGAGTGCATGAGTTCCACTAACTCATCAAGGTGCTGAGATGAATTACATGCTATAACACTGCAGTGTTCACAAGCACTTCAAAAGAGGCTAAAACAAAATAGAATCATCATCCAGTAGAACCCTTAGGCCGATAATTGCCAACGTATAATGCAGAATTGTAATCTCATTATGAATTGCAGAATTTAGTGATATAGCATGGGTAGTAAGCTGCAAATAGGTTTTAGTTTATCCATAGCATAAACTCACTGAGCTTGTGCTTAATAAAACAACATAAAATCACTGAACTTGTGAATAGACAACAAGAAGCTGATGTTATCTATGAATAAACAACATGAGGCTGATGAAACACTTTCCCATGGATGTTATATAACTACAACAGTCATGCGAAGGTGCCTTTACCATTATTTCTAATCCAAGAAAACCTCAAGTGTCCAGAAAATTATGCCAAAACATCAAATTTCTTTAAACACATATTAGTTTCCCACTTAAATGCATCTAGTAACGGGCGATCCTAGTTTTAGGTTCAAACCAGTTTTGCCTAATAAGAAGAAAGTCACATTCCTTGCTCCCTTAAGCAATCTGAACATTATTATTTATTCACACCTACATTTCTGAGTAGCTATAAATTGTTCCCATAAATCAAAAGTAATTACCCACTAGCAAGACTTAGACCATCAAGTGTATGAAATCTAAAAATCACTGTCATTCATTATATACGAAATTGCAAAGAAATGGGAAGAACAATGCTCAGTATGTAGGTATCAAACAAATTCTCCACATTTATTAATTATTTTACATGCTGACCTTGCTTCCACAAGAGTCAATCCTTAGTCAGGAGAATTTAACAGTATTTCATACCTGTGAAATTTAAATTGCAGGGATCTTCACTTCTACTATGTGCAACCCCTACCCTTCCTTTTGCTCCCTTCTTGTTTCTAAACAAGGGAAACTCGGGGAAATGTCCCCCCCCAAAAAAAAAAATGCCCTGTACCCATTACCGGGACGTCCCGGTACTGGGGGACAGCAGGGGACTGTCCCTCTTTTTGCAAAAATCCTAGGAAACGTCCCCAAGACGGGGGGATGGGGTTGACCGAAAGAGGGACAAATAGCTAGTCCCAGGGACAGCCAGGGGACGCCTGAGCCGTCCCCCAACAGTCCCCCACGTCAAAGCATGTTTTAAAAATTATATATATATATATATATATATATATAATAGTTTTCAGTTTTCTGGTTTATGAGTTGTTCATTTAAATTATTTTCATATATCTTTCACAATATTTGGAACACTCACCAGATAAATATTTGATGCTCTATTAGAGATATATAAAAATAACAAAAACAAATTCCAAAAATGTGTAAACTTGAATTTATTTTCTTGTTGTTCACTAACAGGTTTTAGAGACAAAGACTTAGGATTTTGACCTTTTTAAATAGTTCTTCACAATTGGAAATAGGCTGAATATTAAGGCAATTCGATACCCAAAACTCCTTGAGTGCAACAATTTGTGAGCTGGAAATAACCTTATGTAATTTGATATAAGTTTATAAAGTATAACTTGGAGGTTGTATTATGATTCATGTATGTTAATTCTGAATTTTCAATGTGTATTGACTATTGACAGATAATATTAAACACAAATGTTATATGTTAAGGTTCTATAATGTATATTATGTATGATTTATCCATGTTTTCATATGAATATTTAAATTTTCCCTATATTTTATATAGTCATCCCTTATCGTCCCTACTTTTGGCCTCAAAAATCGAAACTTGGGGACTCGTCCCACCATCCCCTGTCGTCCCTATCCCAAAAACTTGGGGTAACCTTGTTCTAAACTCAATGCTTAAGTGTCATCTTATTCCTTCCTTTATTACCTCCCTTCACCCTTCCTTGCTATGTGGGAAAAGGGGCACTTATCAATGTGCTAGATGTTAACCTTATTTTTTAAACCTTTCTCCTACAACTGATAGCTGGCATTTCAATCTGTTCGCTAGCCTCCCTTTGTTTTTTTTATGCCTTGGATAGAGCATATGATATGTACCTTCTTAAAGGTACTCCTTTTCTTAAATTTTTTTATTTTTTTTTAATTTTATTCTAGCCTTGGGTCCCACCATATATTCTCCTTGGGTCCCACCATATAATATCTTCCTTAAATAAGGAGGAATATTTAAAATATCTGCTTTTATAAAGAATATATAAATATATCATTTTATCATTTATTTTATTTTATTGTTATTAATTATGTTTCTATTTGTTTATTTATTTATTTATTAGTTTTAAATTATAAATTGTTCATTATAAGAATCTAAATATAAATTATTATTAGTAGCGATTTTAATTCCTTATAGAATTTTTCTCAAAGTAAGCAAGACACCTTATTCAATGCAATATATGACTTGGGAATTGCACTACATGCTCGTGTGTGCTACTCTCACACAATTGCCCTTGGATGGCTAGACTCCCCTTCCCAATGATACTCTCTCTCTTCGACGAGAGTGTGTAATTGTCGTGTAACACTCCAAACATCAAGAATAACATTAGCCCATTACATAATAAAATTCAATCATATGGCTACGCATGAGATTATTAAAAATCATTTATAACACCATAATTAACCTCATTTGATGTATCATTAGAATGATTAGTTTTTAACAACTAACTAAAACAATTATTTTTATATCCAGATAAAACAACAAAAAAGACAACTATATAAAATTTTAGGGCCAACCGTCATGATAGTTGAACATCCATATCAACATGACAATACAAAATTTTAGGGCCAAGTTTCGTATCAGCTTAACATCTATACGACATTTAGGGCTAGGTCACAATTAGGATTGTGACATGATGCAACTCTCCTGCAAACTCATGTACAATTTCTTTCCTCCAAAAGTTAGTAAAGAAGTCTAAGTTCTATGTAGTAGGACAACTATCTCCTAACAAATTATGGGGTAAAATTCCATCACTGCGGGCTGGAACACCAATGCCATTATGCTCACCAGGACCACAACTTCTCTAAATTCCTATTCCCTCGAGTGTATGCCACACAAGGGTAAGTGCCTCCATCGGAAATCCCTGAAGTAAAGAAGTTGCAAACTCCACCAAAGAGTCATTTGTATGATGAGACTTTGATTCCTTTACATGTATACAACCATCTGAAGGAAATAGAGTAGGAGACCTGCAGGTCCTGGTTCCATCTTCTGAAGATGGAAACACACCATTGCAAAATGGATTATATAATCCCTGAGCCAACCCACATTTATGCATCATCAAATCATCCATGTGCAGGTTGAAAGAGAAGTGATGAGCACTCCTTACTATGCAATCAAGGTGAAATTCACTTGCTTGTGCCAAAGGAAGACCTGCACAATCACTAGGATTCCATGCCTCATCATTCTCATCGCACGAATTAGGAGGTGGCTCACATCTCTAATCATGAAGGTTAGATTTGGTATTGGCTTTGTAAGTCCCCTCTACAAACTTGATGGCTAAGTCCCTATCTGAGAAAAAAATGAGGTATTCTAATTTCATTCCTTCTAGGGAATGCTTGATAGTTTGCAGACTTGATATAGAGGTTCCGACTACTACCCCTTTTCACTTTTCTTCCAATTGAGCTCACCACAATAGGTACTCAAAAAACTTGTGTGTGTTGTCAAAGCGAGTTAAGGCTTGGACAACCTTATCCGTGGTAACCTATAACTGTTCCTTAAGTTCTTGTGATTCAGTAGGCTCATGTCTAGAATTGGCCTCAACCAATACCTTACTTGATTTTTTGGAAAATGTAGGAGACACCCTCCCACAAGATGAAGCCCTGCAATCCTCATGCATGGTACAACATGATGATTCAACATGCTAGCCTCACAAGACTCACCAATAGCTATCTCTACTTCACTAATTTAGAGACTTATGCCCTTGTCACTTGTGGATGCATGTACCTCACCGCTGGCTGGTCCATAAGGTGTATGCATCACTACCTCTGTCGTATCTGTGTCTTAAGCCCTCAATTGGCTCCCCCACGAAGGTGACTCATGATCTCCATGATGTAAATTGTGTGAATACTCAATAATTTTAGAATCATATTTGTTCTGTGCAAATCTAAAACCTCCTTGTGCTTGACCACCATAAGGGGTTCTCCCCTCAAATCAAGAGTACCACTCTTATCTACAAGTTTTATAGCAGCCATAGAATATTGGATTTCTACTATGGATGAAGATGAATGAGCCAAGCTCGATTCCTCATAGAGCTGGTCAATTTGAATCTTTGATTCTTGAAGGGCCATTTGAGTGCTCTTCAAAGAATCTTTGGTAACCTCAAGCTCATAGGAAATCTTGTCAACCTCCTTGTCTTTCCCTTTCAACACACCAAAATATATCTCACCCAACAAGAGAAGGTGGTCTCTATCAGAGAGTAGTTGTTGGTAATTTGACTTCATTACCACTAATGCTTCCCTAAGTGCCTATGAATCCAAAAGGGAAAGTTCTTTATCAAGGTCCATGTGTGCCCTTGAAGACCTCCAACAATATTTTGCCATCAACTTAAGGGTATCATCGAAATGTTTGATGGCTTCAATAACCTGGTCTTCATTTACCCTCAACTGTCCTGCCAAATGATAGGACTCATGAGACTTATTGACCTCATTCAAAATTTCTGATTTGTAATCAACATCATGCAATACAAATCAGATTTATTATCAATGTTCATAACCATACCATCAGTGCCATCAATGTTGTCCCTTGTTCTCAATTGTGTAGATGAAGTATGAACTGTAGTATGGTCAAGAGTAGATCCATCCCAAGTAGGATCCACATCAAATGTAGGGACTAGTACCACTCTTAGGTCACACGTGCTAAAGTGTTGATTGCTCAATTCAAGGAAAATGTGGTCACTGTATTCCTTATGATTGGTCGCTTCAATGAATAATTCATTCTCCCTAGTACGGAAATCATGATAATCATGCCCAAACATAGGCTTGGTTTGAGGCTTAAACCAAACTCCACTTGTATCATCATCCTTGAAACCAAATGTAGCACCATCATCATCAGAGGATTTGAAAGATCCACCATATATACTCACAACCTGCCCATCATTAGGTACTAAACCATGAGGTGTATCATCCTGAAAATTGTTTTCATCACCTGCTGCAACATCTTTCCCTTGACTGAAAATTGCACCTCCAAATGAATATTGCTCCTTGTTGGTGTTTCAATTCACACCTCTAGAGTGCGTATTGGAAACAGAAAACTATGCATAGATAAACTGCTCTTCAAATTAGGAGGGGAAGCTCCCTTTTTTGCTATTATGTGTAAAAAGTAAAGTAATTTAAGTTCCTATCTTTTTTAATCAACTAGTAGAGACACAAGGTTATAAAACCAAATACTTTGCATCTAAGGTTTTCTCTGGTTTCTGCTGATCTTAACTACAACTAGGCTAAAGCTATAACCATCCTATCTCCTCAAGTAATTCAAAGCGAGAGGATCTAGGAGAAATTGGGAATTGTTGGATCACTTAGACAAACTGTCTCTCGAAATGTATCTGAAGGCTCATTGCTCTTTCAGATTTACGCTGAAATAAATTTTATGCAAGTAAACACTCAAACGGTAAGCTAAAGCTCAGGATTCCTAAGAGGCGAGGTGCTCTGTTTGAGGTATAGGCTGAAATATAGATTAATAGAAACAACATATTATTGAAAGAAATGAGACATTGGATCAAAGCACAAAGGCATGAGATTTATTTCCTCAAAGCTTTCTTGAACAACAATAGTACATCTGGGACAACAAATTGCATGATGAAACAAACAAACAATAGACGATCAAACCAAATTTATAAAATGACATTAAACAATAAACTGAACAATGATTTGCAGCCATAAGTAAGCATACAATCTCGTTCTTACACAATGTGAACCAATACTGAATAGCAATATTGCAAGTGAAAGTGGCACAATTTTTTTTTATCACAAGCAAAAGTTAAAATACAATGAGCAAGGTTGCTCTTATTTATATAATCTCAAAGGAGTAGGGAACCCTAAAATATCCCTAAGTTAAAATTTAGTCTTGCCAACATGCAAGATTTATTCCTATGTCTAAAGGCAAGTAACTTAATAGTTAACTGGAAAAACTACCTTAGTTAACTAATTATAAACTAAACTAGAACTCCTTATGTACATAGGTATCTCCAAATAGACATGTATGTTTGGTGGGACAGTGAGTTAACTTGGAAAGAGGCATCAAGTTAGCTGTTGTGTCTAATGTCTATTTGGAAAAAGGTGGGATGTCCTTACTTAGTAGTTCATTGGTTGACTCCTCAAGAAATCATCTCCTCCAAGAAACAGTTAACTGCCTCATCATCCAAAGTTCATCACATGCCTTAATTGTCAATTTGTTGCTTGTTAGCAACTTGAGCAATCCTTGAAATATCTTCAACTGACAGTTCACTGATTGGTAACTTTGGCGGCTCTGTAGCTGGAGTGATGATCTATGTTTCTTTTGCAACTTGATGCTTCTGATGCTTTTCTTGATTCTTCTCAGTGAAAGAGTGTTGCATGATGAAACCATGAAGTTTGATTATGAACACTCTAGCTATGAGAAATGCTTATGAGCTCGTTGCACACCCAAAATTCCAATAGTATTCAACCCTCTAAACTGGCCTTGAAAGGCTATCAGCTATATGAGGTATGAAACCATGTGGACTTTGAGTGTCTATGCCTGTCAAATTGTTTGAATCAACCATCGGGTGCACTTGATGCACATTAGTTGCAACTATTCTCAAGGAATTATGAAGAAAGATCGATTTGGTCTTGAATTCAACCTGAGAGAATTGCATTATGAAAAAATTGACTATTGACTATAAACATGGATATGTTTAGGCAACTTTTTCCGGTGAGGCTAAAAATAGCTTCTCGAAGGGTAATTTTTCCAAAAAAATTTGAGACGTGGGTTTTGTTAAGAATGTATTTCTAAGCCGACCCAGATCATCATAAATTCAAAAAAATGACTTTTCCTTGAGTATGCAACAACTTTTTAGAAACAAAAGTTGTAGGGGCTGCAAGGGCTATTTTTCCTAAAAAAAATTGGCATATGGGTTTTGTAGGCACTTGTTTGCTGATCAAACCTAGTTTCTCTATTTTTTGAAATGATAGACTTTTTTTAAAAACCCTAAAAATAGGGGGTAGTGGGGCAATTTTCTCAAAAAAATTTGGCATGTGGGTTTTGTTGCTAATACAAATCTGTGAAAAATTGTTGTTTACTTGGACATGCAAGAGAAAACCTTAGAGAAGGATAGAAGAAATGTGAGGGGGAAAAGATAGAAGTTATAAATTACCTCCTTTAATCCTCGAGAAAAAATGCCTCCATATAAACCCAATCTGATGAATTTCTTACAAGAACATACTGGAAAGATGAAGCATGGAAAAATATTCCTCTGTGCAATCTGAACTTGGAACTGTGAAGAACACTGAAAATGGCCTCTGTTTGATCCTTCAAAATGCGTTGGAGAGAAAATAGGTGATTTTAGCTTCAACCTGCAAGAAATAATGGAGAAGTGACACCTAAGCTTGAATAAATATCCATTTCGGAGGTGAGAGTGTCAGTTAGGTGTGCCAACCCTAATTGAGGAGTCAATCATTTTGCATGCTTCATTAACTAAAAGTTATCCTCTAATTTTATGATGCCATATGCAAGAGGAAGCATGCAAAAATCACAACTGAGAGTCAACCGGGCCCACTTTGACTTTTGGTGCCCAAGCTTGAGGGAGTTGATTTTTTCTTAAGATTTTCAACTTCTTTTGTGACGAACTGCCTTTGTTTGACCTTGAATTTTGGATGCCTTATTGATCCTGAAGCTTAGTTGACAAATTCATTGTGAAGTTGGATCAAGTCTAAAGAGATTTTGCTAGGTGTTGCAAACCTCATAAACTAGTTTTGATAGATTGAAATTTTGGGCGCTTCTTTCCAAAAGGGTGCTTTTTTCACCAGACAACCATTTTTTGAACGCTTTTCAATCTCGTCAATTTGACCCTTCGTGCTTCAATCTGCAACTGTAGGTGACTGACGACTCCCATGAACATGTCAAGATATGGAACAAAAAACCAGTTCAATTTCAAAAATAATGGTATTGCAACATCTGGAAGTTGATTTATGAGGCTCAAATTCAAGGGTGCCCTTGGCTTGCCAGGGTGCTTTTGTGTCTCTGAGATACATTTTGCAATTTGTAACCTTTGACAAAATTCTCCAGTTTGACCCTCGTTATCAGGAGTTTGACTAATTTGATGTTCGTGTTGATGATCTCCACGAAGATTGATCAATTTTGAAGAGATGTTCTTGGGAGTCACGAAGTTAGAAAGTTGTATCTGTAATGTCCCCTCCGAATTGAGACATCTGTATTCAGTAGATTAGCCTATCATTGTGACCCTTGTAGGCTAATGAAGGTGTTGAGAGGGTCTTCTGAGGATTGTATCACCTCCAACATTTAGTGATGTTTAGCTCTGGCTTTCATTTGAGGCTTCCAGGAATCAATTTGCTCAACTTACTATTTATAGTAAGTCAGACATGGACATAGTGGAACCCTTACTATTTTTAGTAAGTCATGTGATTAGATGAAGAATCATCAAATGAGTCCCCAATTCAGATGGCATATTAAGAGTTGATGAATTTAAGGAGTTATTATTGTTATTTGGCTTAAATAATATTAATTAATTAAAAGGGGGTATTTTAATGTTATAACTTGAGGGTCAAAAACCTCATTAAAAGGGGGACAAATTAATGAATTAATTATTGGGCACCAACTCCTAAGTTTTGAGTGAAATATTAAAAGGGGTGAAAATAAATAACATTTTAATGTTATTAATTTCCTTTTTGGAGAAGTTCAAACTTCTCATGAGAGGATATATATTTCACTTTGAGGTTATTTGATATTCATTCGATTATGATTATTGTTGATGAAGTTTTGTTTGAGAGTGGAAACCAAGGGGTTTTCAATCCTCGTGCCATTCGAGAACATTTCTTCTTTAGTGTTTGCAACCATTTGAAGTAGTCAAATACCTATTGAATTTGGTATTCTGGAGGGCATCATTCAGATGTTCTATTGTGCTAATTGTAAAGACACAAGGGTTTGATTTAATTGTTCAGAGATTGCAAGAATCAGAGTAGGGATTGCAGATTTATTAACAACCATAATAAGTCAGATTGAAGAGGTACGAATTGAGGGTTTCAATAGTCATCTTGCAGCATGCCCGACCTTTCTAGAAGAGGGGCGATTTTAATTATAAAGGGATCATAAAAATTAGAAAAAAATACACAAAAGGGCGCCCAGGCTCTAGGAACCTAGCCACACTTTTGATGATAAAAAGGCAATAGATTGAAGGAGATTCGAACCCGTTTTTGAAGTTTCTTTCTGGCTGAAAGTAATGAACAACAACTGCATGTCATCAAATCTTTTCGGGTATGGCTATAATTGTTTATTCTTTGAATATTGAGAAATAAAACATAGATTGGAGGAGTATTATCATAGTTGTTTGTATTTTCCTTTATATTTGCATTTTATTTTCTTTGTAAGCATTTCAAAAAACACAAAAAAAGTAGCAAAACCCTCATAAAATATCCAACACCAAAAACAAAACAAAAACAACATTAGAAACAAGGGCACAAAGTATTCTTACAGTATCTAAGGCCCCAAAAAGTTGGGTGCCTTTTCCAAAAAGGGTGCATTTTTCTCAACAACCAAATTTCCATGTTTTTCAACCTGCTTTCGTCACTTGCGTTTTACGCTTGATCTTCATTCATGAGATTTTGACAGGTCCCAAGAGTTGGTTGTTCGATTCATTGCGTAGCTGGAAAGATTCTGAGCAGATCTCTTGGAGAAGACAGTTGCTAAAAACCTCATTTGATTGACCAAAATTCTAGGTGCCCTTGGCATGTAGGAGTACATTTGACCCTTTGAATTACATTTTATTCTTCATTTTACATGCTTGTTTGATCAACCGCTATTGTCGGTTGATACGTCTCGTGGACTGGAGAACAGGTTTGTTGCGAAGCTGGACTGAAGCTAAGAAGATCATCTGGAGATAACAAAATCAAAAACTAATATTTGATAGGATTTATTCTTGGGCACTCTTGAGCTATAGGGGTGCAATTTCTGTGATTGATTGCCATTTTTTATGATTGCTGACCTTCAGCATCTTCCACCTCTACCTTTGTTTGCTGGAGTTTGAAAAATCTGATGGATTTGCTTGATGATTTGCTGGAAAGCTAGCAAAGTTTTGAAGATGATTGGTTTTGCAAGTGTTAAAAACTATATCTGGCCTCTCAAATTTAAGGGCGCCCTTAGCCAACAGGGCCACAATTAGCTCTAGACTTGATCATTTTCTGATGATTTTCAACTCCTTCATGCTTCGCGATTACCGTGTTGTTCGTCTACTCTAACTGTGTTGAAGCATTGTTGTTGCTGACACGAGTACGTTCACCATTGTGACTGCATTCACCATTTTTACGTGTATGGACATTGCAAAGTTGAATAGGGCATTGATTGCAAAAGCATCTCCCTTATAGCAAGGCATATAGTTTCCAGACTTAGAATATTTTTTACATTTTTCTCCTTTTGGAAATCCCCTCCATCGTGAAGCATCTTTTTTAGCATCTTTCACCATAGAATCTTTTGTGATGTGTTTAAGGCTTAGATTTTGACACCTAGTACTGGCCATCTATCATTGTTGACCTCAGCGGTCCTAACTTTTCTCATGAAAAAGTGAAGTAGACCCACTAGAGCTAAAGAAACTTTTTCTTGATTCTAACTTGACTAATGTGATCATGAAGTGAAATAAGCCAATCAAAATGATTTTGAGTCAATTCTGGAAAGATCCTATTTTTAGGTTTTTTCCTAAAACTAGGGGCTTGAAACCCTAATTTTCAAAATTTTCAAAATTTGTCAGTATCCTTTGGAAAATCCCATGCTTTGTTTGACCTAAAACTGACTTTTAACGACAATTTTTAGACCGTTTTTATCAAAATACCTTATTGCAGCAAAAATTTAATTTTGGGTACAACACTCCTTGACTGTGGTTGCAATAGATGAACGTTTTAATAATTTATCAAAATCCATGCATGTTGATGGATTTTCACCTTTCCCATGATCACCTGTAGGCTGCAAGTCACACACCAAAGCTTCTTCTTCCTACTCTAACCCTTCTTCAAGGGTAACTTCTAATTTTTCTTCACATTCTTCTAATGTACTTTACCAAACCCAATTTTCCAAGTTTCAAGGTCACAACTAGACTCAGGAATTCATTAAAGGACACTTGTGTTTCAAAACCATCAGGCATGCTTTGGTACTCAAATAGTAGGATAGCTTCATGCTCATAACTCTCCTTAATCCGATCTTCGACCTTGCTAAAACCCATTGTCATACTTTGAATTTTTACTGAATCACCCAACAAGATGGCAGGAACTTGGGCTTTGATACCACTGTAATGTCCCATCCTAGTTTGAGTTTGGAATTTGCGGTTTTTTCCTTTGATTATTTTAGTTTGACATATGAGACATTTTTTCAAACAAATAGCATGACAATGACTGAAACTAATTGCAAAATAAATAGATATGCATTCCCAAGTAGTTACTTTAGTATTCAAGGTTTACAATCTCATGCAAGTAATTCATAACTAAGATATATCATAACAACAATAATGCTAAATTTTGGAACCAAGCTTTCACATAGATTTATATGACCATCACAATAAAATATAAATTCAAATATTCAAGTAACAACTCACACCATTAATTATCAATTTTTTGGTAGACTCCTAGGTAAATGTAGCGCTTGAAAAACTGTCACTGCTGGCAGGTCTGGTTCATAGCAAAAATAAGAGATGTTCATCAATATGGCAGGTGACCCTCTACAAGGAATCACGTCCAATAGGCCTACAAACTCCTAGTAGGGACAAATCGACACCCCTCAACAACCCATGGTTTCATGACCAACTCCACACATCACTCCCATGGCATTATGTACTTAGAAATTCCCATGGACCCCTTCTATTGAAGTCTAAAATAAGAATATAGACCATTGATTGCCTTGGAATGGTGAAATAGTTGTGAAGGTAATGAAGTACTTGTAGAAACCCACACTTAGCTCTTCGTTCGATACCCACGACCTCTTGGGAAGTCCACGACCCAAGGAGATAACCCATGCCTCCACAATGAATAAATATAAGCTCAATGCATATCGCCTAGCAGCAATAAATTCTTCAAACCTTACATCTAGTTTGAAGTATGAAAGGCACAAATTGAGAATAAGGAAATACCACAACCAACCTTGGATTCCTCTGAGTATGGCATCCAACAGTCTCTTTTCAAAGCCCTCAATTTTGAATGATAACCTCAAACCTCCAACTGTATAGAGAAATAATAATTTGATATTCAAACCCCTTAACAATTGATCAAATGATCTTTGAAGCACAAGCACAACCCCTGAACGAAGTTTTCAGCTAGCAACCTTGGGAGATCTTTCACTCTTGTAGCATGCTATTCCTCATTAGGGTTTTCATCCTCAATGAAGCCAATAATTTCAAACTTTCTAGTCCAACTTGCAAAACCCTTATCAATTTTCTTCCCAACATCAATATGCAAATGAGCTCACAAAAGGGATTTTATATTTTCCTCCCATTCCCATGCCCAAGTTGGCAATTCAAAATTATTTTATTTCCCGCCTTATAAATCCTTTAAGTTGGCGCCACTTTATATTATAAAATATTATTTTAAAACTTTTTATAACGCCTTTTTATCGTAAGTCATTAAAATATATAAATAACATATTAAGTTAAATATTTAATTTAACTTTATTATTAACGTCATTTAAATTTAATACCCATGACCATGATAAATGCCATGATAATTCATGGTGAGAATCCACCAACTTTCCTAATATGGAAATATTATGAACTGACCAAGACACTGACCCCCTGTGACTTACTAAAAATAGTAAGTATGAAAAAAGTGTCCAAAACAAGCTTTGGAAGGTATACAACAATAACCTTAGAAACATAGACCTGGGAAACACCAATCAAGCTCAAATGGTTGACTGACCAAGTACACAAATGCCCTCAGAGGGCCCCCTAACCACCCTGTTATTCCACGGGGACCAAGTGATGGACTAACCTTTGGAATTGATAACTACCTAGGAAAAGGGGACTTACAGAGAGTTAGGTTTGGCTTTCAATTCGTCAAATTTCATCATATATTGTTTGATTTATAAGTGTTTCCAGATGGGCAAGGGTTATTAGATCTAGGAGGTAGCTAAATTTTCGGACCACTTTGGGCCAAAATTGCCCTTGTCATTGCATTCAAAAGGCCCAAAAATCCCCAAGATCGATTGTCAAATCATAAAAATTGGACGACTTGCCGTCAGGCTTGAGGAAAAAATCTCGCCTTCTTCACTGTCCGTATGACCATCATAATTTCACAGGGTATAGTTGTATGTTGTAGTTGCAATTTGTATGAAAAAAAAATTATTGACAATTTAAAAAATAATTTCTAACTTTTTTTTGGAAAAGTATTCTTTCGATTTTATTTTCAATAATTTATTTATTTAAAAATAAAATAAATAAATCAAAATATGTGGACTTTCAGGTCTGTAGAATTGCAGGTGTACTCGTGTACCACTAAGGGTACATAGGCCAGGTTGCATTCATCGTGGCATGGGTAGTAGGGCTTGCCACCAATCGACGCTAGCATAGGCGGTTGGTTAAAAATAAATTGGTGCTGACCTTTTTAAAATCGATCAAACAACAAAGAATATTTTGTAAGATTCCACCAAAATAATATTTCACAGCATCCTAAAGAGGGACTTGTAGGTGTACCTGCATACCACTGAGGGTATGTAGGGCCTGTTGCATGCCATGTGGCATGGGTAGCAGGCCTCACCACCGGTTGGCACTAGCATAGGCGACCGGTTAAAAATAAACTGATTCCGACCTTTTTAAAACCAATCAAACAACAAAGAATATTTTTCAATATTCTGTCAAAAGAATATTTGTAGCATCTCAAAGATTTTGTCAGAGTTTTCAATGCTAGAGAATATTCCATGGAATATTTTTTCTAGGGCATGTTTTGTTGTCAGAGGAATATTTCGGCACATAGGGGTATATTCTAGTAGTGACAGTTTGTAGGCCACCAAACTTAAGCTCAATGATTGTTGACATCAGCATCGCGTCAAGGAGATGTCAACACTCTTAAGAAATTTATTCTCCCTCTTCAATGTAATTTTCATTTTGGAGGGAAAACTTCAAACACACATAACTTGGTCATACAAACTCCTTTTTCAGTGCAATGTTTTTTGATTTGGGGTAGAATTTCATGCTTTATGCAATGGTGCAGTTAGTTTTTGGTTTTGATGCCAATTTTTTCTAAAAATTGTAGATTCTCACAAGTGTTACTGAGCCGTTCTCATTTTCAAAAATTTTGGGGCTCCGTTCTTACTCCTATGGTAACATTTTTGGGTGATTTTTTTTTAAGTGCATAATTTTTTCATGTAATTTGTAGTGGTGGGATAAGATTTATCTGATCTTGTCTAAATTTTTTACTTTGAGCTTGTGGCCAAATTTGGCAATTTGTAGCACTAAGATCAAGTCCACTTCGCTCTTGTTGGCGAGTAGCACCTATAATCACACTAAGCGTAAAGTTCCAACCTCATATCTTGTTTGGGGGTTTCATGGTTGAGTAATTTGGGGGGTAATCTTGTGTTGTTGTTGGTTCTAATCATGTCTTCTAATCAATGGAAAGTAAAATGTGATTATTGTGGAAACAAAAAGCATACAATAGATGAATTTTTGTAGAAAGAACTTGATGATATGAAACTTCTTTATGAATTTCATCAGTTGCAACAACTTTGCATTGCTCAAGGCATTGGTTTTCCTACTTCTCTTGAACCGGCATCAACCAGATCATTTATTGTTCTTAATGTTGAGGATACAATGAGGGATGATAGGCGTAGTCGAATGACATGCACTGAGATCTCATCTCCTTTATCTATTGTTGTACCTGAGGATGCTTTTGTTGGCACAATTTTGTTTCCTTGTGATTCAGTGCAACAGGACATGAATTGTCTTCCAAACAATTATGTTGATGTTATAGCGACGGGTTTATCCTTCACCTGATTCTGGACATTAAATAATAAATATCGAACAAATAAATAAAGTTGTGCTACTTATTTATATGTAGCCAATCTAGGTGAAGATGCGCTTCACTTAAAATAATATTTTATTCAAGCCAACTTTACTTAAGAGCCACTTCCTCTAGAAAAGACACCGCCTTGTGTAAAGTCGTCTCACTTTGTATGAGGCCAACCCTTCATGAAAGGTCACTTCTATATGTATATAATCAAGGCATCTCCCTCTCCATTTTGTATTCGATTTTATTAGAGACAAGCTCGCACATCTTCAACGGGCCGTCGTTTTGCTTCAAAGAGATCGATGCTAAGGAGAAATAATTATTTCTTGTAAATTTGCATCTAGAGAGGTGCTATATTGTTTGTGTCAGATCAGCCTAGTGTTTGGCCAAGTTGTAAGGCAGATTTCCGCTTCTTCATTCAATATATAAGTGATATATTTGTGGCTGGGTTTTTTCTCCCTTAAGAAGGAGGGTTTTCCCAGGGTATTTGTTGTGTCTTATTGTTCATAATTTTGTATTTCTGTGTTGTTAGAATATGTGGATTAATTAAAAAGTGAACTAACACGCCAATGAAACATTAGATTGAAATGAACTAATTCAGAAAAGACAAATGCAAACTCTAAATGACAAAAGCTCCTTCAAATTCGTCCCATTGTCCTTTATCTCCAAGGATTCGATTCAAGATACTGGCTCTCAGTTGGTTTAAGCAGCAACTTGTAGAATGACAACTTAGGAGAACAAGATTGATGCAAAATGCATGCCCATCGCTAATGATTTTAAGCTATGAAATTGAAGAACTAAAATGCTTATGATATTGCTAAAATGTTGACATGTTGATTCAAATGCAACTATAGTAACTACGTATGAAATCTAGGATGAAATCTACTTACCAAATGGTGGTATTTATAGATTTTTGAAAGGCAAGAATCTAGTTGGCAAAGATCAATGGCTGAGTTTCAAACCTGTCAAGATGAACGGTGTGAGATTCTGGAAGTTGAGAGAAAGATGGAGAATGTTTTCAACCCACGAAACTATCTTCATTCAAAAATGGAGACAAACATGGCTTTTGTCTTTTCATTAATTGAAAAGTTAGTTGAAAATTGAGGATAAATGCCAATTAAATAAATAAATTTATTTAATTATATGTGACATGTAATTTGGAAACTTCTTTAATTAAATAATTAATATTTAATTATGGGAGAGGTGAAAAAGATGTGTAATTAAATATTTACAATACTTAATTATGTGAGGTGTTGAATGAATTAGAAGAATATTCCATAATTTGAATTTAAATGTTCAAATTTTTAGAAAAAAATGATAATTAAATAAATAAATTATGAAATTTATTTAATTTAATTAAGAGAAAAATAACAATAATTAAATAAACTTATTTATTTAATTAAACTAGAAGAACTAGAAAAATGAATGATATAAATAAATAATTAAATTTATTTATATGTAGATGACTTTTAGAATATTAATTAAATAATTCATATTTAATTAATTAACAGGTTTGATTAATCGTGACCATTTTTAGATGTATACAATTTCATTTCTGATCATAAAAATAACAAATTATACACTAAGTGCATAAAAGGATCCCATAAGCTATTATTAGCTTTTGCACATGATTAAATTTATTTAATTGTTTTTAGAATTAATAAATTATAAAAGGTGTGCAAAGATAGTTTATTTATGGATCATGCAAATTGCAATTTAACTAGAAAAGGTGGACAAAATAGGAAAAACAAAAGTGAGAGTAGAGTGATTAAAATTAATAAAGTTGACTTATTTTTATGCCTTTTAGTGTTTGTGTAGGTTTCCTGGTTGTGTTTGGAAAACCTTATTAGAAATTGTTGGGCACATTGTAAAGAGGATCTTATTTTTTCTAAAAGCTCTTTTTAGAGAAGAATGTTATTGTATGTGTTTTATGCAATACAATTCCATGTTAATGATGAATTTTATGACACTAAATATAAAATTAAGTATTTAACCTTCTGCAATGACCTTGTGTAAGATTTGATTTTATAGGTTTAGGAAAATAATTGATAAACTCAGGCTTTGTACTTAATTGATTGATTATGACATAATTTTGTTCCTTTAATATTATCCTTTAATTTATAAGACCTCCTGCACTAATGTTTAATTCTGATCTCTTTGTGTGTGTGATGAAATTGTTATCTCCATTGGATATCTTCTTGTGTAAATAATTCTACTTATTGAATACAAATTATCAATAGTTAGAAGCTTTGTATTGTGATTGCTGTTAATATGAGTGTTTATAGCTTTGATTACTAATATTCGAATACTTTGATTTGTGGAGTCTTCCCACACGTTGTCAATGGAATTGTCATTGTCCATTAGGGGATTCACATACAACTTTTGATATAGAAAGAGGTGAAATTTTCAAACATGAACATAACACAATATATAATTCACATATTTTATTGCTACTATCTTACTCACTTTTTATGGTACTTGGTATTTCTATATGATACATGTATAATAGATAATACATGGCTGACTTATGGATGACACAAGAATGACACATGGATGGCATGATATAACAATTCATAAACACCATATCTCAATTCAATAGCCAATGAAATTTTAGGAGTATAAGGTGATAAGAATATAGTTTGTAGATATATGGCTGCAAAAGAGATTCACTTTATGATGGTCATTAGTCCCCTTAAATGGTCAACCTATAACAAGATTTATTGAGGATAAAAACTTGGGAAATATTTTGGAAGCCAATTTTTAGGATTCTTAGTCTATGCCCTCCTATGAAATCTCAGGACGACAAACCTTCCTTATGCAGATTTAAATGATTCCAAGAGAAATTGTGTCTCATGAACATGTGGCAAATATAATAGTTGACAAGTAGTTGCAATTGCAATAAAATGTGTCCTAGTTTAAATTGTTTTTCAACTATCATCTCACAGTAAATGTCATATTCAGAATGACTTGTCAGATTTAAGAAACCTCCCATGTGAATTTTAAGCTACATTTCAAGTTCTCATAGATTCTTCATATGATATTTTTTTTCAGATGTATAATATTTTCTTCAAGCTATCTAATAGGGTTTCATTTTGTTTGGAGAATCAACATAATTTTTTGTCTATAGAAACACATGTATCCCATACAAGTTTGATTAACCTCATAAATGTTGGAAAGAATTATTTTGGGGCTCTAAATACATGTCTATTTCTTATCAACAATTGGAATATCAAAACTAAAAACCTATTGCATCATCGAAACATCGAAACTCAACCAAAGAATGCCCTCATAGAAATCTAGCCCTAAAAAAAACATCTAAGATGCATGTCACACAATTACTTTCTTGATATTGCATTACTGAGATACATAGCACATGATTACTCATACTTCATTAGGTGTTGATCATAGGATTCATGTTAACAACTTTTGAAAGACCAAATTACACAGACAATAGTTTAGAGATACAATATTAAATTTGAATTTTTATAACTTATTGGATAATAGTTTCCTGCCACAGGTTGGTGTACTTGTAGATCCCAGTCGGTTCTGAAGTCCCTCACCTATCTCACAAATAAAGATTTGTTCAATTCTTGTCAAGTTGCAAGAATTAAATAAGATAGAATTGTTGCACATGAACAAATATAAAATAGATAGTGCCTCTCAATTTATGGATCTATGATTGTCCAAGCAATGTAAGTGCGTGACTCCAAATTTTACACTATTTTCATGTCAATAAAACTATTGAGATGTTATCCTTATTAGTTAAGAGAGAATCCAAATAAGTTAAATAATAAACAGTAAGTCAATGAGAAGTCATTGTTCATATGTAGGATCAAAACTTACAAATTACATCATTAAATCTAATTTATTTGCCTACTAAGATTGTAAGAAAGAAGAAATAAAGAAAATATGTTAATTTCCATGAATGATAAAAAATAGGTCAAAGGAAATGGAACATACAAAATGTACATTAGAAAAAGACTAAAAAATACATGTACAGTAGCAAAAGACTAAAAAAAATTCCATAAACATAAAAAAAAAATGATAAGTGCTAAGAGCTTAGAAAAGGGGGTTTACCTAAACAGAGTGACCTCCATACTAGTACTATTATAAATAGAAAAGAGGGGGGAGAACTTGCAAATCATTAGAAACAAAATAAAAAATGAAATGTGGGGGTTTACTTGAAAAATGTGACCCCCAAACTCAAAATATATAATATTATATTGTACATGTCAATTATCGCATCAATATCAAAGTATATAATAATATAATATATCAATTCAAGTACAAGTCAAAGTATATCAAAGGATATATTTTTATGGCATTATATTATTATATATCAAAGTATATAATTGTAGAGAAGGGGGATTCTCTACTCATGAGTCTCTTTACTCTCAAGAGGTTCCCAAGGGGCGAACTCCCCTAAACTACCTTAAGGAACAACGCACGAATTCTAGAATCTGAGGGAGAAAATCATAAAGGTTTTTTGGACAAATTGACGAGCTCTCGGCTAAAGGACATCAGTGTAGAATAAGGACGACAACACGGCGTGTTGGCGTATCAAAGGTGCGCTGGTGTCTTATATGGAATAGAAAGTGAGAAAATCATAGAAAACAGCTAAATGATCACTAACAATCAGATTTGCTAAGAACTTATAGAATGCGGGCAAATGACAAAATGTGATAGAACTGAAATGAAGTAAAGTACAAATGATAAAGTTAAAGAGGATGGAGAAAGTGAATGCTCACAATGACCCAAGTAATGAAGCCTCTAGCACGTGAATATCTATAATAACTACATGCGTAAGATTTGGAGAAAATATTGGGGCTATATAGGGGTTTTCCTTAGTCAAACCCCCATTTTGGTGTTCCCACCTCCACAAACAGGTAGATAGATAGATAGAGATAATAGAAGTGAATTGAATGGAAGAGTGATAAAAGAAATCCCCGCTCAATGAGGAGAACCCGTATCACAAAATAGAAGTGATAAAAGTAATCCCTGCCCGAGGAGGAGAACCTGTATCACAAAATATACATGCAATAGGTAGGGAATGTGTGAAATCCCAAGATGCCCACAAGCGCAAGACAAGGGAGGTATTAGCTGCAAGGCTTAAGGAAGCCAAAGAGAGATCAATAGTCTGCAAGAGCCAAGAGATTTGTGAAGGGTGTTGTAAGAACTTGAGAGCCTGAAGTTGTTGTAACAAGAAAGAGATCTGTCCAAGCAAGATAACAAGAGAAAGATGGGAGAATGTCCAAGATAGAAGCCAAGAAGGAGAAGAAGACCAAATGAGATGAAAAGACAACTTTTAAAGAGGGAAAACAAGCTTCCTGAGCCATTACAAGGCATCTCGGGTCGTTACCATCGACAAAAGCATATGACAAGTTGCAAACATGCACAAAATTAGTCGTTTGAATGTTGAAACATTGTAGTGTTGTTATATGAAGCCTAATCAGACTCAAAGGTTAATTTTTCCCCCCTTTTATCGGTGCGGTTTCCCCATAATTTATTTAACAGGGGTTTGGGGGTAGTGCCCCCAAGACGGGGTCAAGGGGCAATGCCCTTGGTGCGCTCCTTGTTGCGGTACATGACGGGGTCGATGGGCAACACCCCCGCGGGGCTCGGGGGCAGTGCCCCCGAAACTTCACACATTTTTTATTATTTTATAAAGGCGTCGAGAGTTATTTTTCTATTGGATGACATAAAAAAAACCTATTTTTGTAACTGACATAAGTCTTGATAAAACGGCTAAGGGTTAGGGTTTCTGTTGATATTGTATTGTAGCATTTGCAACGGTATTGAGTTGCAAGGATTTCTGGTTGTAATCGGTTCGATTTACTGGATAATAATATTGGACTCTCTGTTGGTGGATGTAGCCTGAGTTTGGGTGAACCACATTAAATTTTTTCTCTTGCTATTATTATTTCTGTGTATTTTTCATTCATCTATTTAATCTTTATCTGCATTTAATTTGATATCTTCTGCATGCAATTCCTAACACGTAGGATGCTAGCATAGTGCACATACGTTAGCGCGATGTGCTAGTGTCCAGAAACATCATGCTACAAAATGACATGGACAGGAAAAGAACAAAGTTTGATGCAGAGCTGACGCACAAAGGTAGCTACTGAAAAGGGGTCTTGAGCATCCTGAGAGGGAAAAAGGCTGATGCAGGGGCTAAAATGAGTCTACACAAATGCTAGGGGAGTGGACACTAAAGTAGATGCAAGAATGTATGTGAAATTGCAAGGGGTGCAATTTTATGACATTACATTTTTCCCCCACTTTAGCAGGCATATGAATCTACGCTAATATGCACGCTAAAGTAAATCTACTAAGCATAAATAACATCATAATGCCAAAGGATACTATAGAGGAAGCAGATAACTTTTCAAACCAAAGAAGCATGTCCCTAGGTTGAAGACTTGCAAAACAAACACATTAGACAAGAAATAACTGCACAAGACAACAATGCTATAACATAAAAATCCACAACATCACAGGGTTAGGACATATAAAACACACACACACACAAAAAACTAAACGATATGAGTTAGCAAAGTGAAAGAGACCTCGATGTAGAAGGTTTTCTTAGTACTATGCGTTGTCCCCAAATTAAAAACAATAACACAGAAGAATTCTAAAATGTAGAGAAGAAAGTAAGGATTGATTGCTTCAAGAGAAGAATGCACCCAAAAGTTAGAGAAGCAACCAATATCGAAAAGAGAAATAGCATATACTCAGGATGAAGAAGATGCAAGTCTTCGATCTAGTATACACAATTTGAGAAGAGAAGAAAGAAGAGAATTCAAGAGAGAGAAAGGAATGAAAATTCCAGGAGACATGACTCCACAAGTACTCTCATCTGAGGAGGGTTGAACAAAAGGAATCTGTAGCTCCACAAATTATGAAGTTGCACAAAGTACATTCGAGGCCCACAAACCAATGATGGACAAATCCCACAGGATGAAAGCGCTTCACAAGCCCTTGGACTTGCAAAGAAGGCATTCCCCCAAGTACTCTCTCATGAAGGAAGCCCAATGTAAGGGGACTTCGTAGAGTTAGACTAGAAAGCAGCTTCATAGGCGCACCTGCAATGCAACATGTTAATCCATAGATAAAACATGTTAGAAGACAAAAATCCACACAGGAAAACAAGCAAACAGTCACACAGACAGTTCATAATTTGAAAGATTTTAAAGAGGTCCCTCGAGAACTGTTCAAAAGAAAAGGGGTCCATGCAAGGGACGCACTATTTGAAAATCGAGGTCTAGTCATGTTGTCCCCAAGCTAGATGCCAAGATATGAAATAGGTCTAGTTGGGCTACCCCCAAGCTAGACGCCAAAGAATTCATTTGAGATAAAATATTTCAAAGGGGATCCCTTGAGAACCCTTCAAAAGAGAAAGAGGTCCGCTAGAGGGATGCTTCATTTGAAATACATAGAGAAGAGAGGGGATCATTCAAGAAGGACGCACATCTCCAAGACAAATTGTCACTGCGCCTAACATACAGGGGAGGAGAACCATGTAAGATACTTAGAACATGTAGGATAGAGGTAGACCTCGATATCACTTGTCATTTGAAGAAGAGGCAGGTGCATCAACAAATAAATGAGTGATGGCACTTGAATCACCAAGTTGTATTTTGTCCTTCAAGGCCTTACATTCACTAGTGGAATGGCCAAGCACTTGATGGTATGCACAAAAAGAATTTTTTTCTTTATCATGCTTATGAGATCTCTTAGGAGGAGGAAGAGTGATCAAGCGGGCTTTAAGAAGCCTCAACAAAATATTCTCTTACTCAGACAAAGAATGAGGAGCAGGAAGCAACCTTTTCTCTTATGGAGAAAAGTTTGACTGCTCACAAGAAGAAGACACGAAGATAGAAGACAATGGTGGATGAATCTTTTCGCAAGAACGAGGTTGAGTGGAAATCACGTCCACATTCAACCGTGGTTTTTGTTTGGATTGTTCATTCGAGCAACCAAGCCCCAAATTACACTTATGAGGTACGAACTCTATAGAGACTTAGATGCCTTGTTCATTACGCCCATAACCTTTATGCTCATAACCATATTTAAAGACAAGCTTAAAGTTAGGGCCATAAAGTGTTTTCAAATTTTGAGGAGGGGCATCTTCGTAGAGAGCCTCATTCCAGCAATGGGGATCACACTCTTCTATGGGATGATTGTTAGCCTTCTTGATAGGACTACCATAATTAACCTCTTTAACAAAGGTGTGATCATCTTCCTCTGAAGGGGGAGGATTGGCATTAAGGACATCACAATTGTTGTTCACATTATCCCACGATACAGAAGAATAATCATCTTTGATGGCGGGTGTGGATGATGTTATTGGAAGGTTTAAGTGGATTGGTTCAACTTTACATTTCCTAGTGAAGGATTTTGTAAAGTCTAAAGGACCCCAATCATCACCAAGACATGCATTCTTTTGAGAATAATGAGTAGACTTAGGATTTCTTGCTTCAGGAGGATCTTCTTCAGGGACATCTATCTCAATAGTATCCTTTGTAGTAGGTACTGCTAAAGTAAACATCGACACATTGGAAGATATTGAAGGAATAAGAGTAGGCACAACCGAAACTTGACCAACAACTGCCATCTCACATAAGTGCATAGCCTCAGGGTCAGCCTTGATTGTGACTACTCAATTATTGTAAATGAACTTAATAGATTTATGCAAGGTAGATGGGACCGCACCCATAGCATGAATCCACGGTCTACCAAGAAGAAGGTTATATGGTAATTTTTTTGACACAACATATACAAGGGTGGGTACGATAAGGTTCCCAACCTCAAAGGCAAGACTATCATGTTGAGGACTTGTTGACCAACATTATTGAACCCACAAATGTCAACAGAAGAAGCATTAAGAGAAGATGAATCAATATTATTTTTAGGCAATATATGAATGCTACGTACATTTAACGTCAAACCAGCGTCAATGAGAGTACGTCTAATGCCAATATCATTAATGTTAACTATAATCATCAGAGGGTCCGCTTGCTTTTATACTTCTGAAGGTGGGAGTTCTTGCGGATAGAACGTAATATTTGGCAAATCTGCACGAATATGAGCTATCAACGCATCAGAATTTGTCGGCCTAGCATAAGAAGTCAAGAGGATCTTTTGCAAGGCTTTGTGAAGCATACCTTTATAAATCAAAGTAGATTGAAGCAAGTTCCATAGTGAGATTCTGGTTGGAGTAACGCAAAGTTTCTCTTCAAGATCGTAACCACCAGGTGCTTTAGTCGTAGGTTCAGTTGTTGAAGGAAGACTTGGTTGTTTATTCATTCTATTCTTATAATTATGGGCTATGTTCCATGAGAGGGATCCATAGAAAGATCTAGATAATTGCTATCAAATGGAACATTGTCAATAAAACAAATCCTCTTGGGAGAAGGACTAGCTGGAGCTAGGTAAATAACCGGTCTCTTAGGCCTTTGAGGGGCAGTAGAGACATATATTACATTTACATAATCATCACAACTAGTGGAATAGTTATTCGAAGAAATATTCTCAACATCGATCTGGGGAGGATCAAATGTGGAAGGAGATTCATCATTCGCTAATGCATCATCTCTAGAGGAGAGTGCATTGGAATGAAGGGTAGATTCATTATGCACAAATGCACCATCTCCAAAAGAGAGTGCATTGGAATAAAGGGTAGATTCGTCATTCACGAATACATCATCTCTAGAAGAGAGTGCATTGGAATGAAGAGAGGGTAGAGTAGTGTTAAGAAAAGTATCAATGATTTCATCCTCCTGTGCCAAAATATCCTTAGAAGGAATCTCAGGAGAGGGATCAACACAGAATAATAAGAAAGGAGACAAGAACTCACTTTCACATGCTTGTAAGAGAACTTCTTGAAGCTTCTTAAAAAAGATGGAAAGAGATAGAAGGAAGAAAGATAAAAAATTTACAACAAATTTAATTTACTCATTAAGTAAAATCCATACAAGAAATATTCAACCACAATAAATTTGTAGAGATGAATAAAAAGATCCCTAATCTGTTTGTATTCATAAATGGAATGAAACATACAATTTAGGAGAAAATTGACTTTGAATTTTCCATTTTATATTCATAGTAGGAAAATATTAATGTCATACAAAATGGACAATTACATCCAATTTTATTTCTAGAAAACCTAGACCAAGAACACAAGCTCAATTACAAAATGATCTATGTACGAAAATTCTCCAAGATCCTATACAACAGGCACTGAATTCCCTTTTATAAAACAAGGGAGAAAAAAAAGCTTTAGGTCTATCGACAAATATCACATTTACATTTGATAATTCTATCCACATAGGATCAAACAAAAATACAACTACAACTACCTCGTGGGGGACCAAATATTCTTTAATAAGGAAAAAGGTAGTTGCATGTGTAGTTGTAGAAGATTCTCATTGATTCTAAAAAAATGTTGAAGAAAGTGGTTGTACAAGTACTTGTTTCATCTTTCATCACCTTCTTTAACCTTAAGAATGCCCGAGAGATGTTGACTAGGCCATATAAGACAAAAAAGTCCCCACCACTACAAAAGAACAAGAAAACAATGAAAAATGGATTACTCCACATACCTTTCAAGCCATGAGATATATTCCTCCTATGATGGCTAGTTGAAACCTAAGAGTTTTTTCACCTTGTTATTATGTGCATGATACCTAGCATTAGTGATTGCTCTTGCTTCCTTAGAAAAATTGTCTAAGTTAGCCTCCAATTTGAATAAATCATCTACTAAATATTTGAGGAGAGCCAACTTAGGTTTTCCATCATTGCATAAAATAAGATGGTGAAGGAATAATGCCTGCAAATTCAGCCTCCCACTTATCTAAAAGCTTGATTAATCATTCTTCATCCATAATCCTAGGCATTATCCCTTTTTCCATACCTTCAAACATCTTCAATTTCACCCTAAACTGAATATCTAATTTGGTTTGGAAGGAAAAAATATCTCCTAATAGCTCAATTCTTTCTAGAACTTGTCCTAAGTTCTTTGGGGCATTTGCATCAAAGTATGTTATTTTCATCATTTATTTTATAACATTAGCTCTGAGGCTCCATTTTCTTAGAACTTATTAGAAGCTTTTCTAAACTTCTTGGTGTTTAGCATAAGCTTTATTTATCCCATCAAGGGCTATTCAGGGTCCCTCAATTTTATGTAAAAACAAATTCTATGACCTAAAAGGTCATCAATCATATTATTGGCTACTTTATTATCTTCTTCCTTTCCTTTCTTCTCATTTTCTCTGCTTTGTTTCATCTCTTCCTTTAATTGTTTAATTCTGAAAGATAGAGTCTCCCTACCCTAAGCTAAGAACCCTTTTGATGTTGATGGAGGAGTTGTAATTTGAGGAACAACAACCTTAGGTAGTGGTAGTCTATCAACCATTTTATTGTATTCATCTTATAACTTAATGTATGTTTGGCATGTAGCTCATTATAAGCTTCCTCGTCCCCCTCAACAATATCGACACTAAACATAGTAATATGTAAAATCAGCTTGGCTTCTTTCTTTATAGTGGTGTCAAATGTCATTTCGATTATTACATGTCCAGTGATATCTCCCACTATTTTTACCACCTTTGCCTTATTTGTTGTGGGGTCCATTTCCCAAATTGCCAATGTCTACAAATTCAGGCTAAATCCTAACCCAAAGTAGACTTAATCTAATTGCTCCTTTGAAGTAAAGGCTTTCTTATCTTGATTCTTTATGGTGTCCAATGCCATAGCAGAGGTCAAATCCCAACCTGGAAATAAAAGAATGTCACTTTATTTCACCATTATCCTTCCCTCTACAAGAGTGATATCGGATGTTTCATAATCCATTCCCTGAATAACCTGCTAGTTGATCTCCTCATGCCTAGATGGATCAACCCCTTCTTTTTCCTTCTCAATCTTCTCCTTCAATTCATTTTGCTTGAACCCAATTGTAAATTATTTAAACTCCATTGTTTGAACAAAAGTATCATCATCCATGAATTTAGTGCAATATTTGTATCTCACATCATCAAGAAGAGATTGTTGGAATCATAAAATTCAATAATTTTCATATTCATAAGCACTTGTTCTATGTCTTATTGATTAATATGAGGATATGGGAAGCATCGGTTAACCTCCTCATCTCTAGGAACATGCTCAACAAAATCTTCTTGCATTGTTTCTTTGTCTTCTAGAGCCGCCTAGAATATTCAACCAAAGGTTGATCATGCACTTGCATTGGCCAAATGGAGGCTACAAGGGTTGATGACTCAACTGTTAGGGCTCATTATTGAACTGGTTGCTCAACCTTCATTTTCTTGGCCTCTTCTTTTGCCAACTGCATAATATTATTGAAGGTTCCATCTTTATAAGCAACCAACATTTTTTCCACCCTTTCTATGAGGTTGGTGTATTTGTTAAACAAACTGACACAGTTAGGATTAACTTTAATCCTCTTCTCCTCAATTTACATCATAAATTTCCAATCCTTTGTTCTTTGTTTCACTTCCTCATCATATTTAAAATTCCTTATCATATCATTTGACATGTGATAATGATGGTAGTATTGTGATCTAAGAGGGTCAACATGAGTTTAAAACAAAAGTACAAGGCTATTTCAGGAGCTAGGGTTTTAGAAGGGATTTTGTATAAATAGAAACCCTAAACAAGGTTAATATAAGCCCTAGCAAGGTAATACACCATTCAAAAGATCGTAATATGGAAATAAACTAGAGGTCAAGGAAAAATTTGTGAAGAGTTCCATAAACCATCATGGGTGATGTTTATGAATCTATTGATGTAAAACAAGATAAAACACACGACTCTTTAGGTTTAGATTGTGATATTTTTTAATCTCTCATAAAGGAGGGTGTAAAATTTAATGAACTCCAATCATCATCTAAGAGTTTTGTTATAGATGAAATACAATCAAGATTATCATCAATTTGTATAGGTTCTACCTTTGAAGTTGGAATCAAAGCATTAAGAGAGTTGGAAGTGTTATGATCATCTTGGATTTATGAATTATAACTTTTTCCTTCCACTTTAACAATATATATCTTGTTATTATATTCATAATTCATCTCACTATGAAGAGTAGATGAGACTCCCTTCATGGAATGAATCCATAGTCTACCTTGGAAAATATTATAGGAAAGAGGTCCTGGCATGATATGGAAAGGGGTAGGAAAAACCACGGGCCCTACCTTAATGAGTAGTGCGATCACCCCTAATGGTTGATTACTAACATTGTCAAAGCCACAAATATTAACTTCATTAGGTTCTATAAGATTCTTTACCACACCAACTTTACTAGAAGACAAATGTTACAAACATTAAGACCTAATCCATTGTCTATGAAGGTACACCTAATTCCAGTTTTATTAATGACCACCATTATCATTAAGGCTTCATGTTTATTTTGAATCTCAAACAAGGTTAATTCATGTTGAGGGAATGTAATACCCAAATTTTTCATTTCTATACAATCAAACAAGGTGGCTACATCATTTAGTTTGACATAAGTTGAGACATCAATATTATGTAAAGTCTCTTGGAGAATCCCATGGTATGTAGGTGATGTTTGAATCAAGTCCCAAACGAAGGATTTTTTTGGAGTAAATTACAAAGTTTCTCAACAAAATCATATTATTTACCACAGTGCTAAGGAATATTAGGTGTGGGTGGGATACATGTTGGTATTTGTTTTTCTTGCTTACTATTTCTAGTGTTATATGTGTGAGAAACTGTGTGATAACTTGGTTGTTGCAACACATGATTACTAGTGAGTTATCTTGCAAAGTTTAGGATATGTACATGAGGTTTATGTGGTCCTATAATGAGAGGTGATTTAGGAGGTTCAATAATTAGATGAGTTTTAGAAGGTCCAATAATTAAAAGAGATCTAAATTTTAATTGCATGTTCATAACCTCAATCGAGTTAACTACTTGTTGATGATTTTCTATCGATGGGAGATCTAATGACCATTTAACATCTTTATCTATGAAATCCATCTTACTATCTTGGGAAAGAAATGTATCAATTATTTCATTCTCTTGTGCCACGATATCTTCCCAAGTAGGATAGGTATTGGGAGAGAAACAAACAAGATTATCATGATGCTCAACTATTGGATCTTCTAACAACAAGATACCTTCTTCACAAGTAGGTGAGGTATCGAGAGAAGAAGAAACACACTTTTCATGATCACCAATGATTTTATTCTCTTGCACCAAGCTAACCTCACACATATGAGAGATAATGGGAAAGGGATCAATGAAAAATAACAAGAAGAAAAATAAACTAATTTTCACATGCTTGTAACAAAAATTCTTTAAAATTCTTAACAAGATCTGACAATAGAACACAAATTATTACAACACAAGATTTTTGCAATGAAAACATTATGTTATGTCATATGGATATGGATCAAGCTAACAATGTTTTTAGAAAAACTGTTGGCGAATGGAAAATTAGTATCACATTGTTAGGATGGTAGACAGTGGTAGTTATATTAATTGGTTACTCATGGTTATATCAACTATTCTACACGCATCCTCTCATCCTTTATATTATTTCCATGCTTAATGATAATTCATCAAGTTTTTATGCATTTTACTCACATATGGTATCAGAGTTTTGAGAAATTCTTGTGCCTATATGTTTGAATCCTAGAGAAAGAAGAGGCGTGGCATAGAAATCCCGACAACAATATATTTGATGACATTTGGGTCTGCAAGAAACAATTCGCTACGTAGCATTTGAGGCGTGGAATTTTTTGAAAGAATAGAGCGACCTCTAACATTTCCTAAAGTATATACCTATTCATTGAAATATCAGAGATGTGACTTATTTGCCTAACACATGGATCTACTGCTATTATTAGTGGTAAAAATATGTTGATATGTTCATCGAAATCTACAAGAAGAAATGGCATAAAGTGGAAATGAAGGGAACAACATTTTCTATTGGCACTTTGGTTGGAGAATTCTTTGCTGGCACTGTATCAAATCGTATTTAAATCCTTTTGCAAGCTGAAACGAAGGAGAAAGCCATAGTTTGAAGAGGCATATTTAAAAAATATTTAAGGTATTCAACTCAGTTTCTTGACCTTTCATTTTTGTGGCCATTCGAATACAGAAAAATATATATATTTTTTAATTGAAAATGTATGCTTTTGTCAAAATTTTCAAAATGAATGCACAAAATGCAAACATAGAGCTACTGCTCTGTTTTTCAGTCAAGCTGGAAATACCCAAAATTCACATGCGGAAACAAGAGGAGACATTCAACTTCGATTTTCTATTTAATCAAACAAGAAATGACAATATAGAAAACATAAAACTACAAACTCAGAAAATAAACTTTAATTACAGATTACAACTTTCTGGGAGTGATCAGAAGCTGCTCAACTAGATTGGTAATGATCAAGAGCTATCAATAGCTCATTGTCAAGAGCAATCACTGCTCAAACAAAAACAAAACATATAGTTGCTACTGTTCAGGAGCAATCAGGAGCTTGCACAAAATGTTCTTCACAGTCTGCTGCTGCAACACATTCTTATTCCTGCTAAAACTTTTTGCTGCTACAAAACAATGACTTCTCCAACTTACTAACTGATAGAATAATCTATCTTCATTCCTTTTTTTGTCTAAACAAACATTCCCTCTAAAAATTTGAAATTACCTACCACAATAAATACCAAATTCAAAATCAGCTATCTCATTCAATTCTGAGCAGTCAGGAGCTGCAGGGATGAAGATCCCAAAACTGGCAAAGATTTAAATTGCTCCTAACAGGTAGGTGAAGCAATGGCAGGCTCAGGGGCAATTAATATTTCCAACACCTTTGACGTAATGAAGTGTATAATGTTAAGGTTCAAACAAAGGAAATAAAGTTTCACAAGATAAATGTGGTTAGATTATTATCTGAGATTGCATGGAGAACAATTTAGAAAGGATATAGATAGGGACAATTGCATGTCTCTAGTGAAAGATTTGGAGTATGGGCTTATTGATGAGTCTATTGATGGAGTATATCGCACTTTTTATTCGTATACTAGAGGTTTTTCTTCTAGTGCTACTTTTGGAGGGTAAGGACTAACAAATTTCATATTGGAGGCTCATGGCACAAGAGGATGGAGGAATTTCCATCATCTCAAGTTATCTTTTCTCTTTGAGATGACGCTTTGCATGAGAAGCAATTTTTGGCTTTATTTTTCTTACTTTTCCTTGTTGTTGATAGATTTGAAGAATACATATATTGGTGAAGTTTGATTTTTGGAAACAAGTAAGGAGTTTGGTGAAGAGCTCAAAATGGATTATTTCCCAGTGAGCACTCGAGGCTATGACCAAGGATTACACCTTTATGAGGGTTAAGGAGACAACTTGGAGGATGGTTGTCCAGTAATTGCGGTTTGGACCAAGGGTTATACCTTTACGAGGGTCAAGGAGACAACTTGGAGGGTGGTTGTCCAATAACTATAGTTTATAATTCAGAAGGTTCATGGGAGGAAGAACTTGAGAATTCAACTAGGGGTTACACCTTTTCGAAGGTTATGAGGCAACTTGGAGGAGCCCACCTAATTCAAGATTTGTTTCTTCAAGGAAGATCTTCACAAAGATGTATATATATTATTTTCAATAAGTTTTGTTATGTAAGCCTTAAGAGGGGTCCCTTGGCAAAGAGAATAAGTATTTTTAGGAGGTACATTTATAGGAACAATGTAATAAGGGGGGGAATGTTGGAGAATGGAAAATTAGTATCACATTGTTAGGGATGGTAGACAGAGGCAGTTATATTAACCAGTTACTCACGATTATATCAATTGTTCAATTGTTCTATACACATCCTCTCATCCTTTACATTGTTTCCATTCTTAATAATAATTCATCAAGTTTTAATGCATTTTACTCACAAAAACAAATAGTCACATGACTGATCTTTAGAGACTGAGCCTAGATTTGGGCAGAGACCAAAGATAAGGTTATGCACATAAAATTTGGGCTCAAACTGGCTGGAAAAGGGTGTCATAGTCTAGTGAGGCAATTTAACAAATTCAAAATATGACAATCATCTACAATGTCTGATGGTCCTATACTTCAGAGGTTTAAGTCTAAAAGTCAACAAATTTGTGGAAATGCACCAACACGTAATTTTTCTATATGAAACATATGTATGCATGCAATTTTAGATATTTTTAGGACGATTAAATATGTTCAAATGATAATTTCTAGAAATTAAATATTGTAATTGACTAATTTTTCCAAAAAATATAGAAAAGTAATTTTTTTGACCTTTTGGAATGAAAATACTATCCAATTTTGTCACTTTTTCAATGTTTTCACTAAAATATGCATGCATAAATGATTAAAAAATTTAATTCATTTTCTTAGTGAAAACAATTCAGAGCTAAACTCTAAACATAGAAAATCAAATCTAATTTTTTTTGTAATTTTTCCCAAATTATTTTTTAATTTTTATGATGAAAAACTAATAAAAATGGATAGTTTTTTGAAAATAAATGCAAATCAACAAGATTTTCAAAGCACCTAGGTTTTAAATTTAACTTTCAAATTTATGCAATAAAAAATTAGAAAAATTGCAAGTGTAGGATATGTTAGGTTCACCAAAATATAATGTAAGAAAAGTGATCCTAGTGTTTAATTAGGATTAGCTACTTTTCACTACAAACCATTAGAATTTAGATGGAAAGGTGTATGAGATTAACTTGCAACCTAAAAGGTGAGTCAATCAACCTTGGATCTGAATTTATCTGAGATTGTGAAATGTATTTTGATGAAATGTGATGATATGACTAGGTAACAATGAAAATGCACTATTCAGATGTGAAAACAACAAAGCTAGAAAGTCACAAACAAATTTGATGTTCAAAAATAGATTGAGAAAACTTGTGTCCACTAGTCATATAATTTTGGAGCTAAATTTGCAAGACTTAGAAGTCACCGAGGGTTTCTATGTCTAAGTAACTAAATTTGAAATATGTCTTCACATTCCTTGAGTGCTTGATTAGAGGTTTCTCCTTTCTAGATCCCACTGTCAGATCTTTGTTGGTTGTTGAGATAATTGAGATTCTATATCTTGTCGAGTTTTATGGTTTGAATACAAAAATGATCAAATAGTCTTCAATCTTCCTCCAATATTTTTTAGATCTAAAACCTACACATTCAAAGAGAGAGGAAGGATTGTGCCATATAGGGGCTTGCCTCAGTAAAACCCCGTGTTGTTTCCACCTACACAAGGGAAAATTTGTTGAAAGAGAGCTTATCCTTTTGAGGGATAGAGGCTAAATGATAAATAAATGATGAATCAATAATTGGATGTAAATTACCACTCAAATCTGAACTCCTTGAAGGGATGAAGTCATGCACATCTCCTTAAGGCTTGATTCCAATTTATCTTGGCTTGCTTTGAAGACCTACAAGTGTTAGTCCTCATAGATAAAATGATAGCATAAACATGAACAAACTCACAAAAAACTTGGCATCATGCTTCAATATTGAAATGTTACAATAAATTTTCTCTTCACTTCTCTTGACTTGATAAAAATTGCTTGATAATGCTCTTGATAACAATGTTCTCACTTATTGCTAGCTAGTTTTGAAATGATGAAATGAGTAGGTATTTATATGCAATTAATCAAATTTCCTACAAATGAAATCCTAATAGTTGAAATTTGACATTTGAAATTCAAATAATAAAATATTGATTCCAACATATTAAAAATTGGATCTGAAATAGGGGGACATAGTCACCTAGGGTGCCATTGTCCCAACCCTATTTTGTAAGGTGTAAAGTGCCAGGAGCAAAATATTAAATGTTTGCCTTGGTTTTATACATGGGGTTTCTTGATAAATCTTTAAATGGGTCATGGAATGCATAATTTAGGATATTAGATGTATGTAATTAGGTCCATGCACATAGGAGGGAGAAAAATCTAGTGTGAAATTGTCAAGGGTGACAATTTGTGATGCTACAATATGAAACCCTTCTAAAAAAACCTTGAGAGAGGCCAGAAGAGGATACCTAGTGCAAATGAAAACACATATGGATGCAATGTGGAGAGATAATAGATTCCTTCCAAGTCTTAATATATATGCCTCTTTCTTGGCCTGCAAAATGACCTCACATTTGTTTGATCTTTGCATGTTTCCGTAGACTCCTTCAATACCATTTTACTTGAAACCCTGGAGTCTCTCCTCATGTGTGGGTTAAGCAAAAAATTACAAACTGTCTTGCTTCACTTGGTGTCGAAAGATGATCAAATTTTCATTTCCTACTTTTCTTAGTCTTTTCATTTGTAATCCTTCATGTTACCATTTTTAACCTTTTATTTTAAAAACACTTTTACAAAATAACATCTTCAATAAAAATTGCTCTAAAACAAAAGTGTCAACATGGGAAATTATTCAAAAAAAAAGAAGAGAAAGTTCCATTTAACTTGTTACTATCTTGATCAAGATACCCTAGCTTCAAGGATAACTTCAAAAATAAAATGGAATTGAACAACTCAAAATGTTATCTTGTAGTTCAAGTTCTCTCATGGTTGGGAGATTGACTAGAGTAGGTGGAATACTACCATATAATTTATTTCCATGAAGATGGAGCACTTTCAATTTTCAAAGACCACCTAGAGTAGATGGAATGCTACCATTTACTTTATTATCATTGAGATATAGCCCTTGCGATTTTTCAAAAGCACCTTAAGAGGAGGGAAGAGAACCTTCCAAAATTTTCTAAGAAAGATCAAGATTTAATAAAGGAAGAACTCAACCAAAGGCAATAATCTTACCTCTTAATGAATTAAATGAAATGTCCAACTAGTGAAGTCTTGAGAGATTGGAAATAGAATGAGGAATTTCTCCTAATAGTCCACAACTGTACATGTCAATTATGGTGAGATTGGTGAGAGAATCAATACTCCCCAACCAAGTATCTCCTACCATAGTGGAATTATTCCTAGAGAGGCCTAGGTACTCCAACCATCTTAAATTTGTTATCCAGTCACTAAACTTGTTGCTCTCCAAACCTTCATTCAAAGAGAGGTAAAAGAATTTCAAGGTGGACATGTTACTGATCTCATTGCCACCCAAAGAAAGAAGAAGATGTGAGCTATTATAATTCTCACTACGGAGAGAAGAGAACTAGTACTTCACTTTGCAAATCTCAAAGGCTTCAATGAAATCGGTTTGCAAGGTGAGGTAGATTTATAGTCCATTGAAACTACAATGTAGTGGAGGAGGTTGAAGATTTGAAGGAAAAGTGGATGGAGGGAGAAAGAAAGAGGAAGTAATATAGGAATATATGTGGCTAAATTATAATTGATCTAAATCAAAAATAAAATTAAAAACATGCAATTTTTTTAATAAAAATAAAATATATTCCCTAGATATTAGTGTTAATGATTTATATTTAAGGAATTATAAATTGATCTTATTTCTAGCTCAAGTTATGCAACATTGAAAAATAATATTGGTTAAAAATACTATAAATTATAAGAATCAATTTATTCAATAATATTTAAAAAAAAAAAAAAATTTAATTAAAAATACATATAGAATCTACACTCATAATCTTAAAAATCACTAGTTTACATCATCTTCAAAATTTTATCATGAGTTTGCTTCTATAAGTGGCAAAGAATGAAGATTGGCTAGAAATTCCAATTTGAGGACACACCACTTGGACCAAAAAGTAGGACACCTATATGCTTCCACCCAAAGGTATATTAGGATAAATAATTGCATTATATTGTAAATGCATCATTTCTTTCCATCTAGTGAATCTAAGATATTATTAACATTCCTTCTCTTCTATTTCTTTGTCAATACTATTTAATTAACATTAGATGAGTCAATTTTCACCAATTTTTGTGCTTCCAAGCCTTTAACATTAATATAGAAGAGAAAGTAGAATGAAAAAAAAAGGTATTATTACATACTAATCATCGAAAATTCATATATTCTAGCTCTTTTAAATCTAATATTGTCATCAAATAATGGTAGTATAAGGTTATATATATGATCAACATCAATCAATTCAATCTCACATGAAAATATTGGAAAAACATTAAACTATAAAACACAAGTACTTGAACAACAAGTTTGGTACACAATATGCTTCATATTTTTTTTCTAACATATTTCACAATAAGTATCAATCTATGTATTTTGCACTCTAAAACATGAAAACATAGAAATGCATGTTATATGAACTTAGCCTATTGATCACAAGTATAACACAAATGATCATACTTTTAAGAATAAAGTTTCTCTCACATTCTTTGAAATAGAGAAACAATAATGCCATCCATGAATTTGAAGCATGTGACACTCCATGTTTTGTTAACCCACAACATTCCCATTACAATTGAAAAGCTTATTATATAGCCTATTTCCATTCCCATATCCCACCATATATCATCCTCTAAATCTTCATTATTTTCTTCATGTGCCTTTGGAGAATCAGGAGGGCTGCTTAATCATGAAACATAAATTTGTAGGCCACATAATCCCAAATTGTTGGAGAAGTATGTATAACCAAATGTCATCATTTGTCCTCCTTGTGGTATCATCCTTGATAGGCTATTATAGGACACATCAAAGTAACTTAATGATGTAAGAAGTTGCAACTCAGCAGGAATATTCCCAAATAGTTTATTTTGTGAAAGATCAAGTGATTCTAGTAGTGTCATATCTCCAATGGATTTGGGAATCTCACCAATTAAATGATTTCTTGAAATATTGAGAATAACCAAACCTTTGAGTGATCCAAATTTCCAAGGAATTTTCCCTGATAGATTATTGTTGGAGAGGTCAAGACATTATACTAATCTCAAAATTTTCACAAACTCCATATCTTGTCCTTTATTTTAACTATTATTTCATCTATATAAAAAGGATTTTGATTTCTATCTGAATAATTATATAATTGTTGAAAGAATTTTGTATTTTTTGATTGATCTACCATTGTAGTTAACTTCATAAAATCATTTAGAATAACCCCTAAAAATTTGTTGCTTGACATATCCAAAATTTGAAGATTTTGTAGTTTCATTAATTGCAATGGAATTTGACCCCTAAAATTATTATTTTTTAATATTAAAATTTGGAGATTGTGCAAGCTTCCAACCCAACTTGAAATGTCCCCTTGCAAGCTATTATTTCTCAAATCAAGAATTTTTAGATTCTTACATTTTCCAAGTGATGATGGAATATACCCTTGAAGTGCATTGTCTCCCAATTTCAATACCTCAAGAGAATTCATAGTCTTACAAATATTTGGTATACTCCCATTTAAAGTGTTCTTCTCTATATTCAAGGTAGACAAGCGAGAGAAATTCCTTAGACATTGGGGAATCCTACCACTTAACCTATTATTTCACAAGTCTAAAATAGTCGAACTCTCCCATTCAAAAATAGAATTTGAAATAGAACCACTAAGATTATTTCCAGACAATGAAAGAAAATAAAGATGTATATATTTTGGGATTGATCCATCAAATAAGTTATCAGTCAGGCCTACATGAATAAGTTTTGTGAGTTCCCAAAACCAATTTGGAATAAATCCACTAAGAGAGTTGTTTGACAGATCTAAATATTCAATGAAATATTGAGCTGAAATAAATGTTAGGAAATTTCCCCTAATGTTACATTGAGGTGAAGCTAAGTCATTAAGTTGAAATCTGGGAATAGTGGAGGCATTGACTTCTACAATCAACATGTTTCTTGAGAGATCCAAAAAATTAAGGTTGGGGCAATTATTCAAAATAAAAATGGAGAAAGTTCCATTTAACTTGTTATTGGCTAGATCAAGATACCCTACCTTAGATAACTTTGCAAAAGAAGTTGGGATTGGACCACTCAAAGTGTCATATTGTAGTTCAAGTTCTCTCAAGGCTGAGAGATTGCCCAGAGTAGATGGAATACTACCATGTAAATTATTTCCATAAAAATGGAGCGCTTGCAATTTCAAAAGACCACCTAGAGTAGATGAAATGCTACCATTTAATTTGTGATCATTGAGATAGTGCCCTTGCAATTTTGTAAGACCACCTAAAGAGAAGGGAAGAGAACCTTCCAAATTATTGTAAGAAAGATCAAGATTTAATAAAGGAAGAGATCCACCAAAGGTAGGAAGATTACCTCTTAATGAGTTAATTGACAGGTCCAACTACTGAAGCTGTGAGAGGTTTGCAAAGGAGCGAGAAATTTCTCCTGATAGTCCACAACAAAAACAACATAACCCAATTTTCCAAAGCCATTTTCACTGCCACCCAATAACAGAAAAAAATATTTTATTATAATTCTCACTATCAGAGAAGAGAATGAGTACTTCACTTTGCAAATATCAAAGGCTTCTATGAAATGGGTTTGCAAGGTGAAGCAGATTTATAGGCCATTGAAAGTGAAATACAGTGGAGGAGATAGAAGATTTGAAGGAAAAGTGGATGGAGGGAGAAAGAAAGAGGAAGTTACATCTCTTCAGTCAAAGCACGACATATGAAAATGTTTGGTAAGCCATCTCAACTACTTCCCAAAATAGAATCAATTGAGAATTTTGCAGTAGTGTTGGTTAGTGCGCACTGAAACCTCTGTCTGCTAAAACCTTCCGAAACGAGTTTATATTAAAATGAGCTCAAAGTGTTTTTTTTCTGGATTAAACTATGTATGATTTATTTGCATCAACGTTTCAGATCACACTCTATGATCCATTGTTAAGATGAAAAAGAGTTGATGATTTTTTTTTCATTAATGCAAACAAATCATACACAATTTAATCCAGAAAAAACACTCTCTCATTGATATGGACCGTGGAAATCTTATGTGTTAAAATATGTGCGTTTACAAATATATTTATATTTTATTAATAATCGCAATTGTGAAATTTATATATTTATGTATTTTTATTTAATTTTGTGTTAATTTATTTATTTTATTTATTTAAATGTAATTTTATTTATGAAATAGTTAATTTATTTTATTTATTTAAGAGTTATTTTTATTTTATTTTCATTAATTTAGGAGTTATTTTTATAGATTTAGGTTTTTTCAAAGAATTAATTTATGATGGTTTCTTTTGTGTTGATGTATGGATAAAGGTATTTTTATAGATTTAAATTTTTGCAAAGAATTAATTTATGATGGTTTTTTTTTTTGTTGATGTATGGAGAAAGTTAGATGACCATGATCCTCTATTTGATGGTGTAGCTCTTGTTGCTTAGTAGTTTTTCTCTTGTTTGTAATTGGGCTTGGCCCTATTAAAATTGATCATCTTAATGTTTTGGGCTTAGCCCCACATAAACTCTAAGATTGTGCCTTCTACCACTTGCCCCCATTTTTGTGAATAGTGTTTTTAATTAAATGCTCTTAAAGTTAATAAAGGTATTATCTTTTATTTTTATCATTTTACTCTTAAAAGCTATTTAGACCAAACTAAAGAAGTCTTATTTGAAACTAAATTAACATATAAAAGAGCTATGAATAACAAACATAAGAGATAAAATTGAAAACATAAATCTAGAAATATAAACATAAATAGAGACGAAACAAGGGAAAGGAATTTGCAAGAGGTGGAACTAAAGTTTGTGCACTTAATGGATAAAATGTGTGAGAAACTAAATAGTTGGAAATACTCTAAGGTGATCATTAGAGAAATTTGGAAGCTCTAAGAGGTTTCCTTTACTAAAGAGGCAAGGTTGACCATACTGAAAGGGGAAAGTGACCTAAGAGAGCAAGCAGCCCAGGGGACTGTTAGTGATTCAACAACATAATGCAACCAAAATAGAATGGAAAATTCTTTAGGTCACTTAAGATTTTGAATTAATAGTCATCCATCTCAAACTACTGCAAATAGAGAGAAATAGAGCAAACAAAGTGGCTAAAAGTTAGTAAAATGTGCAAGAAAAGTGAGCCTTAAACATAGAATAAACATAACAAATACAATAAAAATTGATTCAATTGAAAGGTAAAATGAATAGGAAAGGGAAATTTGAGAATAATTTTACAATCCAAGCATATGTATTGATCAAATAGACAAATATTTTTGAGTTATACATGTGAATTTTGTGATATTATGTATGAATTTTATCCTTTAGTATTCCATTGAATATTTCACATAAATAATTGATTGTTCCATGATGATGAGTATTGTTTTTAGATGTTAAATGGTTAATATTTTTGCACTATGAGTCTAGAATTGTCTCTTTAGAAAAATCAAGCTATATGTATTTATCCCTAATGTCTTTTTATATTTACTTTATAATTGGTTAAATAGGTTATAGTAGCATGTGCTTATATTAGTAGCCATTTCATTTAAATATTAAGATAAAATATAAGTCATGCATATATCTTTTGTTGATTATAGGAAAAACTTATATTTACATGTTGATAATAGGAAAAGGTTAAAAGGGAACATAACTTATAAAGAGTATTGTAATGCCCCTGCCAAGGAACCCCAGAGGACAACACAACCATGCCAAATTAACAGAACAATTTAAAAAAAAAAAAAATTATAAATACATAACATAACATAATACTCTAAACCTAGGTCCTCTAAGGTTCCTCGACTACGCTACTCACAAACTAACAATCAAGATTACTAGAAACATCTTATCAACAATAAAAAAATACAAGAACGATCTAACATGCAAGGTTCATCATGAAAGCATCATAATAAGTGATCCTACATTACTTACTTCCATAATGTAACGACTGATAACCAAACATTAGAATCATTTTTTAACTAACTGTGATAGAGGGGGACCACCCACTATAAGGCCCTAGGTCACGAAAGGCCAAGAGCAGAAAGGCTGCCTTAACCCACCTCAGTTTAAAGGGAAGTTAGGATGATGAGGATGAGAATGATGAGGATTATGAACCCTTTGATCACTCTGCAATCCAAATGTAGGAAGGGGACCAGATGAGTCAGCCTTTAGAGTCAGATTTGTGTCTCAGGAAGCTCTTTATCTAAAGATGGAAGTGCAGTTCTGGGATGATTGTGTGATGCGCTAGTGTCTCACAGGTGTGTTGGAGTCTGTATGACCAAAGAATCGAGGAGACAAGATTCTTACTCAAAAGGAAGACTACTAGCCTAGTCTAGAGACGTTTAAAGTGAGAGAATGAGATTAAGAGGAGAGAAAATAAAATGTGAATATGATAAAAGAAAGGTATTACCACTAAGGTGACGAAGATGATTTCGTAGAATGCTCTCCTCACCAACTTGCTCCATGCACTCTCCACCTGCACACAAGGAGGGGAGAAATTTTGGGGGCTGTATAGGGGCCTGCCTCAGTCAAACCCCTGTCTTGGTGTTTCCACCTCCATGGATAGCCAAGTTTGGAATAGTATAGAGAAATGATAAAGGAAAGAAACTACAAGCTACGTACGCAAGAAACACTACAAAACAGTAAGTGCTTACCCAATCAAAAGAAAAAGGAGAGAAGGGAAGAGCTTTACCGCCTCCATCCAAAGCACTCAAGGTTTGTGGAGGAGTGAACGAGAGGGACTCAAGCCTCTGTTGCCATGGTGTATGTCTTGTACTCACCTTGTTGGAGTGATGGAGTGAAGGATGCTGCTACAAAGCTTGGAAATGCTTACTCAAAGAGTTTAGCCAACTTTCCAAAACTTCTGTTGAAGAGGAATAATGGATGAATGGATGAAAATATGAAGGAGAAGGTAAAAAATGGCCATATTCAGGTCGTCCAGCCAAAGAAGGGTGTTACTCTTCGACTTCCAATAAAAAATATAACACCTCTATAGTCTCAACCATAGGAATCTGTTAGGGATGTAAGCGTGTTGCACAGATGTTTGCACATCGTGCAGGCGTCCTCGACATAAACGCCCCCACCAACCCACAAACTAGGTGCCAAGTGGAATGCGAGCAGCAAGCTTAAGTGGAATTAAACCTCCGCTTTTGATTCTCTAAGGTGTTAAAGGGAAAAAAGGGGATTTGCAGTAGGGGTGCAAATTCACGTTAATACATTTTTCCCCCACTTTAGTGAGCACGAGTATTGATGAGTGCTTTGGTAAAGTAGAGTAGTAAGGAAGTAGCAGAGTAAGAGATGCATACCTGAACTGATGAGGAAGCAGAGCATGGTCTAGCGAACCCAAAAATGCAAGAGAAGACTTCATAGTTCCGCGAAACTACAAAGTTGAAGCACGAAAGTACCTTATAGGCTCACGATCCTACAAGGGGGGTTATCCTTCAAGAACTCTCATGTGAAGGAAACCAGGAAAAGAACCTTACAGACCCACAGGCCTACAAGGAAGGTATCCCACAAGAACTCTCACATGAGGGAGACTGAGAAAAATGGGACTCCATAGAGTCAGAGGTGGTGATATGTTTACCCGTAGATAAAACACATCAGGAAGCGGCCGTGCAGGCTAGTGAATGGACAATCACACAAACCATCGCTAAGTTGTAAGATTTTCAAAGGGGTCCCTCGAGAACCCTTCAAAAGGAAGGGGGGTCCACTCAAGGGTCGTGTTATTTGAAAGGTAAAGTCTAGTCGGGTTGCCTCCAAGCTAGACACAAAGATGTAAAGTGAAGTCTAGTCGGGCTACCCCTAGACTAGACATGAAGATGTGAAATAGGTCTAGTCGGGCTACCCCCGGACTAGACGTGAAGATGTGAAACCGGTCTAGTCGAGCTGCCCCCAGACTAGACGCTAGGAAATTGCTTGAAACATTGTGAAGGGGTCCCTTGGGAACCCAACGTGAAGAGGAGGGGTCCACTCAAGGGACACATTGTTCCAAAGTCAACATCTTCCTTCTCGAATTGATTTGTCACCAAGGAATCCTTTTGAAAGATCGTTCAATTCATCAAGGAATTCAAAAGGAAGGAGATGTGCTCATGCAAGGGGAAGACTAAGATCATTCCTACTTCAGAGGAGGATTCCATGTCCTTTCTTTATGAACCCTTGATGAAGAAAAACATATTTCGTTAGGGTTTCAAGCTGAGAATACGATTCTATCAAGGAAGTGTGTGAAGGGTCTTCGAGAAAAGATCTGTTTGGCAACGAATGCATTTTCTAAAGATTGAGTAATGTAGAAGAGGCATTGTCACACATGAAAGGGAAAACTCAAGCAAAGATGAGAGAAAGGGTAAAGAAAACAGATCACACATAGAGGGCACAGGGGGATCTAGTTATGCGGGGTCATATATGCCTTTATTTATATATATGTAGGTAACCGTGGTAAGAGACGAAAGATCATCAATCCCCAACTAGATCAGGAAGAATGTACGAAAGACAAATTAAAAATAAAAATTGGGTCAACATAGAAGGAGGCCTAAATGCTCCCAACGCTTTGCATCATCCCCAATTTATCGAAAGTCAATCACAAACATGGAAGAATAATGACACACATAGAGGAAGTTTTACAACACACACACCATGCCTATATCCAAGCACTAATAAGGGTGACGTGGGTCATCCAGGCACATGAAGTATGATCATGGGGAACACATGTCACAACACACACACATTTGATTTAAAGATTAAGAAGATGGTATCCCCTTAACATTGGTCAACCAAGAGGTCGTCAGCCTCCCACTCTAGATCATCGTAGGAAGGAAGGCGAGCCTGCAACAGTGTAATGTTAAGGGGAGGAGCTTCTGATCCTCCCGCAACAAGGGCTAAGGTGGAGGGACCTATAAGGTCTCTTTCATTTAGATCTTGTGGGTCCAGGGTCAATGACCTTGCAAATATCACTAACAGGGCCAAAACTTCATCCAACGAGTTGAACATGCACTTGAAAAGAGTGTCATGTTTTACCTCGATAGATGGAGGGGTCTGCACCCGAGGTTCACCACTAGGCTCACCAAGGAACTCAAGAGTAGTGATGAACTCGAGGGAGGCTGGAGTTGGTTCCATCACTAGGAAAGAACAAGTCAGCGTAGGGCCACCTTTCGAGGAAGGTGGGCTATTCTTTTGTCCTCCATCACTGGAGGGACCATGCTCTACCTTCTTCTTTGTCGAAGGAGGTGAACTCCCCACAGACGAAGCAAGGATCGAGGGAGAAGATGAAATAACTGCAGCGGATATGACTGAATTGTTCATCATATCCATGGGCTTTTGGAAAGGCAAGAAATCCAGAATGGAAGTCAACAAGGGTGGCTCTACAGAAGGAGCGATAAAAACTTGCACCTTTCCAAGTGTAGGTGTGCTCATAATGGGAGCCAGAAGAAATTTAGAACAAGGTTGAACAAAGATGGAAGGGGGCAGAAATTAAGACACAATAGGAAATGTAGTCTTCTCCTCCTCCTTCTTCTGTAAGGAGGCTTGCTCGGCTAGGAGAGCCTTTCGCCAGCACTTACGCTCGTGTGCAAGGTGGTTTCTAAGCCTCTTTGCATCAGAATTTGGAACTTGTGAAGGAACAAAAGGATCTTGCTTAGCCATGGGAGTGTCCTCCATGGTTTTTTCCAGTGGAAGGGTAGTCTCCTGAATGGAAGCAAGAGGAATGGGTTCGTAAATGGCAGGAGGAGTTACCTCTTCCACCTTAGAGGTGGGCCCTTTTCCTTCCGGGGGAACATGAATAGGTCAAGGGGAAAATTCTCTCCATGAGCCTTTCTTTCTATCATATAAATAATACCAGGGCCCTAGAGACCCATTAGGGAGATCCGATGTCCTAATCTTGGAATTTCGCCAAGGAGGCATCATCGAACTCAACGGGTAGAGTCGAGACTTGTTCATCCAATACTCTTCCCAAGAGAGAGGAGAGGATGAGTCAGCTTGGGAGGGAGTGAGCTTCTCCTTTCCCTTTCAAGAGGAGGAGGTAGCTAGTGGATCAACTGTAGGAAGAGTCAAATTTGGCTATCCCTTGCCTCCAGTCTTGTACTTCACATAGTTCTTGTGAATTAGGTCCATTCTTTGCAGGAACGAACTGACGAGAGTAGACCAGAAGTGGTCTAATGAATATCCCCCATGAGACACCATAGGGTCATATCCACTGTCATGCATCATGTTCATGACACCCTTATGGGAGAACTTAAGGCACTTATGTACCACGAAGGCAATCCCATTCATGGAAGCTAGCCAAGGTATGCCTAGTTTCACTCTAAATAGGTCTGACTCAGGAATGACATCGAAGACCGTGTCTACAGTCCTAGGTCCAACTAGGACAGACAACATTATCGATCCATAAGGTTTAAGAGAAATTCCATCATGTGTACGGATGATGGATTTGGTTTTTTCATATTTTTCCCTTTGTAGGGAATTCAAGAGTAATGTCTCCTCTGTTATGACATTCACTCTACTTATGGGGTCAACCAAGATCCCTGTCACAATGTTACCATTGAGGTGAGCGGGAATATAAAGCAAAGAAGGTTTGCTATTTTCCAGAACATCTTGTGAGGTAAATGTAACATCCGGCGAGAAAGTCGCAAGACAAGGAGAGGGAATAATGGTAACTACGTTAACATACGCCTTTGGGTGAGAAGTAGAATCAGTGGGATCGATAACCATGTTAGAAGAATGTGACAGAAACAGATATGTGTATATCTCCAAATTACTGTTAGCTTTCACCACTAATTTGTTCGTATTGTGTTTGCTCCCATCAAGACAGATAGTACCGTCCTCAATGCGGTCCTGTATCTCATGACGCAGGCGCATGCAACATTCAGTATCGTGTCCATTAACTTGATGGTATTTACAATACCTGTTCTCTTCATACCAACTAGGGTATGGTTCCCTAACTGGTTTAGGGGTAGGCAAGGTAAGGATCTTATCCTTCACCAACTTCTACAAGATGAAAGAATAAGATTATGATAGGTTTGTAAACCTTTGGTAGCATTTGAGGTTGTTGTTGTCCACAATGACTATTACATTCGTGATGGATTTACCTCTCCCAGAAATTGATATGATATATCTTCCCTTAGACTGAGAATGCGAGGAGGAACCCTCGAACTGAACCACTCTCTGTTGGTATTCTTGTAGAGCTACACATAGATGTGCGAAAGAAGGATACTTCATAAGGGCAAACTTCTCTTGTCAATGTCTCTGTAAGTTCCCTATGAAGAATTTTTGTACACCTGATTCGGCACTAATGAATTTGACCCCAATTTTCAATGGTCGCTTGTTGGAATTTCGACGATCTATTGTCAACCGACCGATGAATCACAAAATTCAGCGTCGTCGCTCACTTTTTGCCTATATCCCGATGGACTGTAAAACATCGACCTCCTGACACAAGCTCATCGGAACTGCAACACCCTTTTCATCGATCGCACGACAAACAGTGGCCAGACCATGGGCGACATACATTCACCAAGGCGTCAGATCAACGGCATACATTCATCGGAACCGGGATGCCTACTTCGTCGATCACGCGACGAACAGTGGCTCGACCCCGGGCGACATACCGTTGCAGAAGCGTTGGAGAAGCGACATACATTCATCAGAATCGTGACGACAGTTTCATTGGTCTAGTGACGAACAGTACCTAGAGCATGGGCGGCATGCCTTCACTGAAGCGTCGGAGTAGCGACATCCAGTTGTCAGAATCGAGACGACAGTGGCATCGATCTAGCGATGAATAGTACCCGGAGCATGGGTGGCTTACCATCGCTGAAGTGTCGGAGAAGCGACATACATTCGTCAGAACCATGAAGACAGTGTTGTCAGTCTAGCGATGAATAGTACCCAAAACATAGATGGCATACCTTCATTGAAGCAACGAGAATTGACATTCATTCATCAGAACCGAGATGACAGTGTCGTCGCTCTAGTGATGAACCGCACCCGGAGCACGGGCGACATACCTTTGCCAAACCGTCAGATTAACAACATAATTTTGTCAAAATTGCGATGAAATAGGCAAGTAATTATGGATAAAGTTCATCGCATGTGTGACGAAATAGACAAGTTATTACGGTGAAAGTTCGTCGGATATATTGTAGAATCGTTGGACGCTTTTTGCGGTTCGTCGCAATTTCGACAAAACAATGCAATTTTTTTTTAGAAAAACTATTCATTGAAATGTAGGCATATCGGTGAAAGATCAAGACTATTATAGTGATACATGATCTCTTGTCAATGAAGATACAAATGAATCAAAATACTTATCGGGGTGACTCTGGGTGATATATAAAAGTAGTAGGAGGCTTCAAAGTGCATCCATAGGGATAATGACAAGACATAAGGACAGGTCAATCAAAGAGAGAAAGTTGATGTGCCAAGACCATGAGCATTTAATAAGGGTAGTAAAAGACAAGATGGATTGTCATCAATGCTCAGATTTAAAGGACAGATTGGAAGACTTCATTATGAAAATTTAGATCACAATATGATTAACTTTGTTTGGAAAAATGCAATGCCATTAGTGTCAAGAGTTAAGAGGCCATTCAACTTTGCATTTCAATAAATTATTGTATGCATTGAGTAAGTGTTTACAAGGTAGAAAAATGACAGTCATATTACTATTTAAAATATCAAACAACATGTCAGTTGTTGTGTTTAATTAGGCTTATAGAGGTAGGGATTTATCATTTTTTGCATACATCTGCAGTCCAAGCTCTAGGCCTGCATTATTTGGTTACTATGTATGAGAAATGAGCAATGAATAATTGTATAATATGGAGGCTATGGATGATATTATGATGGCCACATTTGATGTTGATCAACAATTGGAGAAAAATATAAAACCTATGATGAGTCATGAGATCAAGGGGACTATCATGGACAACAAGCACAACCTACAAACTAGATTCTAATTTTGCTAAAAATGAAGAAATCAAACTAGTGAATATCAAACTACACACTAGAATCTAAATTTGTGGAAAATGAGAAATTTGGTGAGAAAGAGTACCTATAGTGCGTCTTGGATACTTAGCTAGTATATTAAAAAATAGGATTGCAAACCAAAAATTATTCTCACTCTATAAATTCAATAGAAAAATACAGAATGTTATCCCAGATACTTAGCTCTTAGACAGTCAATAAAATAATATGAGCATGATTATAAATGGTTTTACTTAGTCCCACTCTTGATCTCCATGTTTGAGAGCCTTCTCTTTAAGACCCCATGAATCCAATTTGATCCATTGTTGCCAAAAGAGATATTAATGTGTAAACAAGGAGCCACATTTAGACAAATTGGTTGTTGATTTCTTCTAAGAAATTTAGAGACTACAAAAAGAAGATACTTGATGGGGATCATGTGGGCTTCCTAGAGAAAGCACTGCAATATGGCCTCGAGCAACAATGAAAAACTTTGGATTAGCTTCACAATAAATCCTAATAGCATGACATTGAAAGTTGCTCAGGTACTGGGTCCTCTCCCCTAGATTAAATTAAGGAAAAAATTATTGTAAACACAATATGTATAGAAGAATATGAATGTAAAGGAAAATGGATATTAGAAAAACATAAATGTAAATAAAAGTAGTGTGAGCAGAAAATGAATCTAAATTGGTCTTGAACAAATAAAATCATACCCAATTAGCATTAAGTTATACTGACCTTGTACTAATTTCCATTGTCAATCTTGAAGGTTACTTTGATGCCTTCTGCAGAAACTCTCTGGCCATGAGGCAAGAGAAGGCGGGAAAACCAAGTTTATATTGATGACTCCCTAAAAATCAAAAAGAAAGAAGCAATTAGTCAACCCTATTAGAACAGAATAATCTTATGAATTGATTTTATTTGTTTTACTAGCTAATGGATAGTGGACCTAGTTCTCTTGAATTGAGATACTACTAAGATGTGTTGACTGGTGAGTTTAGACTACCGATATTTTGCTTCAATCTCTATAAGTTACTTTTGTCTTAAATATATTCAAGATAACTTTGCAAAAAAATTCCCTGATCTCTTAGAAATTATGCAAATTATTTTGTTAATACTTCTCCATTTTGATATTTTCTTTCAAAAATTCATAGAAATATATGTTATGCCATATTTGAAACTTACATATTTTAATTTTGCTAGTTTTGTAATTATAGTATATGATTCCAACAATTGTGAAACACATAGGCAATATGTTGGATGAATGAAATAAACTATGCAATTGGCAGGTGTAAATCCAAATTCCTTAACCCTTACCAGCATCCTTCTTTCCTGTTTTAAAACATGTGCTTTGGAATAGGGCATGAAAATCCATCTAAGTATAATGAAAAGGAGATTTTTGTCAGATTTTCTATTACAGTAAGTTGAATGAATGTAAGTAGAGATATTTTAGCCTACCTGCAGATGGTACAAAATTTCATGGTTAAGTGGAAGCCTCCCATCAACAAAAAGATCCAAATATCCGTGTATCTATCTCAATTGAGCCTCTAAACCCTTTAGAGCTATCAAAATTTCCACTAACTTGTTATGCACAAAAGTCAAATTTTAGAGACCACTAAAATAAAAATAAAAAACATTACATTATGATCCAAATCCACACACAACACAATGTTCATAGTGAAAAGTTAGCACTTTCTTTCATCTTTGCATATTGATTTGATGCTTCAAATGATGCATTTCTTATATTGAAAAGTGCATTACTTACCTTATTGAGCTTCTCTTTGTTTGGAGAATAGTTTAATATTCTCTACTTAACAGGGCCAACCAAGTGAAGGTGGAAGCTCATTTGGCCCCTACCCCCCTCCCCCCCCCTCACATCACTCTCAATTCCTCATACCCGATCATATAACATTATTCATTCATTCATCCATTAATAACATGTAACATTCATTCATTCATCCTGCATTAATAACATATAACATTCATTCATCCATCCATTAATAACATATAACATTCATTGTTTCTTTTTTGCAGCTAAAAAAAGATGAAGTGGAGTATCATTTTCAAAATCATCTGTCCCCCCTTCAGTTGTTCCGAGCTCTGCTCATGATCTTAATGTATGCCTAGTCGTGTAATCACAATATGGATGCGACTGCAAGGGGGGGTCTACTGCAATAACAAAGAAATGTTAAATTGATATGTTTTATTATTATTGTTACACGTATTTCATTAATTAAAAGAACATCAGAATGGTGCTCTTTACCTAATTGGGCCACATCATGTTCCTGATATTGTCTTATAGCCTCATGATCAACATGTTGAATACCCTCTAAATCTTGATTTGGAGTTGAAACACGAAATATTACATTAATTAATACACCAATTGCAATTAAATATGTTTAAATGAACATTAGAATGGTCCTCTTTACCTGATGTAGCCACATCATGTTCCTGAACTTGTCTAGCCTGATCATGCTCAACATGTTGATCATGCTCTACATGCTCTAAAGTTGAAACACGAAAGGTTACATTGATTAATAAACCAAATACAATTAAAGATGTTTAATTGTATTAATCCATATTGCATTTTGTATAGCACATGAATACATCTAGTACTGGGATGCAAACCATGGCCTTCATCGGCAGGTTGTGCTCCACCCTCACCAGGCTGCATTCCAATGTCATGTGCAATATTATCATTGCTTATCTGTGTAAAACAAATAGGAATATTATTATGGTGGAAATTAATATTGAACAGATTACACAAGTATTCAATTTTAAATAAACTTTATTGAGTTTATTTACCTGTGTGTTGGATGCAGTGGAAGATTGTGTTTGCCCAGTCGAGACTCTTAGTTGTTTAGTCAAGGCTCCATAGCCTTGGTGGAAGGAAATCTTCAGGTCCTCTTCTATGGGCACTCTGTTGAAATCAAAGCCCTGCATTTTTGAATGCGATCATGAATTTTCCTTCTATGGTGTGATAAAACCAAAATTGTTTGCAATTTATTATTTGGATGCAATATTTCATTTATTGATACTTACAAATCATGCAGCTATTTTCATATAACCACCAGAGCCAAGTTTGTGATGCCCATGTTTTTCTAGTCTTGCCTTTGTTTCCTTTAATGTGTCGGGCAACCTATGAAAAAATTGAAATACGTTAGATTATGTAAAAAGAAAGAGTAATCAGTAAATAATTAAATTGTTGATAGTATCACATACCTTGCTTGGCCTGGTGGTGTCTTTCCTTTCTTATTTTCAGCCTTGTCCTTTCCATCCGACACCAAGTCCTTCCACTCCCTTTCTGAAATCATGGGGGGACGCTCGTACTTTTTGTTCTTCTCTAAATGTGACCTACATTGGTCCCTCACATAATTTATATAGGTACCAACTTTCTTAAGGGCCTTGGTTCAGTTGAATTTTTATCACCAAACAACACAATTAAGCGGTTAATGAACTCATCTTTTAAATCTTGATTTTGGGCATTCCACCGTGTACGTATGGTGGGCCCGAAGAGCTCCAATGTCATATCACTTAGATGTTTATAAAAAACATCATTTCTTGAAAAATGATCATGGGATCATTAGACTATAAAGAGTGATCAATAAGTAAATTTCAATTGGATTATATATAATAATAATTAAAATATTTTAAAGTACCTAGAACCTTCTCTATCTGTATGGGAAGGAAATCCTCGGTCACCACAAATGTGACAGGCAATGTTCTCGTACTAGTAATACGGGAGGATCCAAGAAATGCTTCTAAAACATCACCAGTACTAGAGGCCTTTGTATCCACAGGTACTGACACATGTAGTGGCATGTGTTCGCTGCCAGACGGTGGACTACCAAATGCCTGGATGGTATGTGTTGCCGATATTTCAGTCGACAATATAGGCACAGATGATGGGTCTGGATGATGTGTTGTATGCACAAGAAGATCAAGATTGACACTTGTACCATCCCCTACTTCCCGAGAAACACTTGCAGTACCTTGATCATGGCCAGCAGCATGATGAGGATGCAAATAATCCTGTAAAAACAACACATATTTTAGTTCATGACATAAAAGAGTACAAAATATAAAACCATGAATGAACTTATGTTATAATTAAAGATCTCATGACAGCTTGCTTTCAAGTTTTGTGCTCTCTCAGACAATATTTTAACCCTTTCTCTTATCTCATCTATTTGAGGCACTACGAATACCAAATTAAGGATTTCTTGATTGCATTTTTTTTGGGCCTTCCTCATCATATCCACAGGGTTTGTGAAAAATGTGATGTCATCATCGCATAATAGTGACTGCACCTCCATATGGATGTTCTCCTGTACTGTTGGTGCCTTTCCTCGATCAACCGACTGCAACAAGAATATTAAAAACATTATCGAAATTAACCCAATAAACTCATGAAAAAAACATAATAATAAAACATGTTGCTCGTATCTAATTTGTACAATTACAATGAGGTAAAACTGTCAAATAGAAGCGCCTGAAGATGGATCATGATCTGCGCTCTAGGCTGGAGCCTTCCTTGTATGATCAATGTCCCACTGTGACAAAAATTAAATATAAAAAACATTACCGAAATGAAACCAATAGACTTACAAAAAAAAACATAATAATAAAATGGTATATTGGATTCATTAATTGGAGGTCGGGTAAAATGGTAATAGTACATACCACCCCCATAGTAATTGTCCTTGTATCTAAGTGATTCAAATTGTAATCGATTAGCAACTCTTCCCCTACAGTTATTGATTTTATTGCACATACAAATAGACGATTTCCCTCTCACGCCTCAAATATACAATTGGGTTGCTTATTTGTTGACCCAAGTCGTGTACTATTTATAAACCCTACAATATTCCCGGATGCTTTTGGCCTCTCATTAATGTACCTAGCCACTCCTTTGTTTTGATCCTTATCTTTTAGTTGTATATAATTTGCTGATAGTAAATACCTATGCATACTTCATGTATATTGAACCAGCTGTATCCAATCTTTGTAACTGTAATAGGGTCCAGCATACTCCATCAACTCAGTAACTTTGTCATAAGAGACCTTTATGTCGTCCATGCAAAATAGGCCCAAACCATGTAATGATGATGGTGCTATGCGATATATCCTCTCATTGACACAAAGATCAATGTTTATTGGAGGAAGTTCCTTAAGTACCCATTGTTTTTGTAGATGTTTGTACCTCAAGGGCACCTCGATGTCGCCTATGCTCTCATCATCATAAGAACATGACCCCCCTTCACCAAGAAAAAATTCCATGCATTTACGAAATTTTCTTCTAATCTTTTGACCTCTAGTTGGTCTCCCTCTTTTAGACCTACTACATGTCTTGCTTTCCTCTTCTCTTCCTAAATTTCCCTCGCTCGAGGAAGAAAAATCTGAAAAATACCTATTTGGTGGTACCTACACTCATAAGGATGTTGGATGAAGTTCTTTCATGGTGATGTTTTCCAAAAGTGACATTATGATTAATCTATCATTTCACCGCTAGAATTTGACAGGTTATAAGGTAATCAAGTCTTGATAGATTGCAAGTTATTGTTACTACCGTCCAAATTTGTCCATCACAAATCAAATCTACTTAACGTTTTAACTCCCAAACTTTGTAACAAGTTTTAAATGTGACTATGGTCCACCAGTTACACAACCAAGGCGTCAAATGTATTCTCTAATTGTAAACAAAGGACTTTTTCTCTTCATTCAAGTAAATAAACTTGAAGGGAAACACCACTAAGTGGTTTATTGGACACCTACATGACTAAAAATAGCAGAAAATTTACATTTAATTTCCATATGTCTAAGTGGTTAACGGGGAGGGAGTGTGTACTAGGCCTGGTAAAGTCATCATAAGTTTATGCTTTGGCAATAAAAATTGTTTAAGTCATCTTAAATCTTCCTATGTCTAATTGCTAGGAGACTTTTGCTATGTTTTAAGGTATGATGAGTGGTCGCATCAATGTTCTAATTCTCTATGACAAGGTTTCAACATCTTCAAATAGTGAAAGTTAGTGCTCATATTCATTTGAAACAACATTTTTATTATGTATGATGGTAGGATTTGATAACTTAAAAGAATTGGCTACCCAACAAACTTAAAGTTAAAAGAAATTTGTTTAGTTTAATGGGTTAGCACTTTCTTTCATCTTTTCATATTGATTTGATGCTTCAAACGATGCATTTTTTATCCCACTTCTATCATACTGTATTCCCATCCCATTGCAATTTTTGGAGGAGTTGATACCAAAATTTCATATCAGATACCACGTTCTTGAAGCAATTTTTTGTGTATTTACAAATTTTTTGAAGTTCTTTTGTGTTGTATGGATCTATACAAGCTTGAAATGCTCTGAGATCATTGGTGTAGATAAATATATGTGTTCCCTTTCATTTTCATTTGTTTTGAATTTCTCAATCAGTGTTTCATGGGATTAAACAATCAAATACAGGGATTTCCCTGTTGTGCCTGCGTAAGGGTTTGAGGGCTAAATAGAAATGACATCCACCAATCCACTCACTATCTTGGAACTGTAACTTGGTGGATTGGTGTGCATCATGGTGGATTTGATGGAGTTTCAAATCTTCTTCTTTGAATTTCATTTATGTTTTGCCCTTGTCTTGGCTTGTTACATTGTTTGGGAGGAACCTAAGGTTGGGTTTTACCTTGGCTTTCATAAAAATCTAATGTTCCATGTAAAACCTTGGGTGAGATATATTCAGACGTTACCTTTTTGGAGTGGGTATTAAAATGACTTATGTCTCATTGTTTCGTCTAGGTAGGGCCCCTTTTTATAAATTGAGTTAAATATTTTGCCTAACTTTATTACTTCCTAAGTTTAGGTTGGCTCGTGCCCTATGTTATTGATATTAGCCCAAACCTAAGGGGAGGGTTAATAATCAAAAGAGCTTATGAAATTTCAACTACAAAAGCTACAAACTTGACTATAAATGTGGCCAAATTGGCCCAAAAGACAGCTGAAAGAGAAGAAGCTGAGAATAAAAGTTTGATGGAGAAGTATAACACCATTATTGGAGAGTATAGTAGAATGCAGCAAAATAATGTTGAGCTGCAAATTGAGGTAGATAGGTTGAAGTACAGACATGTGGGGGAGTCTTCTAGTGCTCCTGGTACCCTGGCCATACCTTCTACATCAAGACCAATACCTCCAACTTCTCCAATTATTTCTACTCCTGGGTCCCCCATCCAGACTCCTACTCCTAGTCCTTCATTAGAGTGATTTGAAGAGGAGGTTGAGTACTCTGTAGATCCCACCAAAACGTAGATGCTTAATAATATTAGAGAGCTACAGGAATCTCTGAAAGTAAGTGAGAAGGGAGCAATTGCCAAGCAAAATGAAGTTGTAGACACAGTTTTTAGGCATTTGAATTAGGGAGTTGATGGTAGATTACCATCAGTTTATTCTTTATATTCTTTATTCTTAGATTCAATAAGAAACATTACTAGGGATCAAGAATTATTTTTGCCTTTATTTGAGAAGTGGATCCCTAGGGCCAATGACCTAGATGTTATGTATAGGGCCTCTAGATTCGATGTAGACAACATGCCCCAATCATTAAGGCCTACTCAAGTTTTTGTAAAATTACTGCAAGGTTTTCAAGCCTTACCTGATGATTTGAGTAGGAATATTAAGGAACTGGTAAAGATTTTTGATGACTAGAGTGGCACATCTTTACCAAATTTACAGGGACTGCCCTATTTTTCCTATGTAAGGGTTTGAGGGCTAAATATAAATGACATACACCAATCCACCCACTATCTTGGAACTATAACTTGGTGGATTGGTGTGCATCATGGTATGATAGAGGTTCATTGCATTTAGGTGTTTTTTAAAGAAAGATACTTGGCATTGAATTGATGCCCTAGGGTTGACAGGGGCAATTTTCTTGTGAGTTTGTGGTTGTTAAGTCAGGGTTTATCAATTTGATGGATATCTTGGTAGAGTCATGGTGACACTATTTGATGGTCCAATCTCTACTTCGAAACAAAAATATCTCTAACAACTCTAAGAGCTATAATGGGATCGAATTAAAGGAACCTTCATATGAAGGATCTTCTAATGAAGGACCTTTGAATTAAGGTCTTCATTTGAAGGTCCTTCATGCCAAGGTTCCTTTTATAAAGCATTTTGGACATGAAATATTTAAAATAAAAAATACCTTCATTTGAAAGTCTTGACATGGCATCATTTTTGAATGAAGGTTCTTCATTCAAAGGTCATGATGACATCACCATCAAATGAAGGTTCTTCATTAATTGGTATTTTGTAATTTTGAATGTGTGATAATAATTCAGGGTTGAAAATAAATCCATTTGATAATTTTATAAATGAAAGGACATTTAATGCAATCATATGCCTTGTCAAACTTTTAACTTAATAGTAAGGGCATCATGAGTAGTTTGTGGGGCCCATTCAACAATCTCCAATGCAAGGATTGAATTGTCTAGAATGTATCTACTATCAAGAAAGCCAATTTGTTTACCTCTATGACTATATCTCAAGCAATAGGTTTAATTGTGATGGAAATGATATTGACAAGGATTTTGTAATCTAGGTGTTGAGAAGCATAATTGGCCACCATCCTAGGAAAGATTCTTCATTCTCACTTTTAGGTGTTAAAATTTAACAATACGTAGATTGATGAAAGAGCCCAAAGAGCCTTTCCCCATGTTATCCAAGTACACATAGTAGTGGTCTTCTCTTATACGGTTGGACATGATTTCAAGAATTTAGCTAGAAATTATTCATTTAACCTAAGGTTTTCTCATAATGCCATCATTGGAAAAGTATGATCAAATTATTCTATTATGAAGAATTGGTTTATGTGACTCTAGTAATCACTATAAAAATGTGAAAGACAACTATTTTATTTTTTTTGTCTTATCTTATACGATTTTACGAGAATGGGGAGGCCAATGTACGAGAAGATCTTTGGAAACTAGGCATGAAAATTGCAAGTTAAAGAGAATGGGGGTGCCAAACTTACAGTACTCATTGTCCCTTGGTCATCGATTTTCCCTGAGTGCCCTCAACCTCATCCTCAGTGCTGGTATTGACCTTGTTTTAGCTCCAAAATCTTCATCAGTGCTAGTATTGACCTTGTTTTCACTCCTCCAAACTCTTCCTCAGTGGTGGTATTAACCTTTCACTTGTCCAATTTGATGAGCTACAACTTGGTTTAGTTAGGTTTTAGAGTATGTTAATTAAATTTAAAATTATGGTGCCATTGAGAGTAGTGAATATAAAGCAAGCAAAGCCTATTATGGTGCCATTTAGAGTAGTGAATATAAAGTAATCCAAGCCTATTATAGTCATGAGGGAAATAATAAAACTCCTAGGATACTTTGTGAAACCATTTTCCTTGGTTAAAGGGAGGCCATAAAATATACCTTTGGATTTTTTCAATCTTCAAATATGAGGATTTGCAAGGTTCTTAGCAACATGAGTAATGGAAATGTGTGCAAAAAGAATTTTTGAACACACATGGAATCTCCTTGCCAAAGAAAGGGGCTTCATAATTTAATATGATAAATTTTCTCAGCTCTAGAAATGATATGTTTCCTTAAAGAGGAAGGAGAAACCCAAAAGATAAAAGAGATGCTTAGGAATCTCAACACTTCCTTATGATCAACCCCCTTCTATCCATAGAAATGGAACCAATTGGGCTTGGCTAAGAATGATTTCCTATAACATTGAGTTTTATGCCACTATATATTTGACCTTAAAGCTTTCCAGAATATATCTAGGCATTGAATATCCTAAATAATGTCACGTTTGTCCTCCAAGAGAGTGAGAAATGAGCCATTAGAATAATGACCATTGAATAGTTGGGCTATAGAGTTACGAAAAGTAGCACCTTTAATAAGGTTCCATGAAATACTATTAGGCAAAAGATATCCAAAGGCTTCCATAAAAAACACACATAAAGTATGAGCTAAAGGGAAAACATGAAAAATTGAATGAAAACACCAAAAATCCTCAAATTTATGTCCATTCATGGTAATACAAGTATAACCATCATAACTTTTTTTTGAAAAAAGTAAAAAAAATTGAGGAATAAATCCTAGATGACATAACTAGTCCAACTCAACACCAGAGGTAGCAAGAGATTAATGAAATTACCACAAGTTTTAAGTAGAAGTAAACTGCCATTTGCAAATTTAGTAAGAAGTAGTGTCGAAAGTGGAAAATTAATCATGAAGTCATGGCTAATAAAGCATACAAAATATATTGGAAAAGTCAAGAGAACTTATATTTGCACACAAACACACTCAAAATAATAATTATATCATACAACTCATTTGGGAATATATTACAATATGGATTTTACAAAGCCTTTAAAATATACCTTCCCATTTGAACTACTATCTAATAAGAATATAACTAATTATTTAATAACAAAAATAAACAAGTTAGTAAGGTGAATTTATTAATGTTAATCTTAATATTCCAACACCCTCCGTTAAGTTTTACATTCCTCACAACAAAACATGTTGATTGAAACAAACAAATATATATAGTCTAAGCTAACATCATTTGATTTCTCTTTAAGTTCTCCCTCAAGAACATCATTGGATCGAGTTATACAAGTCCACACTATGTGATCCTTTTTCTTACAATAATAACATTCATTTTTTATTTTTTAATTATTATTACCTCATGAGTATAATACATTCTCAGTTTGAGAATCAACTTTTAAATCTTTTCCATTGTTCTTTTTTCTTCTCCTAATAGGGCCAAAATCACATCTTCTTGTGTTTGAGAAGTTATCGAATGACTGCCTTCAAAAGGCTGATGTAATCTCCATCTCAGCACCAAGGTCCCACCACATTATACATCACCAAGCAAAGACACATGACGCTCACCCTTGATATCGCAATCAATAAACACCTTGCATCTTTGTATCATGGGAGGGCGGGCAACCGTTGATCTCCACCATTGGAAATCATGTTCATTCATAGCAGTCACCAACATTGAACATAACTGTCAAGTAAATTTTCATCAAGATTATAACATCACCGTCGATTTTGAGCACGTGCATCTCACAGCCGCTTTAGCAACCTGTCATATAATGTATTAAAACTCAACATAAATATTAAAGCACTTTGATTATTCCTTCGGCACCGTCGATCGAGACACGTGGCGCTCGCCCGTGATATCACAATCAATTGAAACTTAGTGGTGAGGTCATCACGGGATTATGGGGAACGGTTAGGATCAATTGATGGATGATTGATGGTCATTAAAAAATCGTTCCAACATCTAGCTCCCTTGACGGCATGTCTAGGAACTAACCCATGTTGGCCCTGTTACTGCATTCACAGGGTTCAGGATGTTGGGTTCACCACAAAACCCCTCACTTCATAGACAGGGAAAAACGAGACTTCCTCGCTCCTAAGACTATGATGAACACCTAAGCCACTAAGGGACTCGAGGCAAAATCTACTTATTTTCGCTCCTGGAAGGAAGAGTACTGGAACACCATTTCCATTTGGTGTTTAGCTATGGACTCTCGGTGCAACCCAATTGCATCCCTATGGTGCTCCTTTCCTTGAGCAACCATACCTCCCTATATAAGTTATTAGTCCAAATACTAGACATCGGTAGGATGACACTGTACTTTAGGCTTGGACTCCCCCATTTCTGACTTCTCATCACCAATAATAACCCATAGGGACCTTCCCTTGATTTGCAGACTCTTCCTAGCCTGGCTAACATCTTGATGAGTCCAACTCACCTTGTAGAGTTGCCTTACCCTTGCAACCTACCTTAATTTTCCATGACTTGGCATGACTCGGCACTTCTTTATGCTCCATGCTGCTATGCCCACGCTACCCCGGGTAACTCGGCTTCAACATTAGAACCTTGTTGTCCCAACTCGCCTTAAGATTCAAAAAAGGAAAAAGCAAAGAAAAATACGCCTCAAAAATGATAAATCTCGGCGTATATTATATAGATTATATATAAGGTATATAAGCTAGTTAAATCATTATAATATTGTTAAATCATTAATTATATTACAAATGAGCACTGCTTTCAAATTCTTCATTCTCTGAAGCATTGGTTCTTGCATAAGCAACATCCAATCGTCGATTGTGGGATTGAAATCCTTAATGTTTGTTAGAATTTGACAAAATATTTGTAGTTCTTCATTTTTTCCATCTTGTCGAAAAACACATCTTAATGTAATGACCATTTTGAATTTTTCCAATAGTATCTTTTCTCACCTTTTTCTTTCATATGGAGCCATGTCATTTACTGGAGGTAATTGTGCCAAGTCTCCAACTAAAATCATGTAGATATGCCTGAATATAAAATATTTAATTAAATTGATAAGTATGAATTTGTATAGAAGGAACTATAATAGAATTGAATAAAAAATATTGTAATGTAAAGTTATCAAAGTTAGCAATTTCAATCTAGAACTCACCTCCAAAACTTTGGTTACTATTTTTTGGGAATGCTTGTTGAAGCCTTGAATCTATGTTTTCAAGCAACCTCTCCCCAAAGAAACTCATTTCATCTATCAATATGTATCTAACATGTGATATTTCTTCTTGGAAATTTATAAGTCTTGTCCCTTCTAGTTCATTGAAATCTCTTATTGGAATTCTTAGCTTTGAATTAATGGTTGAAGCACCAATGTTGAATGTTGCAACTCTAGTAGGCGTGAATAGAAGTAGAGGAGATTGTTTGGGAGAATAAGTTTTTTCTAGTGCTAGGTTATGTGTTAGGTTATATAGGGTTAGGTTATATAGTGTTTGAGCCTAGCCTCAAACACTACAATTAGGGTTAGGTTTGGTATTAGGTTTATGGTTATGGTTAGAGTTTAGGGTAATCTCTAAATTTAAGTTTAAGTCGTAGTTGATTATTTTCCCACAAAAGGAAATTAGATCCATTTTTTCTCATGTTCATTATAGCCAACTATGGCTTAATCTTAAATTTAGACCTTTTCTTGAAACCTAACATCATATCCCTAATCTAACCATAACCCTAACCCTAATCATAAGATTGACTCATACCCTGACCTTAACCCTATCCCTAACAATAAACCTAATCCTAACCCTTACTTGGAAAGTAAACCATCATTTTCTCATTAATGTAACCCTAGCCATAACTTTAACCCTAACACTGTTTCTCAAAACCATAATCTTTACCATAACCCAAATCCTTTTTATCACAACCCTAAACATAAACATAACTCTAACCCTAAACCCTAAACCATGATTTTAACTGTAACCCTAAACATAAACACAACCCTAACCCTAAACCATGATCCTAATTCTAATCTAACCCTAACACTAACCTTAACTTACACCCTAACCTTAACCCTAATTGTAACCCTAAACTAAAGAAAAATGTTACACCCTAAACTATAATCCAAATCTTAAACCTATCCCTAACCCTAATCATAACCTAACCCTTTTTCTCAAAACCTTAACCTTGACCCTAACCCTCACCTTTAGCCTATCTTTATAACCCTAACCACAACCAAAACTCTAACCCCAACCCTAACCCTAATTACCTAACCCTAAATATTTTTTCTTTTATTAATTAGTTGCATTCACTCTAATAACCCTAAACCTATCCCTAAACCTAAGCCTAGCACTATCTCTAGCCCTAATCCTAACCCCAAATCTAAGCCAAATATAAAAATAACCGTTAATCATACCAATAACCCTAAAACTTAATTCTAAATATAACCCTTATACTATAATCCCTAATTGTAATCCTAAACCCTAACCATAATTTCATATCTAATCCCAACCATAACAAAAACTCTAAATCTAACCCTAACCATAAAACATAAACCCTAATCCTAACATTATTTTTCCTAACCCTAACCCTAAGTCTAAACCTAACACTAACCCGAACACTAAATCCTAACCCTAATTAAATACCCAATCATAACCCTAAATTGTAACATGATCCTTTGAATTGGATACTACATAAAAATGTATGCGTTACAATCATTTCTTCCATTGTTGGCATTTTTACATTGGGATACATATATTTTTAAAATCAACAAAATCTTTTAATGTCTTGCCAAAATTAATATTATTAATTGTAATATCAAACTTATAAACATGTATGCAAAATAAGAACATAAATAAGAAATATATGGTAATAGTTTCTTCAAAAAACAAAGTGATGTGGACTACAAGGACTATAAGATATCCACAAAAGAGATCTACATTGAAAATATTGTAGGGAAATTCAAGAAAATACAATTGGTAGATGAAAAGCCAAATAAATGTGAAATTGTGTACTATAATGATTTTAGAATATACACATAATGGATTTGTTGAAAAGGTTTTAGAAAATTTCAAACAAATGCAATTGGTAGATGCAAAGAGAAATTCCACAACCTTCACCAAAATCCTTATTGGTTTCCTTAATATGGGAGATTTGGAACAAGGTATAGACATCCATCAAAGCATAATATAAAGATGAACTTTTTTCAAATGTTGTGGTTGTAGATGCCCTTTTAAAATTTATATAAAATGTGGAAGGATAGAAAAAGCTTGTGAACTATTTGACAAAATGTCTCAAAGAATTGTAATCTCTCAATTTATTTTAGTGTCTATTTTATTATACCCCATGTCCCAAATTGGGTATAACACAATAGACACTAAAACAAATTGATAGATTGTTATGAGGGCAGTGATGAGACTTTTCTAATTAGAGTGTATTCCATGAGATTACAATTATTCGAGGCATTGTGTCAAATAGTTCATGAGCTTTGTCTATCCTCCCACATTTTGCATAGATTTCAAAAGGGCATCTACAACCACAAGATTTGAGAAAATTCATCTTCATATTATGTTTTCCTTATGATTGGTTGACTCTTATACTAAATCTGAGTGTTGTTTGTGTTTTGACAAGAGTAGATTAATATTTTTTTAATTTTCTCTATCAAGGTCAAAATTATATGCACATAGAATGAACCATAGTTTAGTTACAACACTTGGTCTCTTCAAAATAATTAGAGAAGATTAGGGAGACAAAGGAATGCACACCAAACTACAAAATAGGGCTAGTTGTGGCTTTTTTAGTTTTCTTTATATACTCTACTTGTTTCCTATGGGGATAAATTAATCACTATACAAATGAAAGATGGTTGATTATCTACTGAATATTGTTTTGTGTGTTTTGAAATGGAAGATGTCTATGTTGGAAAATAAGGATAGACAACTGAGAGGGGGGGTGAATCATTTGTTACAAAATTGAAACTTATTTAACCTTATTAACCTTTAATCTTAGATCTAATAATTAATAGTGATAGCATGAATCAACAACACATCAGAAACACACATAACACCAAGATTTTTGTGTACAAACCTTGTTAGGGGGAAAAACATGGTGGAGGTTAATCCACAATTTATACCATGTTAAAAGTATAAAAGAAATGAATAAGGAATGCACATGCATTCAGGAACACTACCTAGAGCTCACTGCTCAAAGGGAAGGATCACTGCTTTACATAAGATAATCAAATTAAATCCATCTAATGAGGTTGAACTGAGAAATTAGCTTCTTCAAAATCTTGATGACAAATTCAATTAGGCATATAAATACTTCTTCATACTTTGCTTAAAATTCTTCACACTCTTCTCTGCATTCGAATGATCTAATATTTATTCACACATATCTCGCATACACTTCACATACATTCTCTCTAAATGAATAAAACAATCGCTCTTATATAGCCACTTCATGAATTTACATTAACAACTCTGTCGGCCAAAAATAAATAATAGATGAATACAAATTGTTGGCCCAATTCATGAACAAATCTCAATGCGCACCAACCTAAATCGGTCACAAGATAATGAAGAACTAAAGAAACATCCTCGAACATGCCAAGCATTCCAAAAATTAATCCACAAGGATCTACAACACGCTACCACCATCATGTCAACCAAGAACATGAAAACTCGAACATGCAAAGGAAAAATCTTTGATCACGAGCACACTAATCAACGTGGACGTACCACAATGATAGAGTATGAGATCAAGAAACATCAATGAACATCTCAAGAGAATACACAACAATTCAACTCACTAGAATTACATTCTCTTCTTTTAGAAACACCAACTATAGCAACAAAATAATTGTAGGAACACAAAAACTCATAACTCGCTCCAATCTTAATGCACACCTCTGAAACTTCCAAAGGATATACTAGATAGGCTCAGCAACAAACCCTTTAATACACGACTTCAGAATACCAACGTACAAAAATTTCCACCACTCTGATCTCCACAACTTCATAGACTATCTACAACATATTTATTCTAATTTTCTCAATATCCTCGGCATATACAACCTTTAAGACATTAATGCTAATAGTGTTGACATCAATGACAACCACATATCATGAGCAACACAACCACAAAATCCAAAAATCTACATCTCTATGAAAATTGGTATATGCTAATAGTCAACTTATTATCTTATTTATAGCATTTCCTTAGCTTTTTCTACTAAAAAATTCAAGGTAGAGGGTAACATGATTCTTTGAATTGGATACTACATAAAAATTTGTGTTATAGTCATTGCTTACATTGTTTGCATTTTCACATTAGGATGCATATTTTTTACAATCAACACTCTTTTAATGTCTTGCAAAAATTAATATTATTATTAATTTCAAACTTTTATAAACATGTATGGAAAATAAGTACATAAATAAGAAATATATTGTAATAGTTTCTTCAACAAAGGATTAAAAAATCATGTGGACCGTACAAGGATTGTGGTGGGACTTAAAATTTACATGGATGGAGGCTAGGGTTTTGGGGTTTAAGGTGGGTGTTTTCTACCTGTGGGGTATTAACGAGGGAGATAAATGATAATCCTTCCTTGCGGATTTATCACAATCAGATTAAAGACCCCTGAGGGTACTGCGAGGTCTGCGAAGAGGCGACACGTGGCCTGGTTCTTGAAGCAACAGGGCTAGGTGGGACCCGTTGTCCAGTTGCAACCTCTTGTTTTCTTAGGTTGTGATTGGGCACGGTTTGTCCGACTTGCCATGTTCGATTCGCATTAACGGTTCGATTTTTGTTGGGTTCTTGCTCTTTGCAAATTGTTCTCATTAATGCAGCGGGTTTTTTCAGTGGATCCTCGCCTGATTTTCCTACGTGCGAATAGTGTTCTCCTGATAAATGCAATGATGGGTTGTACGCCATGCCTTCGCAAGCCAGGAATAATTTGTGGTGGCTACATCAACCACTAAAATGCTCGAATGCTCGTGCTGCATTCGAGCAATTAATATTTTCGGACCAATTAACTCTATAAATGCTCATTGTGTTATCTGGTATTATCATCGCATTTTGAGTTGTCTTGTTTGCAAGTGGTCGAGTCTCTACTTTATTTTGTGAGGTGTTCTTTGCAATGGACCATTCGACTGTGCACAGAAGTACCAGACTCAGGGTAAGAAATTTGTAGCCTGACGGGGTACAACCTGTCCTTAGCAAGCCCGAGGTTGTCCATGATGCTTATAAAGGGACGGGGAGCTCTAAGTCCCCACTGGTGTTGTCTTTTGGTTTTGATGGTGATGGGTCCGAAACTAACTCGGACTACCAAAATTACTTGGCATCCATGATCGAGTTGTTGGGGGTCAATGAAGAGCCCCTCGTAGTTGCCCCAATAACTGCGATGGCACCGTGCCATGCTACCAGATCATGTGTTAAAGCGGATAAAAGGAAGTTGGTCTCACTTCTTACTGAATTGAGGACCAGGAGTAGTTGCCTCTACCGGGGCCGTGTGTCTTGCAAGTAGTTGCAGTTGTTGGGTGTGTTACTTTTGGGTGGTGTGTTGATGTGGACATATGCGTGCCTGCCACACTCTTTTGTCTTTAGCTTCAGTTTGTTACAATGGTATAACTATTTTGATTCCTCAAACTGATTATGGTTTTTTCTAATGATGAGGAATGTGAATTTGAATTTCATTCTAAATGAAATTCAATTTTGGAACGAACAATGTAGCCTATTTCTTTGTTGCTCTCTTGTCCTATAAAGGAGATTGGATGGCTCATTGTTAAGGGTTGTTTTTTTTGGGTCTGAAGGCTTAGAATAGGTATAGTTAGTGGTAATGCAGGATTTTGAAGGTATTATGTAGGAAATCATGCTGGGTTGGGAATAGTGTGAAATAAGTATACTATGCTTTTGTAATTACTGATATCGAAAGAAATCTAAAAAAATTAAGACATTTTGCTCTCCTGTGTATGGGCCATTGATTATGAATGGATTTATCAAGGGTTTGTTCTTTCAGTTTCAATGGTTTAGTTGAAAGTGTAATTTTTTCTCTTGCTTTAACTTAATGAGTTAATCAAATGCTTGAACACAAATTGCATGTTTATGGTTATATGCTCAGGATTCACTAAGGAGTATTATTTTAATATACTGAAAAATATCATGGTAGCAAAGCACTATGGTGATAAGTTCATTTTCATCTGAATTACATTTTATATGACTCCCACCCAATGGATGAGGCATTGGATAGTATTGGAAAATTCCTTTCAGGTATAGGACTGTGACTCTAAGCACGGTGATTCAATACCCGAACATTTTAACAAATATCAAGTGCTATCTCTTTTTGGGATATAGATCTTATGATAATTTTCAGTCTCCTTGCTTTGGGATATCTGTTATTATTCTTTGGTTTTTCCACAACCAGGGTAATGACTATCTGTTAGTGTTAGTGGGGACTGCATCTATAAGAAGAAGTTTTCTTACCAATCATGAAACATTCTTATGAACACACTTGGGTTTACCCACCTTGGTTTCACAGAGCAAAAAGTGTAGGAGATGTCAGTCTTTGACTGACTCTTGTTAGTTGGCCACTAGCCTTTGCAGTTCTTTATAATGGAGGTTGGCTACCTCTTAGATTTGTAAATCCTATGTGGGAAAAAACACCAATAGATTGTAAGATATACACAAAATGGATCTACATTGAAAATTCGGTAGGAAAATTCAAGCAAATACAATTGGTAGATGGAAAACCAAATAAATGTGAAATTGTGGACTATAATGATTGTAGAATATACATAATGGATTTTTTTTAAAGGTTTTAGAAACTTTTAATCAAATGCAATTGGTAGATGCATAGACAAATTTCACAACCTTCACCAAAATCCTTTTCGATTTCCTTAATATGGGAGATTTGGAACAAGGTATGGACATCCATCAAAGCATAATATGAAGATGAATTTTCTCAAATGTTGTAGTTCTAGACTACATTGTCAAATCTATGTAAAATGTGGGAGGATAGACAAATCTTGTGAACTATTTGACAAAATATCTCAAAGAATTGTAATATCATGGAATACACTCTAATTAGAAAAGTTGCATCACTACCCTCATAACAATCTCTCAATTTTTTTTAGTTTCTATTGTGTTACTCAATTTGAAACTTAATTGTGATACATTAAGTTCATTGTCAAATTGTCATTTGTGTGTCAAGTTTGTCAAAATCGAAAATGATCAATTATTAATAAAATCATGGATCATGTAATATTGGGATGGGTGACCTCCTAGGAAGGTCTAGTGCTTCATCGCTTTGAGAATAATTTAGATGCAATGAGTGCTAAGTGGACCATTCATTATCATGAGAGATGGGTTCTTGTGAAACACTATTCATGAAACATGGGTCAATGAGTTTGACTTGTAAAAATACATAATTGAATCCCGATAACAATATCAAAATTTGACACAATGTGAAAAATACTTCCTACTTGTCAATAGATCATGTTTTCAAAATCTAGAATTTCAAATTATGAATTCTTTGTAATTACTCAATAGATCATGTTTTCAATAGAACCTGTTGGCATTTTTTTACTGCAACCCACACGTGTTTCCTAGAAGCTCCTATGAACTCGCCACATTCAATAATAAAAGACTAGGAACAGTATGGCCAACTTAATGAGAATAGCAATAAGGTTAATTCTCCTACACTTCGGACTCTGTAAAATCCAGGAGGGTATTCCCTAACATGTTCTCTTAACATACAACATTTAAACAATTCATTTAATTTGCACATAGGTAAGCAACATATAGATCCCTAATTAATGTTAAAGGATGAAATCCTTCAAGAAATTGGCCATTCCTTAAAAAAGACTCATGTCCATTTAACAGAGAATCACAAACTTCATATAAAGTAAATTGATAGGAAATGTTTGAGTAAATATCCTGATGCCATAACACAAAACATACAAGAATAAAATGTAATCAGAATTCCAGTGCCATATCCCAATGCACAGAATCAAAAGAGAAAACTGAACTATAGGGTAAATTTGATTTTGAACACTTATGATCTATTATGAATTGCATTACAACCCATATATCTATACTTGAGTTTATTACTCCTTTATGAATCCTATTTGCTATATTGCATGACTTTACTGGTTAACTGGAGCATTTAACCGATCCTTTTAACCAGAGTTGTAGTTAAACATAATTCCAAGTAAAGAACAAATGAAAATCAATGAAAATCATCTTTGATTGATATTATTAATAATCCATGTAACATAACACAATAGGAGAGAAAATAAACTCCAAATATTCATGAGTTTGATACAAACATGCTCAAAAACCCCATGATTAACAAAGTTCTCCAATTTGACTCAAAACTTTTTAAAACCTGGACTTACAATTCATACTCTCTATGTTACTAGACTCTTATTTCTCATAATTTGGATATTTCAATTGACCACTCTCTCGGCCTAGAATTCCCTTTTATAAAACAATGGAGCCAACAAACTTCAGGTCGGAGAGTACACATGTCCATTTGTAATTGGACCGCTAACTCCTGATTTAGTTACAATTCTGTTATGTGAGTGGAGAGCATAAGACAAAGATCATCATTAGTTGATAAGGAGGAAAGAAAATATCGCTCCAAAGGCCACTCCCCATACATAGAAGGCATGCTTAGCCATTATAGTATTAACTCCACCTCAACACCCTATACTTGGAGTCAAAAGGAGAATGCAATTTTAGAATATAATATCTAAGGCCAGACCTATATTATACATGGCCAAGTTGCAATTCTCGACTATAACACTCATAATTCTAGTTCATCAATGAACACCTTTTTCCATAATTCAAACTCCTCCTTGGAAGGCCACTGGAAATCCATAACCTGATCAGCCTTGTTTCGATAGGGAGCATACTTTACCATTACCGATGTGGCCTTTTTATCAAATTTCTATAAGAAAATTATAACAAAAGACAACTTTTCCAATGTATTCTCTAGCATGCGGATGTTAGGATTTTTGCATATCTCATGCATTTGAGACATCATTATATTGGTCATTTTCTCCTTCCAAACCTGTAGGGGTTTGACTTCATCCTGACTATGTAAAAAATGAGGCAATGGGGATAGGTCCTTTCCATCATACACATCTTTCAGCAATTTAATCTCGGATTCCATTGGGGCAGAAAATACCTGAAACTTCTGCTCAACAATTCCCTTGACCAATTGATATGTTGCAATTACAGTAGGATATTTATCACCATGTTGTTTTTCCCCTACTACCATGAATTTCATCTTCTCCATTCTAGGGCTCCATTTTTTTAGCAATGGGATGGCCAATTCTTTATCCCTTGGAAACATTTTTAGTGCTTGCAACATTAGGTCATAATTTGCATGAAAATTGTTTAGCTTAATTTGGACCCTTCTGTTAAATGTTTCAAAACAGTTTCCACTATCACTAAATTGCTTCTCCCTACTGCATCCCAGATTTTCTTTACCATCTCCTTATATTCTTCAACCTGATGAATCAATTTCTCCCTAGAAAGTCCCCCTCCAGGGCTAGTAGCCCTCTCAATAGCAATAGGCACTTTCCCCATATTATATGGAACAATATCCAAAGACTGTGCTTGTGCAAGAGGTTGAGACTTCTCTACTGGTCGGTCGGGAACACTGTGGCTAGAACTAGTTTGCTTTTGAGATCTCATGGTATCCATTTGTTGCCTCAATAAAGCCAATTCAGTTTCTAACTCTGCTACCTTTTGTTGAATCTTATTATATTCAATAATAATGGCATTATATTGGCCTCTCAGAGTATCCCGATCCTTGGTCAAATCTTCAACAGTTTCTCTAGTGAATTTGGCAACATTCACAACCATATCAGCAGCTTCCAATGTTGGGGTGTTAGCAACTCTCCTCACAACCAAGTGACCATTGAAGTCAGAAGGTTCTGCAACAATTGGATTTTTAGACCCAATGGATAGGGACCAGATTGCCAATGCATCCCATTCCTCACTAAAGGCCAATCCCTTGAGTGCCAATGTAGCCTTCTCTTCAGTAGCAAGAAGTGGCTTATTAGCCCTTCTTATTGTGTCAAACAGCACAACATTAATGATATCCCATTCAGGGAGTAGCAATACTCCACTTTTTTGTACCAATTCTCGGCCTTGCTCTGGTGTTATTTCTTTGAATTTGTCTCTCATCTGTTCCCTGACCTTAGTTTGAATTACCTTCTCTGGGAGCTCTGGATGCAGACTTCTCTCATGTGCCACCTTCTCAGCATATAAAGCAATATGTGCTCTCCACACAAAATCTTTAAAAACACCGGTTTGAATAAAATAGTCATCCATCATGAAATCTCTGCAGGCTTCTATTCTCAAGTCATCATTGCTTGTTATTCCTTTGATTTCATCTTTTCCTAACCTCAAAGAAACTGTACCTGAACCTGTTGCAATGTCAACTGGGTCCAATGGCATCTCAGGATGCATTTCATCCAGAGTGACAATAATGTCATCATCCTCATCACCATCACAATCAAAAATCTTTACTCTTTCAACCCTCTGGATCTTTGTTGATGATGGGCAAGCCTGTTCTAAAAAATTTGGAGGAGAATCCAAATCAACAACATTTGGTATTGACTACCTTGAAGAAGATGGTGCAATATTTTTAGCAACATCTTCAGCCCTACTTCCCTTTCTTCTAGAAAAACCCCTTATCTTCTTTTGGGGCTGATAAGTAGGCCTCTCCTCTTCCTTTACCTCAGGGTACTCCTTGATGGTTTGTGATTTTCCCCTTTCTTCCACAACCCTTTCTTCTTTCAAAACCCCAACCAAGCTCTCAAAATTATCAATAGCATACATTGCCCTGCTAAACTCATCTTTAGCATTAGGTATGGGATTGAAACCAGGTATTTTCTCCTGCTTAATTTTTACCATTTTAGAGTAGGAAATGTATAGTTCCTTTCTATCATCTTGTAATTCCAAATCAAAAATATTCTTGATGACGTCCTTAGGAAAGTAGAAGTTGTGGACAAAAGATCCTATCCAATGTTTTGCCTTCATTTGAGAGATAAAATCCTCAGGATCATGATTCCTGAGGTGCACAGTCCTTAGCCTATAAGGCCCAAGTAATTTATGCAACTCCTTCCATCCTCCCTTTGCCATAACAAAATTGGAAAATGTTGTATATTCAGGGAAGAAAGAACCTTTCTTCTGTTCAACTGGCAAGTGTACTTCCTGAGCACCCCCCAACTGCCTCATGATTTCCAAAAATCCAATTTTAAGGGGCACCTCCTTTGGAAAAACCTTTGGATTGAAATTAGTGCCAAAAACCCTGAAACTATGGTATTACGATAGGGGATAATGTCTCCCCAATTGTGCATTATGTTCAGTTCAGGCCTTCTCTCCATCGGCCTCAAGAAGTCATGAATTTATTTGGGATATTTGGGGGGTCATGAACCAAAGCCTCCCTTAATTTAGATCCAAAGATATTATGGAAAGTTACATAATCAAACTTATGATCATGCATGTCAAGAATTCTAGTCCAATATTGGACAGGCATTTCAATGTTTCCTTCCTTTTTCTTTAATTCCATATCTTTTTCAAACACAGCCTGACCCCTATACAGAAACATCTGGATTAAAAAGGAATACCATCTTAATCCAACCCAATTCTTCCCCTCCTTTAGGGCTACCAAACCCGTGTGCATCTTCTCTACCAAATAAGTGGCAAAATCATATATTACATTAAAACTTGGGTGCTGGAGATTTACTGCCATATACATAATATCGGTAGGCAAGGTTTTCTTTAAGCTGACTCCCAAAACTTCACATAAAGCACAAATAGTCTTCTTGAAATAACTAGATAAATAGTCCACATGAAAAGGTTCAGGCTCATTCAAGCCAATTACTACCTTCTTCTAATTTTTTCCTCTTCCTGAGACTGCCAAATGAGGTATTAAAAAGGATGTTCATAACAAACCGCTAGTATTTCTATATTCTTGTCTGAAAATCTCCAAGTCGACAGGAACCATATCTTGACTCCATTTGTGCAATTTGAAAATCTCCGCAATTTCTTCTTTGGTTATCTTAATCATCTGCACACCAACATGTGTTCTGACAATTCGGGCCACAGGGTCATATCTAGCAACAATGTCCTTTAAAAGATATACATCCATATAAACATCAGGAACCAACAATTTACCTAGGTCTAACCTCCGAGGGTTACACAAAGGAACCGACAAATTCCTATTCCCAAACCAATTGGAGAAAAACTGTCACCCGGTGTATGGTAACTCGACATCTCGAATTGCACATTGCTTGTCTATCAATCCTTCCAAGCTTCGAGGCCCATAGAACAAAACCTTTCCCTCCTACTTCTTGCTAATAGAGGGTTTTAACAAATCAATAATATCTTGGGATAAAGACCTGGTAGTGGTTTCAGAACCAGAACTTCGGGCCTTGGGTGCCATTTATACTAGACTAATGATAATTCGAACGAGGGTTTGCTTATTTTTAGATAGCAAATAATTACAATTTTCTCCTTTAGCCTTAATAGAAAATTCTTCAATATTCAAAAATCCCTAGCAATTATCTAGACAAGCTCTAAAAGTGAATCTATTCAATCAATTCTTCAAGAACAAAAATAGGAAACAATCACAAATTGCCCAACAAGCAACCATAAAAACTTCTGAATTTACAAGAAATGGTGTACGTGCTACTTATGGTTTCAATCACAGAACATCTAGCGCAACGAAATTGAGAAATCGTAACCACAACTTGCTTCACTCGATACCAAGCAATTCTTCCTCAATGTAGAGATACAGAACGGAAATAGTAATTCACAAATTTTAGCATTTAATTATGCAAGTAGAGTCGAACTCGGCCATTATTATTCACTCGCGCGAGATAAAACGGCTATAGTATACTACCAATTTATTTTTAAATACGATTCGTTGATCAATCACAACGTTGGCCAGGAGAATGGCTCAAATTTAGTCAAAATAGTTTGAAAATGCCACGTTCTCCCTCCAGTCACCAAACGGACAAGATATTCACCTACCGGGCACCACATCAGCACGGAAATGGGCCCCACCTTTGTTATCAGTGCATAGCATGGGAGTCCACGCATCACCAGATTGCACACCTCACAAAATTATTGAAACTGCAGTTTTAATTACGCGAGGTCAACGAGGAACGACCATAATGCATCAGTACGGAAACAGCTATCGGCATCAGCCTTCATCATCGATCAGCGAGCAAAACTGGTCCCCACCATCAAATGTGATAGATGGCAGCATCTCGCATGCCTCACACCATATTTGTGATGTTAGCATAAACCTTGTGAGGTCTGTGAGCAACGGTCAAGATTGAAATCACTTCATTCAATGGTCGCGCAATCTACACATGCAAAAAGGTTATTTTGCCTGACTTTATTATTTCTTAAGTCTGGGTCGGTCCATGCCCCGTGCTTTAAGAACAACTTTGAGCCATCATTTGTCGTTGTCCTAGGCGATGTCCCCTTCTCCCTTTTAATAGTTGTTTTATTTTGTAGGGGGTGTTTTTAATGACCGTTGATCTTTCTACGATTGATCCTGACCGCTTCTCGCGATCTCACAATGACATCACTGCAGGTTGTTTGGCGATTGTGATATCATGGGCGAGCACCATGTGTCCCAAGCTGCCGATGCCGAAAAGGGATTAATAAACCGTTTAATATTTGTGTCAGACTTAAATACGTTATAAAGTGGGTTACTAAAACATCTGCGAGATGCATGTGCTCAAGATCGACGGTGATGTTATAATCTTGGTAAAAAGTTGTTTGATGGTTATGTTTGGTGCTGCTAACTATTGTGTTTTTAATGACTGTCGATCTTCCTACGATTGATCCTGACTACTCCCCACGATCTCGCGATGACATCACAATGGTTTTTTGGTGATTGCGATGTCACGGGTGAGCACCACATGTCCCAAGCTGCCAATGCCAAAAAGGGATTAATAAAGCGTTTAATATTTGTGTCGGACTTAAATACATTATAAAGTGGGTTACTAAAACAGTTGCGAGATGCTCGTGTTTGAGATCGATGGTGATGTTATAATCTTGGTAAAAAGTCGCTCGATGGTTATGTTTGGTGCTTCTGACTGTTGTGAGTGAGCACGATCACCGATGGTAGGAATCAACGGTTGCCCGCCATCACGTGATCCAAAGATGTAGGATGTTTAGTGATCACGATATCACAGGTGGGCGCTACGTGTATTCCTTTGGCGCTACCTTCTATGGTGGGCCCTCGATGCTGACATGGAGATTTCGTCAGCCCTTTTGAAGATGGTCGTTTGATGATCTGACAAAAATAAAAGATCGACGACTGAAGTTTAAATTAGCATCAAATGCGATTGGAGCCATTGGCGTCGCATGCAAATGAGCTTTAATGGTGGATGAGACATCTACTGGCTCAATTCAATCAATATAAAGTATCTACTCTTTTTCTATCTTCATCACAAAAGCATTCAAGTATTTTCCAAGCAGTTCAGAGCCAGAGATAAAAAAATTTGAGCAATCACTGTGAAGTTTAATTCTCTGCAAGGCGCAAAATCTTGTGAGTTATTTTCTCAACTGCTGGGTTAATTTGACTATGTCTTTGCGAAGGGTTCTATTGTGTTGGTCAAGGGGTTTTGTTAATTATTGTTGTAGGGTGACTGGTTCATTTGAATTATTGGAATTGCACAGTTGTGTTGTATTTTTGTGTTCGGGGTACCCCTAGTTTATTTGAGGATTTGATTTTTTAAAAGAAGCCCTAGTTGTTTAAGATGGCACCACCAAAGCAACACTCTGGCCATGTTGATATTTTGAAGAGGAATTTGTATGATGACTTCCTGGATCAACTCTCATTGTCAAAAAATGACAGGAAGAGTGGTTTGGTTCTAATGAATGGAAAGACCCTAGGCGAAGGTCTACTGTGCAAAAATTATAACATTGTGGATGCCAAGATTCCTATGACTGGTCTTGAAATGTTTAGGCTATGGTATGGACAGCGAAACTTACCTCAACACTTCTCTAATGCCTAGAGATACGACATGGGGAAACTAACAGTGCCAAATGTGATCCCTGATGTTGACTTGCTCAGAGCAGTGGCAGCACGGTATGATCTTGTGACAAGGGTCATAAGGGATAATGATGGTGGAATTCTGCTAAGCATAAATGTAGATGAGATTCGATAGATTTTTGATTTGATTAAGTATAGCCCTTTCTTAGTCCAAATAGATTTTGAGGAGATGAAGGAGGAATACAAAAGGTTAAATCCTCTTTTCAGATTGAGGTTGCTTCCTCCTCACCTAGCCAAGGCGGGAAGTTCAACAATTCTTATTAGCCCAAATGACCAGGAGCCTTTCAGGCTGAGTTGCTTTTCCAGTCACTTCTTAGCAACATTTTATTCATTGTGCCAGATTTTAGGGTTCAGCCCTAATATTGTGATGTCACTTGCATACATGTTTATGGGAGCCTAGATTCAACATCCCAGCTTCTCTATGGTATATGACTTTGCATCATTCTTGTTAGAGAAGATTCATGAGGGTTTGATGAAGCTGCATGTGAGAGATACTGACACTCCTTTTTTCTGGTACTCCTTGTTGATGCATATGTTCCTATACAATAATGTTGTTTTCTTCTCATAAAAAATAGATTTGAGGCAAGAGGTGAATGGAGAAAGGCTACCAGTACAGGTGTGGAGTGCAGATTTGTCTTACAACAGGGCAAGTGCCAGCTTTATGTAGTTTGATAACTGCTTTTCCTCCAAACTCGGGGCTCGATTGGTGGTAAATGTGCCAAGATTCCCTGAATATTTGCATAAATTCCTCCAACTGAAGGTGAGGAAGCCTAATTTAAAAGTGTGTCACAATTGGGGTGATATCATCTTGTACCCTGTAAGCATTGTCTTGAGGGTGTATGGTTTCTAGGGAACCCCTCATATCCTCCCCTTTAATGTACCATCAACGATGGGGTTTGCCGAAGTAATGTGGCAACTAGGTTGTATTCATGAGGAAAAACTAACAAAGAAAGGAAAAGGTACCTTGTTCCCTGACTACACTATTGTTTCTGATTTTGTCTATTCCAAGGGAGGATGGGTCCACTTTGAAAGGTTTTTTGATGACTTCAATCTGAGGAATGGTCCTAGGAGATAGCATGACCCTGAGGGATTCTTTTCATTGTTCAGACAATGAATTAAAGGTGGAAAATTTGCACATGAATTCAAATTTCCTGAGGACCTAATCAGACATGAGTTTAATTTGAATAGGTAGGAGTTGAATAAAGAAAAATGGATTGCATATGAAAATTTGTTGGCTATAATACATAAAATAGATCCAAAATATGATCTATTAATGGAGTTCACTCCATTTCACAAGAGAATAGACTTCTTAATGGATAATTTCAAATATATCATGGGCACCTTGATGACCAAGAGGGTCAGTTTGGAATTATATTTTGGTATAGAAAGACTGGATGCGGGGCCTAACGAAACAAGGCCAGCTTATCAGCCACTAGTTGATAGGCCTCTATACAAGAGAAAGAGGAATGTGAGGAGTGATGAGGACGGAAGGGGATAAGAAGGGAAAACAAGTCATGCAAGCATCATCATAGTTGGGTCCAAGGATCAGAGCACTCGGAGGGATAAGGATTGTGGATCTAGATTCACCACCAAGAGGTGATCCTGCAGTGTTACCATCAGAGCCAAGCCCTAAGAAGCAAAGAGATGAGGAAATGCAAGAAAATTTGATGGATGAGATAATTGTGACTGATCAAGACATGTAGGTTGGTATCCATTCCCCTCCTAGATCAACACAATTGGTGCTTTCTGACATGGATGTAAAGGGGCAATGTGTACAAGATGCTAGGATGGAGGCCTGCAAGGTATTCTTGGATGATGATGCATTTGTAAAGACTCTTGTATTCTTGCAACTAGTTTAGAGGATGAAACTAGAAGAGTACCAGAAAAAATGCAAGAGTAGGAGAGAATCAAGACCTGATAGGTTTGAGCTGGAGACTGATGATGAGGTCAAGGCCGAATTAATGGAAGAATTAAAAGGCATCACTCTTGAGGAGGGAAGAAGACTTGTGACTCAGGTCGGTGTCTTACTTTTTCCTAAATGGGACATAGTTGATGTGGTTGCATTCAATGCTATCTTACAGTTCAAGCACCCTATACAAAAGAGTGAAGAAGAGGTTAAGGCAGCTCTGTAGAACTTTTCCTTCACTGAGGAGTATGAAACTCTAGACATATGGGCATTGGCACCCTAGGGCAGAAAGCCAAATGTAACTGATATTATCCCACACCTAAGGGGAGGGCTAATCATCAAGAGAGCTTGTGAAAAATCAACAACAGAAGCTACAAGCCTGATAGTAAATGTGGCCAAATTGGCCCAAAATATAGCTAAGAGAGAAGAGGCTGAAAAGAAGAGTCTGATGGAGAAATACAATATGATAATTGCAAAATATAGTAGGATGCAACAAAGGAATGTTGAGCTACAATCTGAAGTAGATAGGTTGAAATATGGGCAGTTGGGAGAATCCTCCAGTGCTTCCGGTATTAGAGAATTACCTTCTATTGCAGGATCGGTCCCCCCTACTACTCCAATTGTTTCAACTCTGGGGTCCCCCATCCAGGCACCTGCTCTCAGTCCTACAGAAGGGCCAATTGAAGAAGAAGTTGAATATTATGTGGATCCCACCAAGAAGCAAATGTTGAATACAATCACAGAATTGCAGGCTGCCTTAAAGGCAAGTGAGGATGATGCAATTTCCAAACAAAGTGAGGTGGTTGACATAGTTTTGAGGCATCTTAATGAAAAGGTTCATGGTAAATTACCATCTGTACATTCTTTGTATTCTTTATTCTTGGATGGAATAAAAAAATCAATAGGGATTGGGAAATAGTTTTGCCTTTGGCTGAGAAATGGATCCCTAGGGCCAATGATCTGGATATTATGTACAAAGCTTCTAGGTTTGATGTGGACAACAGGCCCCAGTCATTACTCAAATCTTTGTAAAATAATTGAACGGATTCCACACTCTACTTGATGATTTAAGTAGAAGAATTAGGGAGTTGATAAAGAGATTTGATGACTGGAATGATACATTTTTGCCAGACATTATTGATGCACAAGGGAATGTTACGACATTGCAACAGTGGAAGGATGGGGCAAAAGAAGTTATTAATGCACAAATCAAATTGATTTGTGATGATTCAAACTATGATTTGTTGGTAAATAGTATGGATAAGATAATTAACACTAGCACATTCTTAGAGTTTTTTGAAAGGGAAGCTAATCAGGTTGCAATGAAGTACACACCTTACAATACTAAGGTGAATGAGGTGGTGAATTTTGGCTAGCCAACAGATGAAGAGTATTAGAGATGGGTGGACAATTACATAACCGAAGAGGAGTAAAACAGTGTCTATTACCACATGATGGATGAAGGAATGCAAGACGATGATGCAAAAAATTATGGAGACAACCACATGAAATGATTTAATAATGGGCAGGGCATGTCAACAGAATGAGAAGATGTTCAAAATGGAGATAGCCATAAGGAATGCACTGGAGGATGCTGATACACACAAGAGGCCAACTTACCGAGATTATCTGTCAAACATATATTTATGGCTTAATAGAGCATAATTTCTAGTTTGTTATTGTTGTTAAGCAAAAGACTTTTCTCAAAGGATGCGCCCTTTCACAATTTTGATATATTTATATATGTTTCATAATGTAAAACATATATAAGCGGATAGGAGAAAGATACAGTAGATAGTTTGCAATGAAACTTTCCTTTAAAAGACTCAAATGCATGTATGAATTTTGATGAAGTTAATGAAGATGTCTTAACTTGTGGCTTAATCTTGTTATCATTTGTTTGTGGAATTATACAGTTATCTAGTTGTCTCCATTTTGATGATTTTTTGTTGTTTAAATTGATATATCAAGCATATATATGTTCAGTTTGCCGATACACATTTGTTGTATTTGTGTGATGTGATTATTTGGTTCTTTCAAGTAAAGATTAAACCCTTTTAGTCAATCACAGTAACTGAAGAGTATTAATTGTATCAATAAGAAAAATCACATAACTAGGATTGTCATTCTATCTCAAGTAGAGTTTGCCAGTCATTTACTTGCACATTTATACAAGTTATAAATTACATCTATGTGCCAAATACTTTGAATTATTGCCATCATAGATTACACTTTTATATTTCTTCATTAGAATCCATACACCCAACAAGGCAGTGGTCTCACGCTTTCATCTTTTGGTTTATCCATTTTATTTTTTACATCTGTTAACTGAACATATTCTAATATAATTCAAATATAATTAAATTTAAAAAAATCATAAATTAATTATGTAACCACATAAGTCAAATATAATTCTATCAAGAAATTAATATCAAATTGATAATACAATCACATAGCTCATACATTTCAATGTCATTGATCTTCTTCTTCATCCAAATCTTTGTCTGTATCATCCGATCCAGATTCAACATTGTAAGGATTGGTCATATCATCATAGTCATTGATATCAATTTCGATAATGCCATCATCCACACGGATATCATCTTCATGAACATTAACTCCTACATCATCATGATCTAGTTTCTCCTCTACGACATCTTCGTCAGGCACATCATCAACTAACTGTTGATCCTGATCATCATCTACATCATCTTCTATTTCTTCAGTATCTTCTTCTTCCACCACATTATACTTTACCAACCTTCCTCTTGGATCATGTCTAACAACATATGACCAACCCGCTTTACCTAGAACCTCTGAGTAAAATACCTACTCACATTGGCTTGGAAGAACATAGGGCTCATTTCTAGCTCACTCAAAAAACCTTGTATTAACCATGGTAAATCCATTATCATGTTCAATAACAGTTCTCTTGGGATCATTTTCATTCAATCATAGCCTGTATCATAGGATGACAAACAAAACTAATTTGAAGGACTTAAATTCACACTCAAGTTTATCATCCAAAATCCCATAGTATTGATTTTCTGAGACTTCTGGATGTATGTCACTTCTAGATGAAACATTAGTCACCTGGAAGAGTGTAGTTATCCCAAAATCGCAAGTTTTCTTCATGTCATCCAACTTTTTGATTCAAAATTTATGACCATTACACCACATAGCCTTGTGGTGTTTCACCTGCAATATGTCAAACATGTAAAACTTATTGCAATATTGTCAGTTGATAAACATATTTATTATTGGTCGAATGTATGCAAAGAAAAAATTCTCAACATATATACATCAATATAATTGAAAATAATTAAATAATATGGGTGATTAATATATTTATACATACCTGTTTATCTCTTAAACCATATGCTAAATCAATTTCCCTTGGTGTAACATTGGAATCTCCATTACGATGAGCTTCTTTAACCAATGAAGCCACACCTTCCCATGTTAATGCATGACCAGATTGTTGACATCGTTAAATCCATACTGTCATCCAATCAAGATTGTTTGTGATGTACAAATGTAGTGCATCCCACTCTCGACCAACTGCATCAAAAAAAATTAAAATTCACAAACGACGTTTAATTAGTTAATTACCACGGTATACGACCTTAATTTATAATTGATGAATATTGAAGATTAATAATTAAATAAGTTCAATATACATAAAAATCAAATGTAAAATGTATTCTAATTAATCTCCATGACCATCTTATAATTACCTGTCACTTTCCTCAATCTACCTTTCCCCATCAGGTACTCCCCTTCGAATTTTTTAATGGAGTTGGGATCCCAAATGCGATCTACATGGATCTTTGTTGCAAACTTATAAAGATATTCAGTAATGTACACCATGGTTTGGTATACCATGTATCCCTCCACCATAGAACCCTCGGGATGTTCTCTTTGTCTAGCCAAAGCCTTCAAAAATTTCAAGTGCCTCTCAACTATCCACATTGAATTTGTGTGTACAGGTCCACACAATTCAATCTCCTCAAATTGGTGTATGAGGTAGTGTTCTTGTGCATTGAAAAATGTCGAAGGTAGAAAAATTTGCATTTCACACATTAGACGAGGAATTTTTCTCTTCCAATAATTTATATCTTCTTTATGGATTTCTTTAGATGGCAACCATCTACAAGTGATTCAAGGGACAAATATATTAACGATATTTAACTGAAATATAAAATAAATTGAAAAAATATTGCTACTTACCTCATGTTTTTTCCAAGATCATATATAACTTACTTGACATTGTTGTCGAAGTTGTCTGGGAGAGATAGAGGTAGAACGTACTGCAACAATTATAAAATGATCTTTTCATTAATATTTTTCCAAAAGTAGTAAACATAATACATTGAAAAGTACATGCAGTATACAAATATATGTATAATATACCAGAATAATTACCTTAATGAAGGTATGCCAATCATGCGTTTTCATCCCTAACCCAAATTCACCTTTTTTTGTTATGATATTGTTTATGTTCACAGAAAATCCTGTGGGAAATCGAATTTTTTGTATGACTTGTTTTATAGCATTGCTTTGCTGCTCTGTTAATTACCAAGGAAGGGCACTTATATTAATTTGGTCTCCATCGCTATTTAATTGAATGACATTTTTCATTGCATGACTGGCTTCCTGAATGTCACTACAAATTTTGACAATTTTTTCTTTGTCATGCCTTCCATCCAATATTTTCCATAACGTTTTTGTCATATTTTTTCCGATATGCATTGTATCAAACAAATGCACAATTTATAGCTGCTCATAGTAGGGAAACCTACTAAATTGTCTAAGATAACTTTTCAGTCCCTGTGGAAGCTGACCATTAATGCCTTGACGACCTTCATGAAGCATATAAGTTAAATAAATTAACAACGACAATCATTGTCAATTACAGCATGAGTAAACACAACACAATATAAAAATATAAATTCAAAACATATCATAAATGATAGATAAAAAATTTGATCCGATGTATAACCTTGACGATTAATTCTATTATATTCCAACTTCCATATGCGAGGTATCATTCTTCATGGTTTTGATGTAGTCTCTTCTTTCTCATTGAAAATATGTTTTTCATTAGTTCGATACTTATGATTTTTGTGGAGGAAGTGCCTATACTCATCAAACACATGCTTTCCTAAACTTTTTAAATGATGAGATTTCATCTTTGGACCACAAATTGGATATGCAAATTTTCCCTTTGTTTGAAGACCTGTGAATCATATATAATTGGATTAAATATGTCAAATTTTATAATTATATATAATGAATAGATTATTTTAAAAAAATGCATGATATCTACTTCATAAAATTAAATATCATTAAAGTCATGCAGTCGAACGTTATAACATACCAGAAAAATGTGTTAGCCCTGGGGCATCATGAATTATCCATACAAGCATTGCATGGAATTCAAATTGTCTTTGTCCTATTGGTCTAGATACGTCATACATAGTCACGTCATTCCATAACTTTAGTAACTCGTCGATAAGAGGCTCAATATATACATTTATATGTTTAACTTGGTACTTACCTAGTTGAATGAACATAAACATTACATAATTATTATAACCATTTTACTACAATATATATAAATTCATGTACATGACTATTAAATGAAAAAACATATAAGTCATTATGCAACAAATAAGACAAATGAGATGCTACTATGTTAAAGAAAATTGATGTAGACAAATACCTGGAACAATCATTGCCAACATTATATGCTCCCTCTTTATTGACATCCATGGAGGAATGTTATTGTTGATAACAAAAATAGGCCACACCGAGTAAGTAGATCTCAACTCTCCAAATGGATTGACACCTTTCGCTGCCAATGAAAGCTTGAGATTATGAGGTTCTTCTTTAAAGTGTAGCCATTTTTTCTCCATGTCCCTACATGCATAACCATCCACAGGCATTCGAAGAATCTCATCTCCACTTCTATTCCATGCATGGTAATCCATAAATTGCGCTAAGCTTTCGCACATAAATAATTGTTGCATACATGGAATAATGGGAATATAACGAAGAACCTTGCAAGGCACCTTTTTTGTTAGTTGATCTATTCGATATCTACTGATATGAAATTTCAGGCATTCTGTTGCAAATTCATGTTGTTTATGATATATAATATGATCATTGGACATACATCTATTGCTTGATACTCCATTCCAATATCTTTCATAATGCCAAATAAATCCTGGTATGAGCGAGGTAAAATATTTGATGGTGGTAACAAAAATTCACCAATCAATCTACAACAATTTGTTTTCTTAATATAAAGAATATTAATGGTACATACTTCATCCTTTATTTACTAGTGATGAACTAACAATAATTAAAATAGATGAAAAAAGATGACATATATGACATACCTTAACATCCGTGAGATTGCTATGCTGGATAAACCATTCATAACCTTCAAGTTCACTAGTAACAATACAACAGAGAGAAGAGTTGTTTGGGAGCCTTCATAAAGAGGCTCGTAGGCCTTCTCAAGTATAGGTAAATCATGAACATCATCAAATTCATCTCGATCAACATGATTAGATGTGCCACTACATGTGTCATGGATCAATGTATTTGTACCATCATCTTCAATTGTGTTTTATGGCGCACAATCATCTTCTTCCATAGGATCATTAACTTCATCTTCGATATTCATAGCTCCATGTTCCTCCGCTTGCAAAACCACATTCTTCGAGCTGTGATAATCCATATCATGTGCCCTAGGGCGCCCCACCTTTATAATAATGACAAACACAAATAAACCATAATCATGATCAAGTGATTATATATATATATAAAATGTTAAAACAATATAAACATTTACAAATTCAATCAATATAAACACATATAATAACAACTTACAAATGGACGATAACCATCCCCCCCTTCAACATGACCATGCTGCCTACAATGTTTCTCAGCTATTGTGATTAAAAGTCTTCTCGTCTTTAAGCCCTTGTAATTATTGCAAGGACAATAACATTTCCCATCACCCTTTCTTTTGAATCTAGCCCACAATCTATCAAGTGACTCTTCATTTTGTTTTGGACTAATATTATCTGACATGATTTTTCTTTACCAAGCTTGAATATTTAGATCTTCAAAAAATATCAAACTCACACTCCAATAAGTTTTGATCATACATAGGTAACAAAATATAATAATTATGATATTTTACACCAAAAAATTTGGCATGCAACCACCCCTACAAAAGATAAGATAGTTTGAAGTTAATAACCCCAAAAAACACTTTCAAATGCTAATTCCAGAAATTATTAAATTTTGATTTTACTATGATTTCCAACTGTTAGAATCCTAAAATCATAATATTGAACTTGCACAACAAAATCTGGAAATGAAATTCTCAAAATGCAACTAATAGGCTTCAATAATTAAGGCCTACTCAAGACTTTGTGAAGTCACTGCAAGGTTTCTAGGCCTTACCTGATGATTTCAACAAGAGGATTAAAGAGTTGGTAAAGAGTTTTGATGACTAGAGTGACACATCTTTACCAAATATTGTAGATGCCCAAGGAAATGTTAGATCACTGCAGCAATGGTAGGACAGGGTAGATGAAATCATCAATGCACAAATCAAATTGATTTGTGATGACTCAGATTATGACATGTTGATGAGTAGTATGGATAAAATCATTAACACTAGCACATTTTTGGAATCTTTTGAAAGGGAGGCGAATCAAGTAGCAGTAAAGTATACACCTTACAGTGCCAAGGTAAATGAGGTGGTAAATTTTAATTGGCCAACGGATGAGGAATATCAAGGATGGGTAGAAAAGTACTTAAGTAAACAAGAATAGGATAGAGTCTACAACCGACAGTTAATAGCTCAGCGGTTATGGTTATAACAAATTTTGGCTATGTCTTGGTGGTAGTTTTGGTGCAAGTTTTCAAAGTTTGGCAAATGCAACAGTTATTCTCCAGTGGATGGGATGAACAAGAAGATTCTCCAGAGACTCAATTATTGTAACCAATTTTTGAAATGTCATAAGGCAGTCCAAGTGACCAGTGACAGGTGTATTTCTGGTCCGATGCTTGTTGCTCCTTCATTTTCCCTATAAGAAGGATTTCACGACTAGAAATACGGGTTAGCAAGTTAGATATCTTTAGGTCGAGTCTAAGTGAAGTTGCAGAGAGAATTTGTAAAGAGCCTAATATTATAGTGAAGATACTATTATTAGGTTTGGTGTCATTATGTTGTAGGTTTTAGTTTCATGGGTAATTAATTTTCAAGACAATACTAGCATCTGAATGAAAATTACTCATTTCAAGGTCATGTATCTCCATTGTATGAATATATTATTATCTTGAATAAAATGATCAAGGGTTATTCTGTTCATCTCACTGTTATGGTGTGTGTAATTCTCATTTTGGCTTTAATTCAAGGAATTAATTAAAATGCTTGAGTGAGGTTATAGGTGACTATGTTCATATAAATATTTGATAAGTAGTACTGGGTTAGAATATAGATTGATTGTATTGTAAGGTAGTATTATCTAATATTTTATATGCTATGTGTCTAGAAGATAAACTTGGTTACAATAAAAAACAACCAACACCTTTGATATTATCTAGCTATGGCTCCCAAATCTATTGAAAATTGATCATTAGGGTTAAAATTGAAACCTTGCAAATATAATCTTTGTCCAAATCCATCAAGAATTTTCCATTAGTTATAAACAATTCCCTTATAAAGAATTTGTGAAGTCGGGTCTAAAATTTGGAAATGAAATTCTAAAAATGCACAAGACTAAAAATGAAATCTGATGAGATGTTGCTTTAAAATATGATTTTCAAACCTGGAAGTACAAATCTGACTTCATAAATGAATTTTGGAAAAAGACAATGACTATATCTTCTTGAGTTTCTTCTGATTTTCCCCAAGAAAATCGTCGAGCAAAACAATGTCGCAATAAATAGTCGAGCTCATTTTTATTTATGCCCGCCATAATTTAACTTTGCAGGTTCGTCGAAATTTCAGTGAAAGATCTTCGTCAAAACGCAGACGAAAAAAATGGTTTGTCAAAATTCTGACGAACGTCGGGGATAAAATTTTTTTAAAATGAAAATTTGCACAAGTTCCTGAAGATACATCAGATTATATAGCTTTCATCGGAAGGTTTCATCGGATTTTGCAATCAAATGAGTTAGTGCGAGTAACAGATATGAGATCTGTGAGAAGAGTGCTTGATATCGCGCTATAAAGTTTGTAACCTTCTCATTGTCCCCTTGTTCGCATCGAACAAGGTTTGAGAAGGTCATCTTCGGTTCGATATTGGCTTGGAACTGTCGCAAGAACTGGTTCACAAGCTTATCGAATGTGAAGATGGAATTATCGGGTAAAGAACAGTACCAATCTAGTGATGTATCTTTGAGGGATCAAGGAAATAGTTTAGCCATCAATGCATCATGATGGAAGAAATATTTTCACAAGGTGTTAAAGGTGGACGCGTGTGTTTGCGGGTCCCCTTTACCACCGTATTTCTCAAATTTTGGAATCCCCATGCCCAGCGGGAATGGAGTTTTTAGAATTGCAACCAACAACGGGTTGTGTCGGGAGAAAGGTTGAAAGATAGGTTGAGCTGAGGCCTGGGATAGGTTAGCCAGCTGATTCTACATCTTCCCCATATTATGTTGAAAATTATTCAGGATAGGGTCATTAGAAGATAGAGGACCACCAGAACCACTACCAGAGCCACTGCCAGAACTGCCACCGGTGTGGCCTCCACCGACGCCACCACCATGACCACCGCTAAAGCTGCTAACAATTCTGCCACCACCAGTGTGACTTTCGTTAGAGCCATCGCCAGAGCCAAAGCCACCACCATGAATTCCACTAGCATTGCCTTTGCCAATGCCACCTCCACTTCCGAAGTTCCCACCGCCAAAGCCTCTGCCCATCATTCTGCCAAATCCTCCATCACCAGAGGTAGCAGAAGGGGTGAAGTGGAAACCCAAAGGTTTTTCGTTTACTTTGACAGTGTCTAAGATTTTAGAAGTAGAGGGTTTATTAATCGAAAGGATTGTGTCAGTCATATACACGGATATAGGAGGCATTGACATCTCTAGTTGCTTCTCATGTTCCTCAAAGATGCCACCTCCCATTAAGCAACCAAAGCTTGAGGGGGCGCATGCTTTGTCCATACCGGTGAGACTAGCTAAGAGTTCTACACCTATCCAATCCTTTTCCACCATGTACCTTATTTCGTCGATCACCTTAATAGCCCTAGCCAACTTCAGATTGCCTTCTAGGTTATTTTACAATGCACCTAACCCCTTACCGAGACTGACGACGTACTCGAAAGGGACATAGATGACCTCATGCTCATCTACGAATGAGGAGGTTGGTGATGTAGGAGGAGTAGGGACGTGATCAGTTTCATCAAGAAATCTAGATTCACCTCATGCTATGTGCTCCTGTGTAGACAAACCAGGTGCCAAGTGGAATGCGAGTAGCGGGCTTAAGTGGAATTAAACCTCCGCTTTTGATTCTCTAAGGTTTTAAAGGGAAAAAAGAGGATTTGCACTAGGGGTGCAAATTAAAATTAATACACTAACTATAATATGAAAGATGCATTACTTAACAATAATTTTTGCAAGATGAGATCATTAATAATCATTAGGGTAAGTGCACCAAGATGGTTCCCAAAAAGGGGACTTAAGTGGCCAGCTTTTTTTTGAAATCAGGAAATACTGACCTTGGACGTGAAATTGAGGATAGTTACACTCAAAATTTTGAGATGGAACACAAACAAAGATCGAAGTGCTCTGAGTCTACTTTTTAAACTACTAGTTTATTTTTAAAATGGTTGAGATTAAGGGGTTCAAAAAAGGGACATACACAAATTGGTGTTGTTTTTGTCAGAAAAACATAACATAGCAACTCTTCTACGACCCTCGTATGGTGAACTTTTCTTTAGTATTTTTAAAATTGCAATGGTCAGAAGTTAGCTAACAATATGTAGTTGATGCACGATTTTTCTGATAATTTTTTAATGAATATTTTAATTTTTACTAATTTTCGAATTGGACATTTCTTGAAAAACAAAATTTTGGCTCTGCTACCCCTACAAATTTTGGAAAATAATTTTTTTAAAAAAAATTGTAGAATGGAGTCTAGTTTCTAAAAATGTAATTTATTTGAAAATTTGATGAACGATTAATTTATAAAAAAAAAAGAATACCAAACACTATTTTTTGGCAAAGAAAAGACATACAAATAAAATAAATTATGGATGAAAGGCTTAACATTTTCAGAAAGTGAAAAAAATTACATCGTTGGATAGCTAAGAGAGAACCTAACATTACCCATGTGTTCGATTTTTTCGATATTGAACCACGTGCAATCCTGATGGTGAGCACGAACTCGATTATGTGAAATATGGTAGATTTTTTAAAAACATGTCTCTAGTCATTGGGAATGCCTTCCAGGCCTTTGGGTTGGTATTCTAAGGAAAATAATAAGCCTAAGTCTCGGGAATTCCCAAAGCAAGATATAATGCGAGCGTGCTATAACGCGCTCGCGTTATATTTCAGTTTTGACATTGTTTTTGCTTCTGCGGGAAACATGTCAACTAAGACATAACGTGAGCGCGTTATAACACGCTTGCGTTATGTTCTCCTTTATGTTAAATTCCAATATATTGAATGTATGCTAATATATTTATATGTTTGTATGTACATGTATGCTTGTATGTCATGTATGCATGCTTGTATGTATGTACGTATGCCTGTATGTATCAATGCATAAATATTGTATGTATGTATGTATGTAATATTGTATCTACACATGTATGTATGTATGCTTGTATGGATGTAGGATTATATGTACATATGTATTATGCTTTTATGTATGTATTTACGTATGTCTTTAGAGGGAGGGAGAATTTAGAGAGAGAGAGAGTCTGGAGAGATGGAGAAGGGGTGGAAGTGAGAGTTTAAGAGAGAGGGAGTGGGAGAGAAGGGGTTGGAGTGAGAGGGACTTAGCTAGGTAGGGTGGGAGGGATAGAGGGAGGGAGAGATAGAGGGGGTGGGAGAGAGAGAATTGAGAGAGAGGGAGAGAGAGAGAGGGGGGAGAGAGAGAGAGAAAAAGAGAGCTATGTAGGTAGGGTGCCGAAGGGAGAGACTTGAGAGTGTGAGGGGGGTGAGAGGGAGAGACTTGAGAGATAGGTAGTGAGAGGGAGTGTGAAAGAGAGGGAGTGTGAGAGAGAGAGGGAGTGGGAGAGAGAGGGAGTGTGAGTGAGAGACCTGAGAGAGGGAGAGGGTGTGGGAGGGAGTGACTTGATAGAGGTAGAGAAAGAGGGGGTGGAGTGAGAAGGACTCAACTAGGTAGGGTGGAAGGGATAGATAAAGAGAGGGGAGAGAGACAAAGAGAGAGTTACCTAGGTAGGTTGCCAAAGGGAGAGACCTGAGAGAGAGGGAGGGTGCAGGGGAAAGACATGAGAGAGAGGGAGAGAGAGGGAGTGGGATAGAGTGGGAGGGACATAAAGAGAGATGGATAGAGGGAGCGAGAGAGGGTGGTAGGGATTGATTGAACTAGAGGTACGTAGAAAGAGGGAGACGATAGATAGAGACAATTAGAGAGGGTAGGAGGGAGAGAGGGAGGGAGAGGTGATATGTATAGATAGAGAGAAAGTGATAGGGGTTGAGGGTATAGGGTTGAAGGATTAGGGTGGAGGACCTATAGGGTTGATGGTTTCTAGGGTATTAGGGTTTAAGGTTTGAGGGTTGAGGGAATAGGGTCGATGGTAGAGGGTATAGGGTAGAAGGCTTAAGGGTTTAGGGTTAAGGGTTAAGGGTTAAGGGTTAAGGATTTACTTGGTTGAGGGTAGAGGGTTTAGGGTATAGGTTTGAGGGTATATGGTTGAAGGATTAGGTTCAAGGTCCAATGTAAGGGGTAGAGGGTATAGGGGTAGAGGGTTTAGGGTTTAAGGATTGAGGGTTGAGGGGTTAAGGGTTGGGGGTTGAGAATTGAGGGTTGAGGGTTTAATGTATAGGGCAGAGGGTGGAGGGTAGAGGGTTTAAGGGTTGAGGGTTGAAGATTGAGGGTTTGAGGGTTGAGGGTTGAGGGTTGAGGGTTGAGGGTCTAGGGTTGAGGGTCCAATATATAGGGTAGAGATTATAGGGGTTAATAGATTAAGGGTTGAGGGTTTAGGGATTATGGTAGAGAGTTTTCTTGGATTTAATGGTGTAAGGGTTGAGGGATTAGGGTTGATGGATTAGGGTTTAGGGTAGAGAGTATTGGGTTGAGGGTTGAGGGTTGAGGGTAGAGGGTAGAGGGTAGAGGGTTTAATAGTTTAGGGTTTAAGGGTTGAGGGTTGAGGGTAAAGGGTTTAGGGTTGAATGTTTAAGGGTTGAGGGTTTAAGGGTCAAGAGGGTTGAGAGATTAGGGTAGAGAGTTTACTAAGTGGGTTTAAGGGTTGGTGGATTAGGGTTGAGGGTTGAGGGTAGAGGGTAGAGGGTTTATAGTTTAGGGTTTAGGGTTGAGGGATTAAGAGGTTATAGAGTAGAGGGTATAGGGTTTGAGGGGTTGAGGGATTAGGGTTTAAGGGTTGAGGGTTGAGGGTTGAGGGTTGAAGGATTAAGAGGGTATATGGGTTGAGGGATTAGGGTTGAAGGGTTGAGGGTTGAGGGATAAGGGTTGAGGGTTGAGGAATTAAGAGGGTATAGGGGTTGAGGGATTAAGGTTTGAAGTTTGAAGGTTGAGGGTTGAAGGATTATGAGGGT